>VZRH01002006.1:296744-361951 GCA_013397555.1 Urocynchramus pylzowi
TCCCGCGGGAGCAGCGCTCCCGCATCCAGCGGTGTGACCGATCCTGGGATCCGCGTGGGGCCGACAAACCTCTGCGGGTTTTACCCATTCCGCGCCCCCGTATCCCACGTCTGTTCCAGCATGCGTGTGGGTCTGTATGTCACAGGATCGCTCAGGCTGGAAAAGACCTCAGAGCTCATCGAGTCCAACCTTTGACCGGTGGACAAGACGATGACCTTGTCAACTAAACCATAGCACTGAATGTCATGTCCAGCTTGTTTCTTGAAGACCTCCAGGGTGGTGATTCTACCACCCCCCTGGGCAGCCCCTTCCAATTCCTGGCAGCTCTTCATGTGATGAAATTCTTCCTGATGTCCAGCCTGAACCTGGAGGCTGTGTCCTCTTGTTCCTTCACTAGTTGCCTTTGCAGAAGAGGCTGACCCCCACCTGGCTACAGCTCCCTTTGAGGTTATCTTTTGGCTGGAGTGATAGATCAAGCATGGAGGTGGATTTCATCACCTTCCCCAGGCAACCCTAGACACATACAAATCCAATTTCTCATTCTGTTCAGAATGAGTGTCTGCCTCAATCATTTACTTATTAAAAGGTCATCATAAGCACTAATTGATTGCACCTCTTTTCTTCATAAAAATTTGACATCCTGTCTGAGCTCAGAGACTCAGGAAAGGTCATGGCACAGGTTTACTCGAATGAATCATGATTAAGCAGCCTCAAATGACTCTTTTTTCTGTGGTCCTGGAAGCTTATTTGTGGTGACCTAAATATGAATCCTTCTTCCCAAATCAGGGCTGGATTAACAGAGTCATATCTCTCTAATCATGGGTGCACACACTAAGGGTAGGCAGCTGCTTGGACATGTTTGGCTGGGACTCGTGCCCTCTCAAAATACAGCTGGTACCAACAGGCAGGGCTGCATCTCTGCACTGCATTCCTCTGCTGGGATGGCAAAGTGCTGGTTTATGTTGGTTGCACTTTCTGTTTGGGCAGAAATTGTAGGAAAAAATGGACCAACACCTCTGTCAGCCACTTGCAGCAGTATCCTACCTTGGCCTATTAATGAGCAAAACTTATTTAATGTGATTTTCCTTTGTGTTACTTGGGAGAAAGAGAGGGAAACTCTCTCGATTTCCCACTGGGTGATGTTTTAGAGATTTTTGTGATTTCCATAGCAAAATATTGCTGCAATAAAGTTAGCTTGAGGTTGAGGTGTTTGATAGCAAAGGCTGAAGAAATGCAAGGCTGCATGGACAGCTGTGTGCCATGCTACTGATCCTAAGGAATTCCTTTGGGGTGAGAGCAGGATGTGGCCCTTCATCATCAGATGCTGGGGAAAGCTGTGTTCAAAGTCATGCAGTTTTCCTGAAGTTTGTGAATATAACCATATCCTACTCTCCAGTAGGATATTCTGTCTGCTTTACCTTTCAAAAAGTAAATGATCTAGAATGTTCAGGAGTTGAATTTCAATCCTTAGAAGTGCTGCTCTTTTGAAGTCTCCAGGTAAGCCTGCTCTGTCCTAGATGCAGGTTTTTTCCTTTTTGTCACCTCCAATATTTCTAGAATGAAATTCCTGACCAGACAAAGTCAACAACAAATCTCCCATTGACTTTAATGGAGGCAGGATTTCACTCTTGATATGTTCTGGTAGCTGAGCAGTGGAGATAATTGATTCTTTGTTCAGACTCACTCATTTGCTTACCAGTGTTTTCCTGTCCTTACAATCTCAGTTTCTTTGTTTTTTCTTTTTTTTTTTTTTTTTTTTTTTAATTACTGAAGGTAAACCAAAACAAAACCAACCCCATTCAACAAAAAGAACCCCAAGACAAAACTAAAACTGATATTCTCAAAGTCAGAATTTATGGCCTATTGATGAACCAAGAATGGGAAAAGGAATAAGCAATACTCAGGAAGAAAATGATGCTGTGTCTGCAGAGAAAACCAGAATGATTTTCTGGGACTTTACAGCAATAGCTAATTTGGGGGTTAAGGACAAAGGGGTGGCTGAATGATTCTTGTTCTAAGGAAGTTGGAAATAGTAATGCAAGAAATGGTTTGGTTTTTTTGGTTAGATAAGGAGTCTTGTAAAAAGGCCAAAATGCTGGTGACTTTAATTACTAGGTTATTGATTGGGATAATATTTATGCAAGTGCTGGGGGAGCATATTCCTCAAGGAAGGTGCAGCATTGCTGTTATTTTACAATTTGCTGAATCGCTAATAGCGAGCAGGAACGGGGCTGCATGAATGCAAAGCAGAAGAGTGGGCAATATTTTATGAGCAGTGATAAGGTTTTGCCTGAAATTTGCCTTTGTGCTACGTGGAGAAAGTTATCTGATATCCATTGTAAGGAAGCATTCAACAGTATTCAAAAGACTGGAAATATGAAGTATCTCACTGATTAGTTGCAGTCTAGTGGCTGGCATTTCTTTAATTTGCCTTTATTTTTTGAAGAACAGTGTTAATGGGAAATAAAAAAAAAAAAAAAGGAATTCAGAAGAAGGCAATTTGGAAAAGCTATACCTATGAAAAGAGCAAGTTATTTAGAGGATAACAAAAGAAACAAATCTAAATTAGCAGTGCTGAATGTCTCTGGTCACAGCCAAGAAGCCTTCCAAATGTATTTCCTTTAAATAGGAAGTATAACACAAAATTGTTCACTTGTTAAAAAAAAAAAAAAAAAGATTCAGGGACAAAAATGCCTTTAAAAGAAGTATTTGAATGTTTGTGGCCTCATTCTGTGCCTGCAGGTCACACTGACTTAAGTGAGACACTTGTTTATTCAAGAGCAGAAATATGGCAGTATCCTATGAACAAAATTTTTGGTATTTTTCCCCAACTGTTCATATTTTTCTGCCTCACTCCATGGTGCTTCTTGCCACAAGCTGTGTTTTTTGAAGGATTATACTCTGTTTGCCTTCTCCATCAAAGCCATTACACATACACATGTATTTTTATTTCTGCATACAATATTGCTCACACGTATGAGAAGATTTATCTGTGTTGTAGGCAAAAGCAGCACAGATCTTGTACAGATTTCCAAACCACTGTTATTAACTCTTTTATTAACCAGGACACTTCTGCAGTGCTTACCTGATGAAGCAGGTGCATGCTGTACTTCAATCACATCTGACAGAAGGGAGAGTCCAGCTCTAACAAAGAGAAACAAATACAGGGTATTGATGGCTGGAAATGTCCACAGAGCTGAAAATAATATATTTGACAAAATGTTATCAATTATGTGTCTGTCTCGGACTTCGGCTGGCTGTGACAATTACTGCTGTCCTTCACAAACCTGGGTGATGGAGTTGTCATTTTTATTGCAATTTTTAATAAATGTGACTGCCATAAAATACCTGTTGATTGAGGAATCTTTCAAATAGCATTTTACTCTATACAGGTTCTTTAAGGGGGTGATTTAGGGAGAAAAGATTGAGGAGTAGTCAAAATATGGGATGGTACGAGAGAATTTTTTGGCGAAGGAGGCCTTGCACAGAGCATGTAAAATGAGGAGAGGTTAATCAAGAGGTGGACTCAAGGCTTCATGTGTTAAAATCCTGTCAGGTGGGATGGTGAACCTTCCAGATTGTAATAAATATCCTGCACATGTTTTGAACTCTCAGTCTGCTACTGCAGTGCAAGTACCCAGGCAGGGGAGGAGCAGGAGCAGCTCTGCCCTGCACTGCTGGTAGTTGATTAATGTGGGACCTAACAAGTCCCTTCTTGATATTCCAGCCAGCCAGATTTAGCATGACACTTATCTCTTCACTTGCAATCTCTTCACTTACAATCTCTGTTCTTCATCTGAATTGATCTGTGCCACGATTCTCCAGTGTGTTAATGAGTTTTCTGTGTGGTGGAGTGCTAGAGGCCTTGTTAAACGCCAGGGACATCCTGCCTACTGCATTTTATTTATACACCCACTCTGTTACTCTTGACAAAAAGAAGCTGAGTTGTTTATCTTCAGGTTTTTGACAAAAAATTCGTCTTACAGTAATTTTCTCTGCTCTGGCTGCCCACAGAGGCAAATCCAAATATATTATTCACCTGCTATTTCAAAACCATTTAAACTTGCCAAGTCTAAGTGGTGTTTTACACATTGTGCTGATACTCTCAAAGTTGTTATTAACTGCCTCAGAAGTAATTTTTGATTGTGGTTGCATTTAGCAGAAAGATGACAAGGCATGTTCTTTTTCTCTGTCAGGCTGAAGTGATATAAGGACAATACACCTGCCCTTGGAAACAAAATGTTTTGGAAGGAGTGCTTCTGCAGAGTCTGTTTTGTTCATTAAAGCTGCCAGAGCCCTCCCTTGCCTGCTGCCTTATTTCACTGCTTTTAAAATCCATCCTGATGGAGCTTGGTTGGTGTTTGGGAAGATGCTGTCTAGAACATTCAGCTGTTGTGCATGGTTTGGGAGCTGAGATCCCTTGCTAATCCATTTGGAAATCCCGGTGTTGGTGAGAAACCAGACCTCAGATGAAGCTGTGGTAGCCTGGGTCTCTCTGTGGCTGGCTGGCTGGCCAGGAGGGGCTCTCCCACTCTCCTGTAGTTTGCCTCAAACATGAATCCATGCCTCAAACATGCACTGCAGGAGCGAGTTCATCTTGGATTTATAGGGAAAGGGGACTGGGAGACCACACAGCAGGGTGCTGTGCTCTTCAAACTCTCCTCATGGCAAAGCACCAACAGCTCGTGCTCTCTGGCCACTTCCAGATGCTGTCACATGATGGTCAGCCTGTGTAATGTTTTACTACCCCACATCCCATTTTTTTGCCTTTTCAGAGACTAAGGGTTGCTAGGTCTGTTTTGCTATGTCTGATGATCCAGGCTTAGCAGCTTGGATCACTGATGGAAATCCAGCTTTTCTGGAGCTTTCTAAGTCACTGAGAAGCAGAATGTATAGTATGAAATAGGCGTTGAATTTTCACACAGACTCGTGTTTGCTTGGGTTTTTTTTTTTTTTTTTTTTTTTTTTATAAATAAGGGGGGATTGCTGTTGTAAAANTTTTTTTTTATAAATAAAGGTGGAATGCTGCTGTAGAAATTCAACTGAATTTTAGTCATAAAAATAAAAACTCAGCTACTGTAATAATGAACAGGAACATGAGGTGTAGAATCATCCAGTTGTGTAGAACAACTATTGCAGACACTTCAAAATCCTTATTGCAATTTGATTTGTTCCATCTTCCCCTCCCAATCATAGTTACATCTGCCAAAAAAAAAAAAGCTTTTTTCACCTCATACTTCTACTTTTACAGTACCCTTTTATGAATAGCACTATACTGCACAAGATTTTGTAGGTACTTTAAAGAATGTATCTCCTACAATAGCTTTAAAGTGCTTAGAGCTGACTAATCCAAAGATATCCCAAAGCTCATGAAAGAAATATAATTGATTGTATAATTACCACAGCTTCTGCAATATCACTGCAACTAAAGTTGTTTATATGATTTCTGTCCCTCTTCCCAGCTTGTAGAGTCTCCTCCTATGAAGATACTCAAAATCTGACATTCTTTAGATACTTCACTTTGTTCTCCTTAGTGCTTCAATTCCACACAAGCATTTCTGTTAGCAAAGACATCTCTGCTCATGATTTCTTAGTTCAAATTAGATTAAAGGACAGATTCAATCTCAGTCCCTCAGGTTCAGGTCCGAACTGACTCTGCTGCCACCAGTTGAGTTAATCTGTCCCTGCACCAGCGTAGCTGGTGGCATCATCAGAACAATGATAAGCTGTAAGCTGCCATTGGAAATACTTCATTGATATTAGAGGCTGCATGAAGGTAAATTCCTTCATATTCTCAATTTTTGCCAGACTAGTTGAAGTGGAACATATGTACATGTATAAAAACATAAAGCTGTTTCAGTTTCAAATGTGTGCTGTAAAGAAGACAGCCAACTTTTCAGGGTCATGTGATCCTACAGTTCATAATAAAATTGTCTCATCCCTGACCTTATACTCACATTTGAGGCAGGGGGAGTAGATACTTTTATCTTCAGACAGGGATGTGGAAAGTTTTCTAAAAAGTTCCTTTAATCAATCACTAATTGAAAGTTTTAATGTGATAATTTCACAAGTTGGAAAAAATAAAAGCAAAGAAATTATCTACTTAAAACAAAATTGACTCTAAAACACTGTAATTGAAAAGAGTGTTTTGGAAGCCTAAATCCACAGCTGTTGGTAAAGATGTATTCAGTTGTTCTTTGGAGCTGAACTAATACAGTTTAATAAATAATAGGTGAATTATAGCAAACAAAGATTTTACAGCCTGAAAGCTTAAAAGAATATCCTGTTATGCCAAACAAGCATGGAATGATGCCAGTATTATGCTTTTGGAATGAATTTCTAGCTCTATCAGAGTAGACAGTATCATGTAAAATAAGTGTGATTAAGCTAGTTAGATTAGGGATCTGTGTAGACCATAATAATCTCATGTATACTGTAAGTATAAGAATTAATTTTTTTTTGTGGTTTTATACCTATAGAATCTTCATCTTGATCCTGTTGTATGGTAAGTTTTTTACACATATTAGAGACTGCACACCAAAGATCAAGCTCAGACACAGAAAACCCACTACAAAGATTATTTGAGCTTTCTTGGGGGCCCTATGGGGATATCCCTTGGGAAAGGTAAATAATACTCATTAAGATTCCTGCTGACCCTTGGCAGACCAGGTGGTCCTGCAGAACACAAGGGCAGGGTCTCTCATCCTGAGTCTTTAAAGATTGTGCAGGTATGAAGTGGCTTATTGGTGCTCTGAGTGAAACCAAACTCTTTGTTTTAGTTTCAACAAGAGCTGTTTGCCTTGTGTTTTCTGCACAGGCCCTGCTGTCTCCCTGAAATCTGCCCAGTTTGCTCTCAACCTTGCAGCACAGTTTGGAGTCCTGTAGAACTCTTCTTTTGTGCTTCTCTTTGGTTTAAAACAGAGCTCCCAAGCTGCCTTGTGGTCTCCCCTTGGTTGGAATGGATCACTTCCCACTGTCCAAACCAGTGCTCTTCCCTCACAGTGCTGCTGCTGGATATTTCTAGAGATACAGAGCCTGTCCTTGCTGGAAACACTGACTCATGTCACAGGCTGGCCTTGCCCACTGCAGACTGTCCCCAGCTGCTCCCTGCCCAAGGTTCCTGCTTCACTCTGGGCCAGCACACATGGCCAAGGTGCTTCACACCTTCACTGTGCCTGAACCTGGCCTGTGTGTGATCTCAGCTTTCATGGGCACAGTGAAAATGCAGATCATATAGGGGACAAGGAAACTTGAGTTCCTGAACTGAGAGTGCCTGAAGGAGAGCTGCCTGGATTCACAAATCCATGGCACCACACCTCTGCATGTGCAAAGCAAATCTGCATCTTTGTTAAAAAGCTCTCTAGTTAAGTGCTTAAACTTATGGCTTTACTAAAGCCCTTTCTGAATGGAGATTTTTAAAAATTTTAACCCTTTTGAATGAATGACATTTAAATTCATTTATTTCTTTTGTCAATTCTGTCTAAACCTCCACTGCAATCATTGATGTTACTTACAGGGAGATGTGTTTGTATAGGTAGAGTACATAAAATTTTTTGGTGTGTCTGTTGTCAGTTCTCATTTTTTCCAGCTTTACTTGCTGGTTCTGTTGGAACTTTGCTCTCTGGAGTAACCCACTGCCAAATTGCATAAAACAACATTTCCTTTTCTATCAAGAATACTACCAGAACCTTGTAAAAAGGAATTCTGCTCTTGTGTCTGGCATTAAGAAAGTCTGGTTAAAGCAACTTCAGTTTGACATATCCATCAACTATATTGAAAATTATTTCATACAGGAAATAATGGCTTTCTGCTGAGATCATTAAAATGAAATTCTTGACTTGTCTTGGGATCTTTGAAGGTGTGGAGAGGCAGACTTGCACAGTTCTGTGCCTGTTAGGCACATATCTGCATGCTGACCTGCCTTCCAGGCAGACCTGAATGAGTTGCTAGCCTGAAAGGTGCTGTACAAAGGCTCATAACTCACTTTCCAGGCAGACAAGAACAGGTACTTGTCTGGGAGACAGCCCTTTGTTGATAACCTGCCTCCAAGGCAGATCTGTCTAGTTATCTCTGCTGTCTTTGAAGCAGCTCCACACAGAGTTGTGTGTCCTTAGTGGGCTCGCTGCTGCCTGCCTGGGAGGTACTTGGGCTGATCATTTTCCTTCTAGAAAATCCTGAGCAATTAGGCACCCCAAACAGCATCTCTCCAAAAGGGACATTTACAATATGAACTGGCAAATGTGTTTAGTTCTGACTGATCACTGTGTCTGGTGTTCTCTGTTCACCTCCCATGTATAAGCACTGTCACAAACATCCCTCTCCCACGTTCAGAAAAATAAAATAAAGAGCTTGTCAAAAATTTCTGCTAATATAGCACAGAGCTCACACATGCTGGTTTCTGTGGCAGTAATCAGACTGCCAAACTTGCTGAAGAGAAGGAAAGGAGTAGGGAGAATTTAAAAAAAAAAATCAAAATTGCTATGCTATGTTGAAGGACTAAAGGGAAGGTGGATATTGTATTTCAATGTTCAGTCCTAAAAATGGCATCTAATGATTATGTCAGGGATCCAGTTCTCAGTCACTTATACAACATCATAAGTGCTACATGCTCATTTCTAATCAAAGAAATGCTTTATTTTACTTGGAAAAAAAGAGAAAAGAGTAATTACTAGTTAACCGTAAAACACAATTTTGTTTCTTTTCCTTTCTTAGAGAAGTCGAGATTGCAAGTCAGATATTAGACTCAAGAAAAAAGATTCATATAACTCAAGGCCATAAACCAGCAGCAGTTAAGTCACCTTATAAAGGATAGATCAGATATTAAGCATTTTTATGTTTGGTGCAATATTGTTGTGCAAGTATATCAGTGTAATTCTGCAGTAGGTTGGTTGCAGTTGGTTATAATCACTCTGGCAGGCATGGAATGAGCCCAGAATTAGCCTCTTATTTTAGTTCTGCTTGTGTTTTGTGGAGGAAGCAGGAATTTTACTTTAGATATGTTAGTCCTGGATACAGTGTGACACATCCCATGTGTTTGGAAAACATTATGTTGACTCAGGAAATGCAGCAGCTCATGGTAGGTACTGCAGTACCTGTTGGTCCTACTCTGCTTCTTCCTGTAGTCTGATCCAGTCCAGGACTAACATCTGCTGTCAGGGATAATTTCTCCCTCTTCCAGTCCCCCTAAATCTCTCAGCTGGGGCTCTCTGCATGAAGAGCACTTAGGGGTGGTGCCCTCTGTCCCAGCAGAGGAGTGTGGCCACCCTCAGGCAGAATGCAGGAGCACTTTGCTGTAGGGAGACACTTGGCCAGTGCAGGCTGCTCCCAGCTTGTGGCTGGCCCAGTGTGATTTGTACCATGCCCCTGGATGCATGGAATGGGGATTTCTGCTGCACAATTCTGCACCTGGGCTGGGGAGTAAGGAGGATATTCCCCCTCTCCTTATAGGCACTCTGGTGCCTCTGTATCACAGAAGAAACATGATTAAAAAAGACAATCTTGTACTTGGAAAGGAAAGCACTGAATTTTATATTAGTGCTTTAGTTCTAATCTAGGCTAGTTTTATAGTATGGAGAGGCTTCTTTCTCCCTCTTCTGCCCAAATTAATTTCACTCATTGGGCATGAGGAATAGAAATTAGGAGCCTGAAGTCTTCCTGTGATATCCAGAAATTATAAAGGTAACAACCAACAGGTAGGTATGATCCTCTTTGTTTTTTTCCTCATCTTTCTTTCCTTCAACCTCTTTCACCCCATCTTTATTCCAGCATATTTTGACTAATGATTGTGGCTGAAGAAATTGAAATCTGCTTGTGGGTATTTCTCAAGCAGACTAAGTTTGTCAGCTAAATTATTCATTGTGAAACAGCTCCTCAGAGGCAAGGACTATACTTAGAGTAATGGTGACCAGACTGGACCTTTGGGTACTGCCACAACAGTCAGATGCAGCACTGACAACATTCACAGTTTCAAAGGAGCACAAATGACAGCACAGATCTCTCCATCACACACGGGGTGAGGTGCAGCTGAAAAGCAGGACCTGCTCATGAGACAAGAGCTGGGTGCTGACAGGGGAGCAAATGCCCAGTTACAAATAAAAAGCTGCAAGTGCTAAAATGTAATGAAACTGGGTGTAATATTTGGGTGTAGGATATTTATTTAAATTCTGCCTTCGTGTGACATAGCTGTGTCCAATCACTTTCCCAGCTTGTAATGAACCAGGGTTACTTTGTTGTTCATAAACTAGACTGAGATTGTTGCAAGTCACCAGATGTCCTGGTGCTATGTGCCACTAGCTGGGGTAGCTTTTGATCAGCAGGACTGAAACCATACTTACTTGAGTTCATTTTTTGTTTTCTGCAGTACCTGGAAATGTTTATAATAAAATGACATGCTGTTACATATGTATCAGTTGATAATAGGTGGCAAGTTACTGGTCCAAATATGTTTCAATAATTTTTGAGGAGCAATTTGAATAGTACATTTGAAACATCAAAGTTTATTGAAGAAAATGTACAAATCCCAGGTTTTCATCAAAGACTTGAAAGGGACTAATAGGAAGCAATTACTTAGGAAGAAATTCTTCCCTGTGATGGTGGGGAGGCCCTGGCACAGGTTGCCTGGAGAAACTGAGGCTGCCCCATCCCTGGAACAGTTCAAGACCAGGCTGGATGGGGCTTGGAGCAGCCTGGTCTCGTGGAAGGTGTCCCTGCCTGTGGCAGGGAGGGGAACAGGACGAGCTTTAAGGTCTTTTCCAACCCAAACCATTCTATAATTCTGTGACTTTCTTTTTATTGGTGCAGTGTACTTTTCTAACTCAGCATTTTGGAGTTTGCCAAATGTATTGCACAAAAATCCTCTGATGCTTATCTATGTGTATTTTGAGAAACATCAAACACTAAAGAGAAGACTTTAAAAGATATGGACAGAAGAAAAGAGATACTGAAATCCAGTGACTGTGTTAGAGAACTGAATCTGCAGTAGACATGGGTAACCAAACCTCTGACCCTCCAAGCTTTAGTGAATTCAATAAAGGGTAACACAGATCTGAGCTCTCCTTAGTTATTAGTTTGAGTTTTTATGATGCTGAAGTCCCTGCCAGGCTTTTGCTGGTATTGTCCATGTTCTTCGTCTCTGTCCTGCATAACAAAATATTTCCTCACACAGTATGCCATGGTCTCCTATATACAGTAAGAATGATGAGTGCAATTACCAGCTGGGAGTGAAGTGGAAAAACCTCAGCTTGTCCTCAGTTCATAACCCTTCACTGGATCAAATCAGACACTCAGGGCATTTTAGAAACTCAGGCCAGCTTCTTACGCACAGCATTTTTTACACCTTGGTCAAGGTTACTTTGTGGGGTGTGAATACCCATTCTGATGCAGTGGGTAGAGAGTAAATTGCCTGGAAGTGCTATTTTAGACATGAATGGAGAATATTTACTTCCACCCTTTACTTGGGCCAGACTTTTTTTTAGGCATAATGTTTTCAGGGTGAGCTATGACCTGTTTTTCATTTTCTCCCGGCTGTTTCTCTCAAAAAAAATGGGTCTATCTCTGTGCTCCTCTCCAAATGAAATCCCACTGCTCATCCTGTTTTTAAATCAAATCAGCATTCCACCCCATCTCTTTTTTGCCACCTGAGATGTAATAATTTAAATGCTTTGGGAAGGAAAAACAGCCACTAAATGCAGTGATGGAAAGAAATGGGTTAGAGAAAGCATTAGTCCTACAAAATGCAGAAGTCCTGGATTCTGGATTCTTGTGATTTTGTGCCTGTTTTGGAGTTGGGTTATGACTGAGCTCTGATTCATGTTGTAGTTTTTTCTTGACGGGGGTTTGAAGTTTATTGTTGCTGTCTAAGTGTTTGTACTGATAAACTGTGTTAGGGATACAGGGCCTTTGAGTCTCTGCTGGGTTTGGTTAAACTAGCTCAGATTTAAAAACCACTGAGTGGACTGCCAGACACAGGCACACAAACAAGCTGCTTGCATATATTTTTCCCCTGAAAATCCATGCAAAAAGCCTAACTCACCTCACCCCTCCCTGAGCTGTACACTTACCATAGGCCCTGTTTGTCCCTGACATCCCTCTAAAGCTGGAGCTAAGCTTGCTCTGCCTTTGCTCCATCGATCTGACTGACATCAGTCATCAGTCTGACCTCTAGCCACACAGCCTTCGCCTGTCCTGGGGCCTTGAAAATGCTCCCAGCTGGTTTCTATATCTTCAGCAGGGCTGTGATTTTGGCCCTGCAGCACCATTTCTCTGCTGCATTTTTTCATTAAGGGTAGATCCATCCTGGTGCAATGTGTGGGTCCGTTCTTCCTATCCCTGACCTTTGCTGGATTTAAGCTCACCAGAAACACACAACACAATAGCAGGCAAGCAAATCAAGTCGTATTTTTCTGCAAAATCATTAAAGTCTTCCCCACTTCTAACACAGCATGTAAGGAACATATTTTCCACTTCCATGCGCTGAATTTGTCTCTCATCATTACCTCACCTCCGAATTACGGGCTCTCTTCCCTGGTGCGTGTCCAGGAGTGCACCTTGCCCAAAGGCAAGATGGCAGCTTTTGCTCACTCTGAGTTTACTTGTAGATTGGAGAGCATGAAAAAAAATGTGCTACCGGCATGGCCAGCAGCTAAATGTCAAAATTTGGCTCTAAGACAATACTACTTAAACTATTTCTCTAAGTAAGTGCTCCTTACACAAGGAGGGATTGAAGGATCAGACTCATAGCATTGTAAAATCACTCTCTTAGGAATATTCAGAATTGCCGAGAACATTTTGAATCTAATTCTCCAAACCCTCAGGCAGCTTTGAATATCTCAGCTCTAACACATTGAAATAACAGACACTGATATAAAAAAACGAGAGGGTGATACTCAGTTCCAGCCAGGCGATTTCCCTCAGGGCCTGCGGGCTGTGCTGCTCTGCCGCGCCCGGGCAGGCCTGAGCAGGGGTCACTCACCGGGCACCCCTGTGCCCACAGGGGCCCAGGGTCATCCATCTGCCCAAACCCGTGCTCTGCTGTTCTAAGGGAAATTTTGGTGGCAGATTTTTTGGTGGCTCCATCAGCGGCCAGGCCAGCTCTCCCTGCCCAAGCTGCCGCCCCTGGTTTCTGCAGCGGGCTGGAAACCTCCCAGCGCAGAGGCAGCCTCGAGGCACCGCAGCGCAGAAATTCACCCTCATCTCCGCATGAGATGGACTTTTAAAGTCTTTTATCTTACTTGCTCAGATGTATTTCCTTCGGGGATTTTTTTATAGCTTGCCAAGCTGCCGGGACTTGCTTTTCCCGGTGTCTGTGTGCAGAGGATGAGGATGGCCGGGGTGCGTTCATCCCCAGCGCCGGGCGGGCACCACGAGATGGCACTGCGTTCCTGCGCTTCACTGCGGCTGCAGCTTCGCTTTAACCTTGCTCCGAGTTAAGTATTCCATCAGAAGGATTTCTTCTGAGCAAAGATTTTATTTTCCCTGAAAAAACTGAACGGGGAAGATTGCTTTTATTGTCTTTTTTTTTTGTTTTGTTTTTTTTTTTTTTTTTTTTTTCTTTTTTTAGTAAAGGCTGTAAAAGAAGCTGGCGGAAACGTCAGGGTTTCAAGGTGTAACTTGAAGGGATGTTTTTCTTAGTGTGTCACCCAGTTCACCACCTCAGGTCACCCTGCAGCTGCAAAGTTACAGTTGTGCAAGGGGGCTGGAAATGTCCTGCAAGCATCAGATTCTGCTCTCCTGGTTGTATGTCAAATTCATATTTTCATAATTGTGATGTTGTTTCCTTTTGATGAAATGTTTCATCACCTGACATCTCTTCCTGTTTCTTTTTTCCTACCTTTTTCTTTAATTCCAAAATCTCTAAGGGGTACAGTCAAGTCTCTGAATGAGAACAGGGATGGGGATGGGGTAGGTAGGGCGGGAAGGATAAAAGAGTTATTTTTTCTCTTGTGCTATCAGCTGAAGAACACCTTGGAATGTTTGAAAATATATTATTTTATAATTATTGTATTACAACACTATAAACACTAAAATAATCACTTTGTAAATACTTGTTTGTAAGAATCGTGTGTTTAATTCCTTCAGCTGAGTGTCTGAGGAATAAATTCAGTGCAAGTAGGATAAACTCCTTCTGCCATCAGTTTTCTCCAGTAGTTAATATTACATTTAACCTGATAATGATGGAAATTATTTTTGAATAAAGTGCTATTTGAGATATTTGCAATTAAAAAAAATACATTTTAATGTGATCTTTGCTGTCTTCTGTGAGTTTACATTATGCATGTTGTTGTAACAAGAAAAATGAAAGAGGAGAAAAAACTCCTAGAAAACGATTTCTCTAAGGTCAACAGGTAGGTAAAATCTTAATTTACACTGTAGACATTGCTTGGGACTCAGAAGGGAATAAATACATAGAGACAGCCTGTTCCAGTCCTTTCAGTGCTCCACAGTTCTGTCGAGAGCTGCAACTCCTGCCCTTTCAGTCATCGCTGGTATAGTTCTGTACACAGATGAGTAGGAAATGCTTCTTTATTTCCAAAATGAATTCCAGTCAGAGGTAGGCTAAAAGCACCATTCATTTACATTAAAGATCTTGAAACTATCATGTTTGCAACCATTTGTCACAGTTTAAGTAGCAGTGCATAAATGTTGTGCTGTTGGTATACAATTTAATCTCTGCTGACAACAGCTCCATTTCTAAAGTTTCCTCAGCATCTTTTTTTAATAGCTTACATTTCTTATAGACAACCTCTGCTGCTTATGCAGGAATGGGACAGCTCTGTAGGCTGCCAGACCTGAATCTCCTCCAGATGGGGAAAAAATGGTAAAGTAACAAGTGCAGTGTGTGTGTGAGCATCAGGCAAAGGGTCTTTGCACCTGATTCCATGTGCATCCAGCTCAATGCATGGGCTTCCATTCTGCAGGGCCATTTTATGGTTTTTTGTTTCTCCATGTCAGAACATATAGGGTAGGTTTTGTTTTGTGATTTTTTCCTCTGTTCAAACCAGGGGAAAGATAACTCACAGGACAAGAGTTTGATTTTTTTCTCCATGATCTTTCCAGTACATAAAAGAAGCCTACAGGAACCATGGAGAGAGTCATCCTGCAAGTGCATGTAGTGATAGGACAAGGGGGAATGGCTTCAAACTCAGAGGAGATTTAGATTGCATATTAAAAGAAAAATTCCTTACTGTGAGGGTGGTGAGACACTGGACAGGTTGCCCAGAGAAGCTGTGGATGTTCCATCACTCAAAATCTTCAAAGCCAAGTTGGATGGTTCTCTGGGCAATCAGATTTGGTGGAAGATGCCCCTGCCTGCAGCAGGGGGGTTGGAACCAGATGATCTTTAAAGTCCCTTCCAGATCAGGCCATTCTATGATTCTATGATGTTTGGAATTATTCTGGTAAAAAAATATGAGTAATGATTTTATCAAACAAGAATGCATAATTTCTAGTGGATGTCATGCTCATTGTACTGTTGGCAGAATGTTTATAGCTGTAGGCTTTTACTTGCATTAAAGCATTAGCCCAGAGAGAATAGGTTATAAATCCCAGTGTCTCTTTCCAGGGATAATGTCCTTTATAGACCCTCTATAGATCTTCTGATTCTGTCTGTGCTTGAGACTCTGCCCAGCCTGGAGCAGGTGGAGGAAAAGGTTGTGAATTATGTGCCACTGAGAAACTTCGCTGAGCTGTGTCATTGCAGCTTGCAGGAGTTTTATGGGAATATATCTTCAATAGAGAAAATTAAGGTGTTGGTACATGGAAGACTACACTGATAGAAACATAAATTGCAGAAGTCTCATTTGCAAACTTGCAAACAGAGATGCAGAAAAGTTATTTACAGTCTAAGCATGTTTTCATTAACCCAAAGTGATAAGAGGGTACACCTGAGTTGAAGACATCCTGAAGGATCTGGAGGTCTGTTTTAGTGGGATACTTTTGATACAGCTGAAGGTGGCTCCTGAAGATCAGGGCTAATGTTCATCTTGCAAAGTCACTGATGAGAGTGGTTCATATCAATACTTCAGAAAAATCTCCAGTCAGTGCTGCCAGGCTTTTGTAGTTATCATCTGCAGCTTTTGAAATGTGTGCAATTGTTCTGGGTAGGAAAAGAGCAGAAAGTCTTTTAGATTAAAGTATAACCTTTATAACCACAGAACCACTGTAACCATTTATAACCAGAGTAGCCATTATATCCACAGAAGAAAAATTTCAAGCATATGGAAACAGAATTGGCCCCAGCTGACACATTTAAGCTGTGCCAATGCTAAAAAATGTTAGAGCCTCCTGAGTCTGCAGGAGAAGGTCAGTTTAGCTGGAAGTTGCTGTGAATAAGTAGCAGCATCCAATTCAGGTAAAGGACCAGGACTGGCAGAAAGTACAGGGTGAGACTGGAGTTGGTGGTAGGAATTAGGAACCAGGAGCCAGGCAGCAAGAAATATAAAAGAGATCAGGGGTTATTATATGCAAAAACCTAATTCAAAATAATATAAATTTTAATTTGCAGGGGCAAATATTACATGAAAATCTTGAGGGTGGAAAGGCAGCCCTACATCTGGGTTCAGCTTGCAGTCTGCTAGAACACACCACATGGAAGATGGCTGTCCATCTCGTGGGATTTTGGAGAGCCCATGGTTCACAGTGGTGCTCTGCAGCCTGGCTGGCCCATTTGGCAGCTCAGTTGCTTTGCAGCACTGGCTTTCATTACAGCACTGGTTCTCACAGTGTTGCAATGCTTTTACTGCACCTTTTCTGACACATGACTATGACTGTTGGACCATCTCAACACCTGTTACATAAACAGTGATTTTCTGTTTTCCCATCTTCATTTTCATCATGGATTCTCTTTCCCTGACACCACAGTAAATCCTCTCTGCCCTCTGCCTTTGTGCAGCTGGCAGCCACACTGGCCCATTTCCCCTCCCTAGCCTGCTTAGCCCCACCAGTGCTGGGATAAGTCCTCTTACACCTCTTCTTTTTCTCCTCCAAAACCTTCTCTTTTTAAAATCTGAGACTTTTATTTCTTCAAGGTCACTTCAAATTTAATTTACCAATAGGATATATCTAAAGAGTTAATTTAATATTCTAGTATGGCATTTTTAAAAATTGCCATACAAATATATTGTAAGTATGATCACATCTCTCTGAAGTGAAAATCAAGACCACTCAATGTCCTTTTGTCAAACTGATTGTTCCTAATTAAAAAAGAAAGAAATCCCAGCGATGCAGCTTTTCTTCCCATTAACATGCACTGCACAGGTTACTACCTAATTTAATACAGAATGTTGTCTTGCTTTGCTCCATTCTTGATGAAACTGCTCTGTTTAGATGAAGTTAAGGGAAATTGTGAGTTAGCAAAAGAAACAGCAATCCCACCCTACTACACAAAGATGTATAATTTGACCATTTATTTCTTTTCCTCAGCAAGTGTATCCAGCTATGGAAGCAGATGGACTGGCCCTTGGCCTCACAGCACTGCTAGCCTGGCACTCTGAATTCTTGGTAAATAGATAAACATGCCTATAAGATTAAGTGACAAATTCACATCAACACCCAAAGCTTTGATCAATACCACTAATCCATTAAGGATTACAACAAAGCGTCTTATATTTCTGTCCCTTCTTTCTGGAATTAAATGTGAACCAAAAAAGAACAGAATAAAATATTTTTAAAATTAAATAAAAAAAGGAAATTACCCTCTGTACATTTTAAAGATAAAGAACCCTCATTAGTGCATCTGCTAGCCTGGACAGACTGCCTTTGAAAGCAATTTAAGTGTAACAAAGTAATTTTCAGATTAAAACAGGAGCGGCAGGTTTATAAAATGAAAATGTAACAGGGGCAGCCACACAGCCAGATCCAAAATCCCATCTATCTCCTGAATCTGACAGCAGTTAATTTGACCAAATGGCAACTGCACCTGAAGGAGAGGGGACAACAGCTGAAGTAAAGCCAAGGCAAACACCTGTTGAGAACTTAGCAGAGGATTCAAAGTCCACTGAAGTAAGTGGGAATTTTTCTATTTACTTCAATTGCCCAAATCAGGCCTTCACTGCTTTGAATAAATAAGAGTTTATGACTCAGTGTATCCTCTTTCCCAGTGGAAAGAGCCCCTGAAAGAAGCTTCACAAGAGTGACTGCATTACAGGGCAGCAGGACTGTGCTGCAATTTATTTCAACTTATTTTCATGCCTGAGAGTCTGCTTCGAGAATCAGGTTCTGCAGTGATGGGATTGGATAGGATACTTGGTGACATAATGCTAAGGTGACCCAAGTAAGTGTCCCCTAATATTTGTGACCTGCTAAATAGTTTTGAAAACACACCTGATTGTAGAGGAAGGTTTGTTTATTGCTTGTGATTCACTTGCCTCTGATTTTCTTCTGTGTCTTTGCTTTTACTTTCCCTCTCTTCCTGCCATTGTCTTTTGCTTGTTATAATTGAAAACTAGTAAGAGAAATGTAACTTTTTTATATAGACATTCTCCATGAAATAATGTTTAAAAATGTAGTGCTCGATGAGCCATCTCCTGGGGTTGTTAGATCAAGGTCATAATGAGTTGGTGCATTTGCTTACTACAATATATAGGAGCCTAATGGCAGCTGCAATCATTTACTTTCCCTCCCTGGCTCTTTGAGAGTTATTTGCTTGGTTACATGAGGTGTCAACATTAATGCAGATGGGGATGAAACCTGAAGAAATTAACATAAATCGTGTCAACGTGCTGTCTTCTGATGTAGTGCCACTTTCTTTAGAATTTCGTTTTATTGCTATCAATATTTTCCTCTGATCGTCACTGCTGCAACATAATTTCAACACTGAAATTTAATTTCGTCCAAATGTGCTGTCCTGTTCAATCAGCCACGGAGGGTTCACCCAGTCACTCCCTCCTCCCCATTTTTTCCCACCTACTGTGTGATTTTGCTGTTTATGGCTCGTTCTCTGGACTTTCACACCCCCAGCATTCGAGAAAGATGGAAAAAATGCCATGGCATTTCATTTAGTCGGTGTTAACTCCACTCCTCTGGGTTGTGAGAAAGTGAAAATTACTTTGTAAGATAAGACTTGGCTAACATAGGAGCAAATATCACTAAATGCTGAATCTGAAAATCCAAGTGTAGATGAGGTGTAGACATTAAAGTAATTCCTTCCATGATCTTTAGCCATGTCATTTCATGACCAGTAACTCTTGAATGATGCTGTTGAATGTTTACAACACAGTTACAGGTTTCTGTGGGAGAGAAAATGGCATTTCCATAGGGTTCCTAAGGAAAGCTGCAGTAAGGTGAATACCACAGAAGAAGGATAAGATTGATGTCTTTGCTTAAGGTATTCATTTAAATCTGGTTTCTGAGTGGAATTCTGTATCCTGGAGGAAGAGGGAGAAGAAGATATCTCAGAGTGGGTAATAAAGTTCATGACTTCGAGCTATGGGGTCAGGAGAGATGGAAATTGCCCTGGGCAGAATGCAAGGGCTTTACACTTACTGGGATTTGCTTTTGAAGCTTTTCAGGTATAAATTCAAGGTCTTCTCTTTCTGCTCAATACTTCCATTCCTCTATCTTGGAACTATTTTCTATGATTATGGGGTCTGTCTGGTTCTGTGGAGTGAGTTCCATCATGTGAAGTGAAATATGTAAGAGGGAGATAGGGGAACAAAGAAGAAGGAAAAAAACAGGCAAGAAAAGCAAAATAAGGAGCTAAAAAAGAGCACTTCAGGAGTACTTGAACAGAGTGGTCATATTTATATCCATGAGCTGCAGCTGCAGAGTTTTAATAGCAACAGCAGGGCTGTCTTGCTGAGAAAGAGCAGGAGGAGGCAAGAAGACCCTGATGTGGAATAAGGCTGGAGTGTTGTAACCTGGTGGAGAGAGGAGCAGGCAGCTGCCACAGGCTGCTGGAGGTGACTGAGAGCCACAGGCTGGAGCAGCTGTGACAAGGTACCTGAGGGAGCAGGGGACATCAAGGTTAAATCACATCTCCCTGGAGGCTGATGGTGATGCCAAGCAGTAACAGTATTGCCTTGGGCTCTGCCATTTTAACTCCATTTTTCTGAGTGCTGTACACTTTTTGACAAAATAAATCACACTTTGTTTTGAAGAATTTGTTTTCTGCATCACGGCCTTTTAGTAGTGCTTCTTGTCTTCCACAAGAAAAAACTCAGTTAGAGGGAGGTCTGGCAGGCTGCAGCAGCAATTACCAGCCAAGGGGATATGATTTAGAGACCCATATCAGAGAGGTCCTGGGAGCTGATGTCAAACACAAACCACTTCAGGGAGGTGCCTGAGAGATGCACTCAGGGCTGTGCTGGAGAATCTGAAAAGGGGCAGGTGCCTGCTCCTACAAACACAGGAGTTTCCTTCTCCTCCTGTTGGCACCCAGCAGAACAGGGAAATTTCACTTATCATTAGTCTGTATTATCATGAACAAACTGATGCCCCAGGTAGCCCCAGAAAGATGATTTGGGCACCAAAAATATGACATAGGGAGTCCTGGAATTTTCTCTTCAAGAAATTCAATGCTCAGGTTTCTATCTGAGCAAACCCTGCAAGATGACTAAATTTGGACTCCATGCTTTGAATGGCAGCTGCTGTGTATGCTTCAGCTGGACATACAGTCTTCCTTTGTGTATGGTAGGAGATGCTCAGGCAAATGCTACCCACCAAGGGAACAGCACACCTTTTGCACAGATTTTTCATCCTGAAAGACAGATTCTGAATTTTGGACTTTGTTTCTAGAAGAAGTGGCAACAGTTCCGATTATTTCTGAGTGATGATGACACCTGGAACACTGTTTGCTGATAGAACAGAAATCAATAAGGAAATGGAAATGCCAAATGCATATATGGTTGCCTTTCTTACTCTTTTGCCTCTGTAGGCAGGTGACTTTGATATTCTGGGCCTGAGCATTTCTCTGCCTGGAGTGACTCATTACAAGGGCAGTCATTATGCTCCCTCCAGACAGATTTTCCTCTATATCAATTTAGCACACCTTTAATTACAACAAAGAACCCTTTAAATTTCATCTGTGTTGTAGGGGGCTTTCTACATTCCAGTCTGAATTCCACCCAGTATCATTAAATTAGTCCAATTTACATAAAACTGACCTTGCCAAACCAATACTAATATTAAGGGGGGGAAAAATGCTCAGAGTACAAAGTCAAGTAAGTCAAGCACTTAGAAATCCCAGGATCAAAGTCACCTATGAAACTTTAAATCACCCCTTTCTTAGTTCCAGATAAGCTTTGCTTTGCTCAGCATACAGAGTACCTACTGAATAAGTACTTGGTCAGTATTTATTTGAGTCTTTTTTTCTTTGATTATTTACAGAGTGCTACTGAAGCCTTGCATCAACAAATCAAATAAGGAGCCTTCTAGTGGGTTTGCATCATGCTTTCAGTGTTGTAGCTAAATTAATTAGCATGACACCCCTGCAAGTGTTTGTCCCTGTGTGACTATGACCTAGAACATGGATTAAAAGGGAGTGTTAATACTGTAAATCCAGCTTGAAATTACTCACATTTCGTTTTTGCAAAGTAATGCCTTCAGTAGCATGTTATATGTTCAAACTTCATTTTCTGCTGGTCTCAGTTACAGAGGTGAATGTTTGCTTGTTTGCAAATCTGACCCCATCTGTCCATGCTTGAATTCACAATCTTATCTTCTGAATGAGGTGGAACTCCTTTAAATATTAATACAGTCATGTACATAGAAGTTGTATCAGGAGCTCTATGTCTATGGGAGCTAAAGAAATGTCCAAGTCCAGTTCTCATTTCGACGTTTTTATTTTTGGAGAAATTAATTTTTGCAGCCCTAATAATTTTTTTTTTGACATAGTGTCTTGTAATGGAGCTCTCAAAAGTATTTATGCATATGTGTGCATAGTACATGTTCAATGTGTATATATAACAAATTATTTGCATATATATGTGGTCAGAGAGAAAGTCAGATAAACTTTCCCAGGAATTGCTCTGGGGATTTTTGAGAAAATTCAGAGAAATAATTAAAATAATCCTTAATCTTTGCAGCTGGTGTTTTGAACTTGTAAGATGTTTACAAGAAGGGTGTTGTTCCTAATTAGCCAATGATGTGAGGGGTGTTGATTGAGGACCAGGTGGATTCAGCTTTCCTTGGAACTGTCTATGAAAGAATGAGATGTATAATAAACTTTACATTTGCCCTCTGACAACATAGGAGTCATGTCACTTTATTCAGCTGTCCCTAATACAATAGCAACATATATATATTTAAAACACATACATATATATATACAATTCCCTCTGCAACCCAGAATGGCTTTGACCCCTTTCCCCTTGAACAGGGTGGAAGCACTAATTGTAGAGAAAAGGTGAACTGACTGCTTTCCATCCAACTGTGAAGGGTCATTGACAGGAGAATTTGTCTTCTCCAAGGAGCAGCTGCATGGAAGAACACACCGAGATCCGGCTGCGCTGGGATTGCTCGCGCGTGGGCAGGAGGCTCTGCAGGCAAGGTCCACCCAGACTGAGGGAGCTGTGAGGGTACAGGGCAGTGAGCTGAGAAATTAGCTGTGAAATTCTAGTGGGTTCCTGACTGAGCAAATATTTCCAGAGCCTGAAAATGCGGCCAGATTTGAATAGTCTAATGATATGGCAACAGGATTTTCCTCCTGTGCGATTCGTCCCTCTGCTAAAAATTCAGTCTCTGCTTCTGAGCAGGAAAGTTTTAGATAAGACTGTCCCAAATGTTTACCTGCAAAAAAGCACGGTTTCACCAGACTTCTTCCCAATAAAACAGCTCAGCTGCTTTTCTCAAGATAAAAAAAAGTCAACCAATGTCCAAAACTAAACACCCCATTTGGAAATTTTCTGTTGTTACTCTGAGAAGGAAAGGAAAAACTGGATGCTGAATAGAAAATCCTAACTATGCTTAATTACAGGCATCAATAATTACGAAGCCAACGTAAAGAACTTTCTCTGGGTCAGACACTAATTTTTAGGTCACATTTGAATACTCCAGTAACATGCAAAAATTGCAAATGTACTAGATTTCCTCCCACTTTTTTCACCAAAAAACCTTCCAGTTATCTGCCCTGCAAGGCTTATGAGAGATTTCATTTCCTCTTAAATTTAGCTTGGTTTAAAACCTCAGAGCCCAGCCATGGATCAAGCCAGGAGTCAGCCTGGAATTCTTACTGGACATCCAGCAGCACACTCATAATTCTGCTGTCCTCAGGCTGCTCAGGCCACCATTTCCCACTTTAGCTTTTCCAAACACTCACAGACGTGGATGAGTTGAAGCCTGACCTTTTCTTTGCCCTTTTTTCCTCTGATCTTGCATAACTCTTCCCCAGCCAACCAAAATCTGCTTCCTTTGTAAATGGTACTTAAGATGATTCGCTTTCATGGCATACCTACACTCCAGAGAAAAAGATAAATTAACATTAATAAATTAATTTGCTTTGCATTCTCCCTCTATGTAACTCTTTTCTATTCTAGGAAAAAGGTATTTCCTCCCTTTTAGCTGGGAATGAAGTACCAAGGGCTAATCCTGTAAACTCTTGCAATTATTTCTCTCTTATTTCAGGGGGTGTATAACTCTTTCAGGACCTTGACTCAAGTCTGGATTCAGTCACTGGATTACAGAATATTCTTCAAAAGATAACTGTGAAAATCTCATTACTTCAAATTCTTATGAATGAGACATTAGGAAATACACCACGAGAAGCAATTGCAGGTTATTATTTAAATGGCCTAGAGACAGATCCTCTTTTTCTTTAATAGCATCTTTGACCTCCCTTCTTGCTGTAGTCAAGCCACCCAAAAATTACATTTTGTAGCATACATTTGTACATGGAGCTGTCATTTGGTTATTTCTTTTCCAAGTGAAAACTACTTTGCTTCTCTTTTTTTTCCCCACTAGCAAATAGAAAATTGAGCTTCCAGGAATGTAATGTGCAAACTTCACTGTTACATCCTGCAAAATTGAGATTGCTTAATGGAACCAGAAAAGAAAGATTTTTTTTTTTTATTATGATCAAACTTAAACAATTTTAGATAGTCTTTTGTGGTCTAGTGAATGCAGGGAACTAAATCCAGAGTGAATGCCAGAAGCAACAATTACAGTTCTTTTTTTCCTAATTGAATTCTTTGATGCTTTTCTCAATTCACTTCAGAAGCCCAAGTACTCAGTCTCCAAAATTCACATATTTAGGACATGAAAATTATGAATTTACAGGAATATTACAAGTATATTTACGATATTCATGCCAATTGAAATTTGTGACATGGTATACAATTATATAGATTTTCTTCCCTTAGAAGAATAAACAGTGGAGCTGGGATTTTAGATTTTTTTCCTACTTTTTTCACCCTCAAACTAGTAAAAGATAGTCAAAATTGTCCTTAGAGGAAAAAATGGCAAATTTCTGTAATTTTTGTGGATTTTTCAAAAATTATCTGTGAGTAAAAAATTGCCTACTGTGTTGGAAAATATTTCTGCCAGCTTACCCACACTGGCTGTTTCCATCTGCACTCAGTACAAAATAATCAGTTCACAGAAAAATTCAGTGGGAAATTTTTTTAAAACTAGAAGGCTGGTGTTTGGCAACAAAGAGAAGATGAAACTTCAGCAGCTCATGGAAAGCTCCTGCTCGTGCAGCAGAGCTTCGAGGGAGCAGTGCTATGAGTGCAGCATGGCTGGATGGGGCTTTGCAGCTGAATTGCAACAGGAGGCTGCAGGGTGCAAACACCCAGCTCTGATAGAAATGTGCTCTGTGCTACCAGAATAAAGAACATTTTGAGTGAGCCAAGCAACCTGCCTGCTGCATGGATACAGGAACGTGGGGTGTCTGAGACCAGCGTGAGGAAACAGCCCAGGCACTGCTTTTGCTTGGTAGCTTTAATTAGCCATTCTCCTCTCTCTGTTCTCAGGCAGGATTCTCATCCTTCAAACACATTTTAAAAATTCATAATGTTTACTGCTTGTTCTCATCTCAAGCCATTTGATTTTTTTTTTAAGCTTAAATTTTTATGGTCTTGCTGGAAAAGAAGTTATGTTCTGTCTTAAATCCTTTTCTGCCTGGTCTTTCTTAGTCCAAGTTTTTTGGTCAGTTTTATATTTGTCATAGAAGTCAAATATCCTTTGTAGTGTTTTCTTCTCTCCTTCCTTTAGAACATCTTTATGCCTCAAAGAGTTTGACTCTTTATTTCTTCTTAAAGAATCTCAACCTTAGGCTTCTACTAAATCACTGGTGCACTCTACTGAATGATGTGTTTCCCCTGTTATGACTTCCTTATTTCTGTACATAATTTGTATTACAATGTGGCAGTTCAGATTGTTAACATGATAAAATAAGGATTGTGCTGCTAAAATTCGTTTAAGAAAGGAAGCTGGAGCTGCCACTGCCTCTTCCCAGCTGTGACTTAAATTTCAGTGACTTAAATGCTTGTTCATCCTTCATGTGAGTTCCCAAGCATGGTTCTTGGGTGCTTCAAGTACTTTTCTTATATAAGAATTTTGTGGAATATTAAGGGTTGTTTTTTTTTTTTTTTTGTTTTTTTAATTTGTTTTGGAGAAGTAAATAGTAAAATTAAAGAAAGAAGATGCAATGAAAATGATTTTCTATAAAATGAGAGTGTAGTAGAAGCAGATGGAAATATAAAAACATTCTGGCTTTGATTACATGATAATATATAACCTCTTCCTTTAAGAGTTTTAGAAGGTTATGAAGCTGAAGCATAGAAAAAAGAATATCAAAACCTGCAATTAGAAAGGACTGATGCTTTAGCTAATTTCAAAAGATACTTTCCAGGGGTAGACCCAGTTTAGCTAAAGAAGAATATGTGAGTATATCTTTTCAAAGAGGTCTTCTACTTCCCAAAGCTTCTCTTTTCCTCATTACATGATACTGTTGAGGTAGCAAGGCAGGCCCCAAATGTTCTGTTGTTACATTTCCATGCCAATGGATGGTGTACATCTTAGTCTATCTTCTCCCCAATTTTAATTATTTTTTGTTTTGGTTTTTTTATTGTTGTTGTTGTTGGTTTTTTGTTTTCTGAAAGAGCAGCCTGCTGGAATTTTAAGGCTTGAGACCACAATATGCTATTATACAAATGAAAGCAATTTTCAATACAACTGAGCTATCAGTAAATGAATCACCTAATAGGCTATTAACTAAGTATATTTATTTTTCCATGTTAATGTTATTAATTTCCAAAACACAAGATCATAATGGGAAACATCAGTCCCTGTGGAAAGGCAGAGTAAGATCCAGCTGGTGTGATAACCCTGCAGCTGATGTATTCCTGCAACATGTGAGACTTCCTAACTAAGCTTCTTAATTGTTCCTGGAGGTTTATTAAATCTTGTAATTCTGTATTTTTGTGAGGGCTGTCTGGGAAGGAGGTGCTGGCAGTGCAGAATAAATAATGCAGAAGAGTAAATAATGTGTGTGGAGAGGCTAATGGTGATCCTTGTGTCCTGCTGATGATTGGGAGTGACAAAAGCAAGGACAGCCTTGCTGATGGCCTGATCCCTGGGAAGGAGGAAGCCTGTGCTGATTTCCAGAGGACTTGTTGAGTCCTGAGCCAGGGCAGTGCACTATTTCTTGCATTAAATCTCCTAATGATGAGCAAAACCATAGCACCTTTTAATTGCAAAATTTAATTGCTGCCTGTGCTCTGGCCCTTTGCTCCCAGCCAGTGTGGCTGGAGTTATCCTGTGGCATTGAGCTGTGTGTGACCATGGCACAGGTGCCTTTTTTTCCAGCTGTCCCATGCTCCACCTTCATCCAGGATTCCTTCTTAGGAACAACTCACTCTACTAAATGCTTCTTTTGATGTTTAATTTTTCCCTCTGTCCCAATCACTTTCTAAATTAGTCTCTTGTTACGACTGATATGCCCATTTCAACATTTTAATTTCTTTTATAATTTCTACATATTTTGAGGCAAACAGACAGTTTATAGTTATTCCTGTTAGCAACACAGGAATAACTATATTGACTTTGATATTTGACTTTCTCACCCCAAAAATTCAGCCTCAAAATAATTTACTTTTCTAAAAGTTATTTAAACGTGTATCTGAGGTAGGTGCTTAATTCTAATTCAGTTACATTCAATAAACAGCTTCTTACACAAATTCATTTACCCTTAGAGTTTAAACATTCAATTAACCACAAGATTGATATGTGAAATATTTACTTGCATAATCATTGGATTTCAAAATGCCTTGCAGAGGGGGCTGTGAGGCATTTCCTGTTTAGGGATGGGGAAGTGAGGTGATTCACTGATTAAATCAACCTGTGAAGCACTGGCAGAACTGGGAACAGACTGAGCCTTGCCAAACCCCATCTGTTGCTCTGATGGTGAAAACAAGCTCATTTCAGCTGAAATCTTGCCTCAAATAATTACTTATGCAATGCTAGGAATACTTCAGACAATTACATATAATGAATATAATGCATGTACAATAGTTAATGTTATCTATGTAATGATTATTTAAGAATTACTCATGCTAGAAGTATTATATACCAGGAAAGTTTGTTTATCACATTGGTTCTACACAAGGATATTTTTTGAAAATAGAATTATTATGCATTTTCTCTAATAATTTACATAATTTGCTTTTATTTGTTTACAATAATTTCTTGAGGGTCTACATCCTGTGTAGGAAAAATAATATTGAAAAATAAGATTTCTTTATCTCAAAACTCTTGGCAGAGTCAGGGGACTTCATTAGCTCATGGAACTGGTTTTGGTGTCAGAGGAATGGTGTCAAACTGCAACTTCCACTGAATTACAGAGAACTCGTAAGTGTGGCATAAATTAAATTAGAACTGGGTGAGAAAATATGACTCCATCATAAATCAAGTGATATTTCAGGTGAGACAAAAAATACATGTACAGACGTAATTATGTAATTGAGTCACATTCAGAAATATTAAAAAGCTTCAAAGTGAAGAATTGTTTCCTCTGGTGAGCTCCTTTCCAGCATTAAGAACATGTGTAATATTGATGCATTGCCCCAGTCACCTGGAAGTCTCCTTATTGCTGGAGT
Organism: Urocynchramus pylzowi; assembly: GCA_013397555.1. Lineage (NCBI taxonomy): Eukaryota > Metazoa > Chordata > Aves > Passeriformes > Fringillidae > Urocynchramus > Urocynchramus pylzowi. Next base: position 324,773 of record VZRH01002006.1, read on the forward strand.
AAACAAAGTCACTTTAATATTTTTGAAGGTTTCTCTGCATTATAAGGAGCATCATGGGAGCTTATTAAGTTCATTAGAATACTGAAGGAATGTTAACAGCAGTTTTAAGTGCTTCTTTACTCCAAGAAAAGGTTTGGTTTTTGTTTTTTTTTGTTTTTTTTGTTTTATTATTTTATTTTGAGAAGGAAAATACTGGCAGTGAGCATTGGAAAGAGACCCATGCTGGATGAAATGAGGAGAAAAAATGTAGCCACTGTTGCTGTTAGCAGTTGTGGAATCTTTTGGGGAAACTTTTGAGTTTAGAGAAACTGTGTGTTTTCACTCTTAAAGCTTCATTTCTTTTTTTGCATTGTGTGAAGAAATATCTAGCAAGAGATAAAACACTAAAATAAAGTTTTGGTAACAAGACACAGCTTTGAAATAGCTCAGCAGAGAGATCATTGAGGTGTCTGGGGCATCTGTTGATCTGACAAGCTGTATTATGTACAAACAAAATATATACCTTAAAAAACTGTGCATCACTCCTGCACCAAGAGCGCTGCCTGCAGCTGATGCTTCAGACAATGAAGCTGCAGAAAGTTACACTGCTCCAGAGCACCTTCTGATTTTATTCCACACTGGGATCCCAGATGAAAGCCTGACCATGTGGATGCACAAGAAAGCCTTCAGATAAGAGAAAGGACCTCCTGGAACCAGCCTGGATGTGAGAAGGAGGGGTAAGGTTTGAGTCAGAGATGATGCGCGTGGGCTGGGCATGTGAGGATACTGCTTGTGTCTGTGGTGGATGTAAAGGTCCTCTGGGACTCAGCTGAAAACTTCCTGGCCTTTGGATGACTTCTTGGCTTGTGGAGGATGCTGAAAGACAGTGCCTGGGCAGATCTGCCTAAGCTGGGAAGCAGATCTGTGAAGCATCAGCCTGAGGGCAATGACAGAGTTTGTGGTTTTGATGGCATTATCCAAATAAATAGTGAGATAGGAGTAAAATGGGTGAGAATGGATGCAGCTCTGTGGAACCACCTAGGAAGCTGGAAGAAGGGTAAAAATGTTCATTAAAAAGTAAAAGAGAAGGAATGAAAATTGGGAGGTGACAGAGAGAATCAAAGAAAGACAAGAATTCAAGTGACAGGCTGGTTGCAGGACAGAGACATTCACAAATGAAGAATGGAGGCTAATTCAGGATTTTAGAGACTACATTAAGGCTAAGATAATGACACCTAAGAGCCAGATTGAACTGTCTCTAGTTTGAGACATGAAAAGAACAACTCTAATCAACTGTTGTAGGCAAGAACTTCAACAAACTGAGGGAGATGATCAGCTGAGAATCAGTGGGACCAGTGAAAGTGAAACTCTCACAGGTTTGTACTGGGGGACACAACAGCTCCAAGGCACTGGCCAGAGGAAAAGGAGAGAGAAGGAAGTGCAGACGGAGGGAGATCAAAAGCTGGGATGGGCAAGCAGAAGAGAAGATTAACAGATAACTAAATATGTACCTCTGGCATGGAAAAAGGAGAGGCTTGAGCCTGGCTCTGCAAAGTGAAATATGGTGCCAGCAGGGCTGTAAGAATCCCTCCTTCACCCAGTTCCTTCTGTCTGCTAAGGGACATTTTACAATTTTGTAGTTAAGAGGGGGGGCCAAAGGTGAGAACTCTGGTGTGAACAAAGAAGGGTGGATGTAATACACTGAATATAGAGTGATAACAGTAGGAGAACATCCCAGCAGGAGCACTATGGGAGCAGACCCCAGTCAGGTGACAGAGGTTGCTTGGTTCATGAAGAAACTTATCCATTGTGGCAGCCTACAGTTACAGAGGGTAGGATTTGACCCTCTGACATTTTCTTCAGTTCACCTTCAATTTCTGAGCTGGTGTTGTGGCTTTTAATTGTGGAACCCAGAAGTGGCTGGGGTCAGGATCCTCCCAAACACTCTCCTTGGGTACCCAGTATTTCCAGTCCCTGCAAGGCATTTCAAGGTGGCTAATTAAACTGGCCTCCTTTCTTTTTCTTTTATTTTGTTTGCTTGGGGTTTTTTTTGGCTCTGTGCCTGTTGTGAGGAGATATGAAGCAGACTAAGATCTGCCCTGTTATGCCTAACTAGAAAGGAAATCTTTCTCATCCTTATGTAAGTGTTTTGAGTCCTTGTCGAAATGATGTATTCCCAAATGGCACTGGTGTTAATGTGAATATTGAATTATGAATAGATTTTTATGACACATATATCAGAGTTTTGAAGATCACAAGGGAAAAAAAATTTCTACTGACTGCAATTTGATGAAAAGCACACAATGCCCAAAATAGCTGTTGATTTCAGGCGCTGTTGCAGTTACAGGTATAAGAAAAAAACAAATAGGTAAAGCAACATTTTTCCTTCATTTCATGTGTATGTACTAGTTCCACTGTGAGGTTTAAACAGCAGTGATTAACCCTCAAAATAAATAGTTTTCAGAATTTGAAAAAAAAAAGGTCCTTTGGAAATCTCTAATTTGATCATTGATTTTGGTTGACTGTAGGAGAAATTTTGGAGTAGTAGATTTACAAGTCTGTGATGTAGAGTTTAAACAAAGCCCTATTGATGGTGCAAAGGCTTTTATTTCTTTGTCTGCAAAATGACACAGAACAAATTGAAGGGTGCCTTCACAGCAAGACATTTTGCTCTTTGATTTCAGCTTTGATTCTCTTCAAACATGCAGCATTAGCACCTTTATTTAGATGTTCTCAGTATGAACAGAAAATAGGTGAATTCAGAGGGGTCCTTTGAAAGAAGACAGTGCATATGGGAGAAGGATGTTTTCATTATTTATTCTCAGTTTGGCTTCCGGAACATTGAAATGTTAGTGCTTTTGAAAGATAAGTTTTTCTAGCAGAAACTGGTGTAAAAATGACATGATGTAGTAATTACTAATGGAACACAATCCTGGGATGTATTAATGGAATTTTCTGTCAGTAAAAGGCAGTAAGTTTTCTGGGTGTACTTGTTCTTTATTGTCTCCTTGCCTCAGTTTTCTTATCTGTAAGATGGAGATAACTGACTTTTTGGGATTCTTGAGTAATGCGCTATAAAAATGAACATTTTGATATTTATCTTTCAATCATGGGCTTAAAATTCCTTAAAACAATCAAAAAGAGAACCATTCTAATTTCCCTTTGACTTTTCATTCAAAGCAAAATAGTCATTCAAAAGATGGTAGTACGTGTGGTCAGCTAAATTCCCTCTCTAGCCTGCATAATTAATTTCTAGAATAGCTGAGTCAACCATTTATTAGAGTCTTTAAAGTTCTTGGTAATAAGCCAGGAAATCAGTCTTCAGAAAGGTCAAGAAGACCAAAACATGATCTTTCTCTGAGTAGTCGCTGCTCTTGATAAATCTCTTTTCATTTGTAATTTATTGTTTGCACTCTCTGTGCCTCTCCAATGCCAAGGCTTCTCATCTGCCCGGGATAAGTTGTTTTTTCTTAAGCTGAGTCCACAAACTCAAGTGCCAGTGGTAAGTCTGGGTAATAAAGGAATTGGGACAAGTTTGTTTGATCTCACAAATTCCCTGAATATCTGCAGAACGGATAGACTGCCACCACCAGCTCTGTCTGTAGGGGTTGGTAAATGATGCAGAATCTCCTACCTGTGACTGCAGAAATGGTGCCTGTGGTGGTCCAGTCTCAGAGGTGGCTTTGAGCCCTGGGTTGCCATGGACAGGTTTAGGAAATCAGCAGAACCCATGTGGTGCCCCAAGACTCTACTGTATAAAATAATGCTGTCAGACTCTGGTCCTCACATGCATTTTTATTTGATTTTATATTTCCTAACACACTGACAGCACATAACAAATAACAGCCAAGTAATACCTGTGGAGGTATTATTTTTTATTAGTATAAATAAATACATTCAATCAGGCATAATAGTTTCATTTATTTGAGAGACTAAGATTTATTGCTTTATTTTTTGGTCATTTAAGTAAATAAATAATATTCTGTGTGGCTCATAATCTTCTATGAATCATTTCTTTATTTTCCTTCATTCTAGCAATTTATAAATGCATTAAGTACAATTCCATATTTAAATAACATTAAAATGGTGGCACAAGTTAAAGCCACCACAGCGTAAAAGAAGTACAGGCTGCCAAGATAAATGTGAATGTTCCTAATTCTGATTATTTATGCTGCAGTCTAAATGCTGAACATATTTTTGTAATGAATATGTTTGCAAATTTCTAGTGGGATTTAAATTTTTTCCAAGTAGAAATTTACTGGGGAAAAGAAAATACACGATGACTATAATTTGACTATAATAACGCTCCTCTGCTGACACAAACAGCTACACAAACTTTAAAAGTATGTTATTTTATCAGAACACATTGAAGCAGTGCAGCACCATGGGTGGTGTTGTTTTGGTAAGATAATCACCCCCTGAGGTGTACTGAGGCACAGTGTGGCTGATTACCCCTAATCCTATTGGGATGTAATTATTTCATGGGAACGATATTCTTGGAAGTGCCTTATTGCTGTTATCAAATTTCTTTTAGCTTTGTATCTAAACACATTAAACAATGACTTTGTCAACTTCGAGGTCCACCGAGATTAAACTATCTTTTCACAACGTTTAATTGGCAGTTGAAGTATTTTTTTCAAGTCTGGTGTTGATTTCTTTGTAAAACTCCAGCAGAATTGCAAGCAGAAGAGTAGAAGATTGTAATCCATCTCAGTGAAGCCTCAAAGCACAAAGAGTTTTATAAAATTAGAAAAGCAAACCTGTTGGCTAGCAGGGATTCCTAGAAAATTAAAAATATTAGGAATTTAAATAATATGAAGTTATATTTGAATTATTTTTACATTATATTCCAATTTTATTTAAATAATATAAAGTTAAGGAGGCACTGAAGTCACATCAGCTCTGCAAGCCTCCAGTGCAGGGTAAGATATTTGAGTGAGTCTGAACTATGGGTGCCCACCAGGAGGGGCAGGCTGGAGGCCCATTTCTCTTTTTATCTTCAGTCTTCATCTATCATCAAATCAAGATATTATATATATATGATATATATATTAAATATTCAAGGAATATTTGATGTTATATCTGATTTATGTGGTCAGAAGTTATACTTAGACCACAGGGAAGAGGTTTCACAGCTGAGCTCTTTTGCTTGAATGATACAAGGGTATTCCATGGCTCTCCTCCAGCATCCTCCTGCCTGTCCTGTCCAGAGAAATCAAGACACAGGAAGAAGAGACCTCTAACCCCAATGATGAACCAAAAAAGTGGGTTGAGGAGAACCCTGCCATACAACTCAGCCAAAGACACTGCAGCTCAGAAGCCTCTCTTGTAGTTTGTAGAACTGAAAAATGGATCTGGGATTTGGAATGGATTGAGCAGAATTTTCTGGTTTAGTGTAGGAAAGGGAGAAATGCAAGAAATGTGTCCGTGGATAAAGGTGTGTTGTTAAGTCGTCACATTTTGAAACTATTGAGCCCTTCCTAGAGATGAAGAATTATTCTGCTAAAGCCTCAGAGCCCTATTAACTTGAGCAAGGATAAAGAGTTGAAGAGTCTCTTTGGGACAGAAGAGATTATAGAATGGAACAGGAAGATTCCAAAGCAAAAACCCCTAGAAACAGTTTTGGGGAAAGGCTTAGAGTAAGATTCATGTCTTTTTGTTGCATAAATTTATGAAAGACTCCAGAAAACTGAAAAAGTTGGACCACTCTTTATATAATGTGTTCAAAGCAGACTTAGGATCTTTTTCCAGCATGATAGCAAAAATTCAGGAGGCTTATTTTTGTTTATAATTAGTGTATAAGTGGATGTTGGCTCTCAGAGATGATTTTATTATAAAGAAAGGAGGAAGGCACCAGCAAGATGTAATGTTTTCTGGACCTCTGCCCATTCCACAAATCACATTCTCCTCCAGGCTTTCTCAGCAGATCATCTTTGTTCTCTACTGAATGGAGTGCTCAAAAATGAGTTGTGTTCATTTGTTTTCTAAAGCAGGGCTTGTTTGCACTCTGTTTGAAATAGATTTCTGTTTTATTATACTGATGCACGTTCAGCCCTAATCTAATAATCTGATCTAGATTGCTAGATGCTAACAGAGCTGTTATCTATCAGGGGGAGTTTATCTCAGCCAAGGTGATGATTTCCACAGGGAATAAGCAAGATTTCAGAGTATGAATGTGAATTATGAATGAGGACACAGGTAGCACATTTCAGTAATGAGGAGGTAAAATGATAATTGACCGGCTCAAACCTGCTGTGATCTAAAGTAGATTTTAATTGATAGAGATTTGCAAGGGCATGACCTTTGTGCAAGTTAACAGTGTTGAGCTAAGAGGACAGGATACTTCAAAAATTATTTTTACAACAGAGGAGGTTCCAGATTAAATGAATTCAACTCAAATTCTGCCTGGTATCATTAAATTCTGTCTCGCTTTGGGCTTTGACTGTGATATTTTATTTTAATTCTTAATTTTAATAAGAATTCTTTTTTTTAATACCTACCAATTTTACGTAAAGTCATTGAATTTCTCATCTGAATCATTGTAAATGGTTCTTAGAGCATATTCTCACCTCAATAAAAGCAATTTTCATGATAAAATCGATTACTAATTTTTCATAGAAACTCACATCAGGTCCAAAATCACAACTCTTGATGGCAATGATATCACTCCTGCAGAGTAAAATGCTGAACTTTTGTTTTGGAGATTTTTTTTTTTTTGGTGTGTGTGTCAGTAAGGTAGTGGGTCTTCTGTGACCTATTTTAGGAGTTCAGCTTTGATCTGTGAAGGTTGTGTTTGAGATGTGAGACCTTGATCTCATATTTGAGTTTTGCTTTAGTGAGTTTGCTGAGTTGCTGAAAGAAGAGACTGATCAAGTTTAAATGCTGCAACAACAAATATTTGAGTAATAAAAATAAAGTAGTTAATAGGAGTGTTTCTACTGGGAGTTTAAGTTCTCAGTAGTCCATTTTTTGGTGTCAATGATAAGAAAGGAGAAAGAATGTACAATTATTTTGGCCTCTGTGTGACATCTTCTATCTGTCTTGAAGGGAGAAAAAACTTTGTTTGCCTGAAATGTGAGTTTGTACTTCTAGTGGAGAAGATGGCTTGTGATCCTGACAAATAGCTGTCCCTGCTTCCAAGCTCCAAAGCTTTTGAGGGTTTCTTGCATCCACAGATGTCACCCATATAAAAGCAGGTCATATAGAAGAGGGTGGAGGAATGAAATCAAGGGGAGAAATAAATCAGGAGGGGAGAAAAGGAAATATTACTACTAAAAATGTATCAGTTTCAGAAGTAGAACAATCTGGAGGCTGCCTTCAGAGCTGAAAATGTCACATTGCACCAGGGTTCAGAACAGAGGAAGAGTGCTCTGCAGGCTGCAGAAAGTAAGCACCTCAATTGTGGGCAAGGGACAAGGTGGAGGACAAACAAACAAGACAAGGCAGCAGAAGACACTTTCAGTAGGGATTTGGCCAAGTGAAAATGGCACTTCACCAAACACAAATTGCAGGGATCTGGGGAGAGAAGAGAGGGAAACACCTATCTGTTCTTACATTTTTTTTTCCCCAAATCCTTCCTGTCCCTTCAACAGAAGAGGAAAGACAGAAGAAACCACAGAAGGTGAATGATGCTGAGCTTGGCCTGCTGCCTGTTTGGTGGTGCTTTGTAGCAGATCTTGACCAGTTCACCTGGCTAGATTTTTGTGTGTTTCAGTGTGAAACACCAAGAAAACAAACTTGCTTATGAGGATGAATTACAATAACAAAGAAACCCTTTGCAGATGTTCTTCAACTCAAGTTTCAGTGAGGGAAAGTTTTAGTGGTAGGGCAGCTTCTTGTCCTCCTTTGTAGGGAACATCTTCATTGTTGGAAGAGCTCAGAATTCCAGCCCTCCCACCATCTCTTGTCCATTAACTGCAGGGCCATAGGGCTCAGAGGAATACTCACAATATCTAGGAGTTTCAAAAAGGTGACAAGTCCTGAAAAAATCTTTAGAAGAATCTTTATCTCTTTCAAATAAAGAAAAAAAAAAAAAAGTAAATTTCCAAACCAAATAGCTCCTTTCTTCAGCTACTATGAATGCAAATGTTTAAAGGCACAAGATAGATTTACTCTTTCCTTGGTTTCCAGCACCAGAGTCTGGGATTTGGCTGCAGACCCTGATGATTGCTTTTTAGGCCAATATCTCACTTGGCCTAGCTGAAAAGCAAAGGCTTTTAATTTCTAACTGTTATTTATGATGGAAGTTCCAGCTGAAACTTTGGTCTGGGTAGGCTAAAATGCTTTTAATTTTCACTCAGAAATGCAATTTGTCTTACAAAATGGGCATAATTTAAGGTATGAGCGATTTAGTATAGATTTTTAATAACTGTTTTCTTAGTACTAGATAATCCCTGGATTGTGCAGAATATTTTTCTTAATGCAGGAAGGCAGTGTGGCTGCTTTGGAGAGCTTATTATCTTTGAGCAAGAGCTTTAATATGGTTTAAATCCTATCAGGGCCTGGAGGAATTCCCCATCAAACCCTGCCTCTACCAACTTCCTATTAAACTTGTTCCTCAGAGCTGCTTCTTAAAAACAAAACCAATTGTCTGTTTTTCAATTGAGTTGAGCAAATGCATATTTATGAAGGACTCTGGTGGTGCAGGGGACTTGAAGACCAGCATGTGTTTTTTTGGGGGGCAGTACTGGAAGTGTGTGACAAGGATGCTGCATGGTAGCTGCAGGAAAGGGGGCTTGGTGGCTCCTGGTGCATCAGCTGAGGAACAAGAGTGCTGGCAGGAGTGCAGGGCTTGACATTCTTGGCTGCCCTTGGAGGTGTCAGCAGAGCAAGTCTCCTTGTAGGCCAGCCAGCAGTGGAGTAATAGGTCTCTCAGAGAATTCTTGTCATCTCCTGCCTGCAGTTCATTACCATTTCTTTCTTTCTAACCTTTGGCATTCTGATCCCTGTGGCTGGCAGGTTGTGGTTCTCATTCTATGACAACGTCAGTTCTCTCAGGGAGATGAGTGCTCTTATTTTGAGAGTGTGAGCTGGAGAAAAAGGGTGAGTTACAAAGGCACAATTTTACCTGTGCCTTGCAAGCTTTTTCACCAAGTTACTGCAATTATTATGAGTCAGCCTTCAAAAATCTGTGTGACACAACCTCTGTGTGTGCAGTACCTCACATTCAGAATCTAAACTTTACAACCTGGGCCTTTACAGCTATATCCCAATGAGCAGACCTCAAATCATCAACCATCTTGCTGATGTCTAAATAGGGCACTGCAGGTGATGGATGACATGTCTGTGATGTGCCCTGCAGAAAGAAGGGAATCCTGCTGCCTTTAGTAGCAGCTGCTGTAGAGCCTCCATGTGGAGGGCAGTGTAAGTGCTTGTGCTCAAAGTGATCTGCTGCATAGATGGAGAGTCAAGGCAAGGATAGTTAAGAATTTCCTAACTGAAATATAATTCCCAAATGCGCGTTTTTCATTTTTACAGTAGCCTTATAGAGAATCCCAACTCAATTCTAAGTTGTTTAGTTGGGTTTGTGATTGCCTTTAATTTATGACTAAATTAGATGTGGACTCATTATTTACTCTTCTTACTCCTAATCTCCTTCTCTCTCTTCAAAACCAGACTCTCTCAAATGAAAGTGAGACTGTGAACTTTAAAAATGTGCCCCTTTTCCAATTTCTAATGCCCTTTAATTCTTTTCAAGGTAATTTTAATCCTCATAGCTCACCTGACTCATCACTTTGTCTTTGCCCCTTTATATCTTTGTCTGCTATTTTCACACTTCATTTTCTATGCTTTCATTCCCCCCTTTTTTTTTTTTTTTTTTTTTTTCCCCTCAAGCTTCTGACATCCTTCGCCCAATTTCTTCCCTAAGTGTTTCTCATAAGGCCAGCAGTCAGGATCCTTAATCAGGCCTGGTGCAGGAGGCTGGCACTGTGTCCTGCCTGGAGCTGCAGAGGCTCAGGAGGCTGGAGCACAGATCAATAGACCCTGCAGAGGATGCTCCTCATTCCCCCCACGCTCTCTCCTTGTGCTGTGATACTGAAGAAACTCAATCTCACAGCACAGACCAAATGAGATTGTTTTCATTAGCCCAGGGAGATCTCAGCAGTGAGACTTTATATCAGATATGAATTGAGGACCAAGTCCTTAGGCAGAATTAACCAAAATGCTGCTCTGGTGGGAGAGAGGGAGGGAGATGGCTCTGGTTCCCCACAGCAGCAGATGTGGAATGCCACAGCTCTGTTTTGGCTGTTACCTTACAAGGTACCTCACAATGCCAGTGTTTTATTATTTAAAGATAGAACACTAGCAAAGAGTATAAAAAAACCTTTACCACCACACTGAATATTAAGCTTATGAGGCCAATATAAAGAAAAGAGTAGCTGAGCAAAAAATGTGGTAAAAAGATTTCCAGTGACATTCCAAAGAAGGACAAAATCAATAAATGAATATTTGCACTCCAAAAAGTAAATGCAAAAGTGTTTTTGGTCACCAACAATAGTTGCAGCAAATTTCTACATTCCTGTAGCACATATAAGAGACCAAAAAATTGTTTTATTTCTGTTCCATTTTGGATTGGGTAGAAAGGTAAACTGGAAATCTTGACCTGCTTTATGTTCTTTAGAGACTGAGCTGAGTGCTTGTTTCTGTCAGGCACTTTCTAGTTCTGTCCAAATGGTGGAAACAAAGAAAATATCTTTCTTTTATGTGCAATGTTCTTAGCTGGATTCCTTGGATTTTTCCCTGTGAAATCTTTATCATTTTTCTGCTACTGTTATTTTAAAGTTATTTCTTCTTGAGGAAAATGGGATGGAGAAGCTGGCTAGGCTTTGTAGATTAACTATTTGCTGGGGTTAACTATCTCACTTTTTTCCTTTATATTACTTTGAATGACTTTCTTCTAGAGATAAAACCATTGCAAAAGTATTGCAGGTAGTGAAATCTTCAATATTTAGAAGGCCAAAGAAGGAAATATCCATTTTGAACTGGCTTTTATGGGTGTGTATGAGTTTGGGTGCTGGCAAGAGAGCAAGGCACCCTTTGCATCCGTGGTATTTTGGTATGTTGGTGTATCTCTGGAGAAGCTGGAGGTGGTAGCACAGACAGTGGATCTTCAGCCCCTGGGGTTGCCATTTCCTTATTTTAGAGTATTATTGTGATCAAAACAGGATGAAGAGTTGACTCCCAGAAAAGTCAGGATTTAAGTATTGTAGGCTCACACAGTTTGTGGTCACTGGGAGTGGGGCTGGCCCAGCCTCATCCCCAGTGGGCACAGCTGTGAGCAGCAGGTGAGCAGCACTGGCAGCAATGAGCCATGGAGTGCCCAGGGGCACTGAGCAACCACCAAAGGGAGCAGAGGGCACACAGGGGCAGTGCATGAGCCTGAGGGGTATAAAAGGTTGGGCTAAAGAACAAGAAGGGCAGGTGTTTGCAGCCTTCTGGAGTGTTGTGATGTTTCTCTGCATGGGGAGATCCTGAAGCCTTCTGCTGAGGTATGGTGTTCCTCTGTGTGGGGAGATCCTGAAGCCTTCTGCTGAGGCATGGTGTTCCTCTGTGTGGGGAGATCCTGAAGCCTTCTGCTGAGGTATGGTGTGTGTTCCTCTGTGTGGGGGTGCTTAAAGCCTTCTCATGTTGTATGGTAATGCTCTGTGTATTGTGGCCATCTCTATGACAAAGCATGGCTTTGGATTTTCTCAAGTAAGGGAAACTGTGCCCCAAATATCTGGGACAATTCTAAAAATGTCTTCTTGTACAAATGCTCTGGGGTCATGAGCTGTTGCAGGTATGCTAGCTGACAATATGTATTTTGTTGCCTTTTACAATGATGGTAACTGAAAATGTCACTGCCATTATGCAGTACATTTTATGCTCTTTGTTGAATGCCCTTAAGCTTCCTGTCCTGCTAAACAGGACTGCAAATTATTGGTCCTAGGTGATCTTCCCTCAGTGGTTTGATATTTGTGTTTTTAATTGTCAAACCAATTACTGGAGCTTTCTGCTAGAGATGCTAATATTGCTTTGTGCTTAGCCAGGAGAAAAAAATAATAATCATCTCCTAGGAAGTCATGTTTTGAAATCTAGAAATCTAAAAATACATATTTTAAACTCAGGGAAAAATGTGGAAATATTGGTTTTATTTGGTAACTCTTGCGTACTTTAATCACAGCAGAATTAATATTGTTTTTAATTTCTGTAAGTCTCAGTGTGGTGGTGGCTTGTTTTGAAGGAACTTGTAAAAGCTTTGGTAAATGTAACAGCCTGTGTTGAAAATCTTTCTTGAGTTTCTTACAAACAGGGTCAGTGCAGGTTTACATCGTGTCAATGGGCTCCATTTTGTGCTGGGCTAGGAGGTCTTTTAGCAGACTTTCCCTTGCACTTAAACTCTGATTCTAAAGGCCATGGGCTGTTTTAAAGACCCACTGTAAATGTGAGCATTTACACTGATTGCAAAGAAGTGCTTTGATCACAAACCTCACCTCTGCAGAGGAGTGGAAGGACAGGCTCCTGGAAAGGCAGGAGCTTGAGAAATGTGAGCCAATTCTTTAAATCAGAGCTACATGCTGGCTTTGTTTTGTTTTTGTTTCTTTTTCCTCTTTGTTAAGGTTTAAATGACATTAAAGACCAGAAACTTCCCTGGGAAACTTGATTGTGAAAAGGAAATCTGTGTTCTTCCTTCATTAGAGTGATGCTTTTCTGTTAAAATATGCAGAATCATTTTCTTTAGTACTCAGTGTATGGAGCTGAAGTAATGGGCTGGGCTCCCTTGGCATAAACTGCTTAGTGTGCATGAATCTGTCTCATCTTGTGTAATCCAACCAGACAATCATGATGGCATAGTGATAAGAAGGTTTCTGGTGGAGCACAGCCATGGTTTGAACAGTCTGGGGGTTTTTTGGGGTTGAGCCACAATACTCTGTGGTACAGACACATGCTCTGATCTTACCCACATACTTCACTCAGCTCTTAAAAAGTGTGACCTAGGCATAGAATAAATCCCTTTTAATGATTAGTACTTACCTGTCCTTTGCCTTCCAGCCCACCCAGGACCTCCTGCAGGCTGGCTCTCCCTCTGAAATGTCCCCTACCCCACTCAGTCTGGTATCCTTAGAAAACTGTTAGGCTACACTTGATCTCACCTTCCATATTGTTATGGAGATATTAAGCAGCATATTGTCTATGAATAATGAATAAATGCTGACTATTTAGATACCTTACTCAAGTGTTTTAAATTGACAATGTGACTGTACATTTATTGATAAATCCCTGTGTTTTCCTGCTGATAGCTCTCTGCTGAGCTGCTTTATCTGTGATGCTCCTTATCAGCTCTTTGCCAGCTGAAATCTTTGCAGACACTGAATGAACACAGCTCAGGTGACCTCTGGGCTGAAGTTCCCTCTTGGATTTGGAGCTGGGGTGGGCATCCAACCTGGCAGATGGGTACCACTGCACTTTCACAGAATCCTACTACTTCAAGTGTCTTGTCATGCCCTGGGAGCTGTGGCCTCCAGGGCAAACTGGCTTAAGTGCCACTGAGGGCACTGGAGTGGGTTTTTTAAATCAATGCTTTATCTGTGACAAAGAGGAAATTTGGATCTCTTGGCCTGGAAAAGATGGAGAGTTTGAATGAGATCAACCTCACAACCCCATTGCTCAACTCTGAGTGTTTGTTTTGGGGGAGAGGTACCAGGAGAAGGATCCACATCCAGTTCCGTGTGAGCTCAGTAAATGGGGGGCACAAGCCCAAAGAAAGCAGTGCAGGCATCCAAATCAGTGGATGTTTCAGATTCTTGCTGTTTGTATCCTGGCTTTCCTGAGGAAGAGAAGGATAACTGCCTTCTAATAAAAGATTTTTTTTCTCCTTCATAACAGAAAATATAGGTTTTCATATTTTTTCATCTCCTTCACAGAAAATGGATTTTTTTCTCAAGCCACAGCAATAATAATTACAATCAGATGAACATTTTCATCCCTCATGCGTTTGGTTCTGTTTTATTAGCAAATGCAATTTTTTTCCCAAATACCTTTTTTTCTTTTTTTTTTAATTGGAAAAATCCAAAGACCTGTTACAGTTTTATTTGTATCAATTTCATATTAACTCTCCACATGGGAGAGGGAGAAGATCAAGTAATTGGTAGAATGCTCCTGGAAGGAAATGTGGAGGATCTGGTCACATGATGGCATGGTGGCCCATGCAATTAAAAATAAACATCAGTATAGAAGAAACTTTTAATGCTAAGTGATCCTGAATATTGAGAGGACAGTTTTACCCACCTTTTCAGTGTTAGAGGAGGCTGTCTTCCTCTTTTATGCCCTTGTGGTGAAATGTAATTAGAGAATGATATGATATAGATATAGAATGTATGGCAGAACATTATTTTTAGACACATGGTGCTGTAGATGTTTAAGAACAGCTTGCAAACTGATTAGTTTTAAATCCCGTAGTGTGGATAGTTTCTGTATTAAAAAAGGAACCCACCAGGTGGAAAAGATATTGCTGGAGAAATCTGTCAGCAATGGAGTATTGCTTCTCCACAGGAATAATTTTGTGGTCAGATCATTTTTAATAACAGTATTTTGTAATGTTGGGGACTATGTAGCAAAACTTTCCTGTTTTTCATTTGAAAAATTTAATTTATTATTTTATCACATATTCTGCAAAGTGAAGCTTTTGAAGTTCAATGATAAAATATTAAATATTTATTTGAACTTTTGTATTCCAGGAGTCCAGGATGAGGCTTTTGGGGGCAGCCCTGTTGGGACATTGTCCCTAGTGAGAGTTTTTGCTTAGTGCATCCATGACTAAAACACAGTGGCTGTGTCTGTTCTTGCCACTCTCTCTTTTCCTGCCCAGGCTGTACTAATTTACCCACAATTGTGGTGTGGGTAATGCTGTTTTTCTTGCCTTCATCCCCACTTATATATTTGGGTATTTTCTTATTTTCAAATTCTTAAGCAAAATTTTCACTAGAAGCCTTTTTCATTCCTTCAGACATGAAAGGTTTTTTCATTTGGGGTCCCTAAAACTGGTGCTCTGGAATCTGAGAGGACCAAAATTCAAGCTTCTTTACATTTTTCCATTTTCTCCATCATTCTTTTCTTCTCCCTCACCCCCTTTATTTTTTTTTCCTCTTTTTGAGCCTTCTTCCTCCTCTGTTCTCTGAATGTAAATAATATATTTCTTCTAATGTTTTCTTTTCTGATTGTGGCACACAATGTGTCACATCAGAGACTAATAATTTATTTAACTACAGATTACTAGGGAAAGTTTTTTCCTAGAATCTCTCCTGTGGATATAACTGACCAAGTGAAGATTATTTTAAGTATTATTAATTATCCTCATATTTATTTTGGCAGATGCCTTGGAATTCTTGTGCCTTTTTTTAAGAACAGGACTCTAATGAAATGCCAAACTTCTCGAGGACCCAAATATTTATTCAAATTTTATTTTGTTATTTATTTTTATGATTGTGTCCTCTCCATGAACCAACTTCCTCAAGCTTCTTCACCTTTCCTGCATCAAAACACTTTTTAGTAAGCTGTACCCCTCTGTTCACTGGCCAGCAGCAATATCTGCCCTTTGGTTCTTGCTCCCCATTTTCACTTGCAAGGATCTACAGGGTGAGAAACCCTTCCTCCTCCATTCAAAGTTCATTTTCACACATCACAAACAGTTCAAAGTTTCTTCATTTCTTTTCTCTCCATCACTTATGAAAATTATATCAAATTGTCATGAAATGTGAGTGTGCAGCCCTCCCTGCAAGCTTCAGTGAGGGTTAAACCATGGCTTTGGGAGGTGCAGGTACTTGTGCTGTATATAATATGCCCCCCCCTCCCCCAGAAATTCCTACACTTCCAGCTTTTTGGCATATCTACTCTTCACCTTAATCCTAATGGTGCATGGGATAATAACAGCATGATCTTTATGGCTTTTCTCCATTTTCATTGCTGCCATGTGTCATGAAGTAGTTGAAATTTATTCAACTACTTATAAAACTGTAGCAAAAAGGGATCTTACCTAAATTTTATTTAATTTTCCTTGTTCCTCAGCTGAAGCAAGGCCAGCTCATGTTACTGTGGCCCCTCAACTTTACCTATATCAAAGGAAGGGGGTTTAAATCTCATTATGTGTTTAATTTCCTTGCACAATACTAAAACACAAAAATAAATCCTCAGCAAAAATAAACACCATATGACTTGAAATGTTGCACAGGAGTCAGGACAGACACCTGGACTGCAGCTGTCACAAGCCACTGAGATTAAACAAGCTGATGCCTTAAAATACAGCCTTCCTTAAAGGTAGCAAGTGGTTGTTCAACTCCCATCCCTGTGAGAGATGGTTTAATGATGAATTTGATAGAATTTAAGAATTGCCACTGAAAAAAAACCCAGCAGAAGTGCATTGTTGTGGCTGCACAGGGATGTTGGCACTCAGAGCAGAAAGCCAATGGCCTTGAAATGGC
The DNA here is from genome assembly GCA_013397555.1 of Urocynchramus pylzowi. Lineage (NCBI taxonomy): Eukaryota > Metazoa > Chordata > Aves > Passeriformes > Fringillidae > Urocynchramus > Urocynchramus pylzowi. The sequence continues at coordinate 341,209 of VZRH01002006.1, forward strand.
AGAGCTGGGCTCTGTGTAACCCAGCCCAAGCCCTGAGGGATGGATCTGTAAATCAGCCCTGGAACATGATCAGCACAGGTTAATTAGACAAAAAGCCATTTTTTTACACGTTGAACTTTATCTTGCCTGTGTAACCTGCCTCTAGATAATCCCCTTTGCTGAATAGTCATCTCCAGAGCAATTTAGCCACAACCCTGTTCACATTACTCATTGTCTTGAGGACCTCTGTGCACAGAGAGGGAAAGGACGGGGCTGGAATGTGTTGCTGCCTCTCGTTCTCCAGCCATGCCAAAGACAGAAAACAAATACACAGCATTTCTGTTCAGGGGATGCAGAAATAAAGAACAGGGAGGAAAACTATGCTTCTACCTATCTGAAAAATCTATGTTTTCCCCTGAAAATTTACATTTCTACCTGGAAATCTGTGTGAGTTATGTGAAATGTTCAAAATACACTTGCTTTTTCAAAGTTTATCACAGACTTGAGGTAAACCTATCCAGAGGCATGAATAGCTGAAAACCTATCTTTTCTCACAAATAATGTACTTCCAATTATACTTTTGGCAAAATACTAGGAGGCAATAATTCATATCTAATGTCCAGCAATATGTCTTTCTAATTAAGAATTCAGAAGGCATTAAAAATCATTAGAGGAATAGTTGGGTAAATGTAAGTGACCTCTTGTAGTTTGTTTTTTTTTTTGCCATGGGTGTCATCTTGAATTTGCAGATGAATTCACTTTGAAAATACTTCCACTTTGAGTTTACTTGAATTTACTATTTATTTAAAGCTAATTTGGCTCTCATTTGGGATCTGAGCTTTGCAGGACCTCAGTCCACATGTGCACTGCACATCCCAAATAGATCTGATTCCTTTTAGCACTATTTCAGTGTGTCAGAGCAGGTTTTTGGGATGCAGCTTCTTGCAAAGGGGAGCTTTAATTAATAGGATAAAAACTCAAAGGACTTGGTGTCCCAGCATGATTCTGCTGCTCTAATATGTGGCAACTAAACTTTTGTCACTGCTCTTCTGAATGTCTCCAGGTCTGGTTTGGCTTTTGTTCTGAGGAACCTCACCTAATTCTCTGGTTATGCTTTGGATTAATTGACCACCTGTCTTTCCGGTCTAAATTACTGTTTCTGTTTGCAGAAGGCAATTTTCAAAATAAACAAGTAGTTTCCAGTTCCAATTTTATTGTAATGATATCTTAAGTTCAGGAGATAATTATTGCCCTTCCTGCCATGTGTGAAAATACCATGAATTCCAATAAATTAAATCCCTGTTTTCCCAGTCTGGAGTTCAAATACTGAAGGTTCCTTTATTAGAGCCAAAGGGAAAAAGTGCATAATGAAGCCAGAAAAAACCCCCTGAAAATCTGCTCAAGCAGGTGACACAGTAAAATTACAGCACCATTTACGACTCCAAAATGTGTGTCACTAGACCCTGTGTCTTGGCTCTGTATCTTCACAATTCTCCTTTCTGCATTATTGGTGCTCCCAGAGATATGTGCTTCCATCCTTCCAGCTAAGAGCTTAACCCTCTACATTTGCAGTGTGGGATTTCTAAAGAAGGGAAAGCTATCCCTGAAATCTTTTATTAATATGTAGTCGTGGTAACAGATCTCTGAGAAAGCAGCATGTGTTGCATCTTTGTCTAATGTTGCAGGATATTGTGATGTAGAAAAAGAATCCTGTCAATAGTTTTTTATCTGTATAGAAAATGGCATTTTGCTTGCAAGGTAATATTAGAATGCTGCATGCCTACAACTGCCAACACACTTGTTAGCATTCAATAGAATCATAGTAATAAAAATGGAATTTAAATATGGACTTTTAAGGAAAATTGAAACTGTTTGGAAAAAAGCCCCATGACTGTAGCTAGATAATCCCCTGGAAAAATCTCAACTGTAAATTTAGAGCAATAAAAAATTGTATAGAAAGATTGAAAATTAAACTAATTTGAGATTTTTTTACAGTGTTTGGCTCAAAGTAAAAATTAGTGGAAGGAATAGCACTAGATGTTCCCCAGTGCCAGCAGGAATGTCCTTTATTCCCTGGTGGAGAGGTCCTGATATGATCAAACTGAATCAATGACTGCCTTGAGTGAATGGTTCATGGTTATCAAGAAAGGATCTTCTGTCTGGACAGAACAGTCTGGTAGATTGCCCTTCTTTCTGGTAGATTTTTGGCATTCTCTGCAGAAGCTTACAAGTTTGATCTTTGGTTAAATGTGGTTTGAATTTATAGATCTGCTATAAGTGGGTTGAATAGGTCAATACTTACCCTGAACTGAACACAGGCCAGTGGGATCTCATGCTGGTTTTAGGACAGAGAGTGATAGGAATTTCACAGGTTATGGCACCTCTTTTTATCAACTGCTCTACAGCTCTTGTCTGAAGGGCCAGCAACCTGAAGTGAGCATGTGATGAATTGTTGGTGAAGGTAGGTAGAGGAAGGACTGAAATTCATCTTCCCTGCCATAACTCAGACAGATGGCATCACACAGGGTCCATCTAAGATTGCAGTGATCCCTTCTGGAGACTGTACAATCTATATTTGAAGTGTTCCTAGAGCTCTGTGTGTCTGTGCCTGATGAATTTGTGTCTGTAGAACTCGAGCCACAAAGGTTTCCAGTGGACTGCAACAGGCAAACCCAGTAAGCTGGAGTTCATCTGAGAACCTCAAACAGCAGGAGCAAAGCTGCAGGGGTGGCAGAGGAAGTGTGAAGGTTACAGTCACAACCTAGAAACTCCTCAGGATGATTTGGCATGGACACCTCAATGTGTTACCAGAGCTAATAAGTCATGTGAGCACAACCAATTCCACCCTGAATAATTCCAGGCCTGACAAAGGGCAGTGGTTGTTCATTCAGTCTAAAGGTTTTAATGAGCTTTTTTGTGCATCAATATTCTTGGAAAACTCCCAGAACAGTCTTGTCAAAGTGGAAATGGTATTTTATCTTTGAAATTAGGGTTAGAGAATTTCATTTCCATGAATATTCAGCACTTTTCTCACCCTGGCTCCGCTCATTGATCATGCATGTAAAACATCAGTGGCATGCTGGGTACTGAATTAAATTCAGTCCTTGCCATTTGCAATTCTACTCACTTTGGAGGTCACTGAACGTGGCAAGGCTGCCTTTTAGTTTTAAAAGCCGTGTAAACATCTCCCCAGCCTGCTGCTACCTATCAGCCCAGGGAGCACTGCTGGATGTCCGCTAGGAAACGAAGTGCAGGCCACAGCAAATTAACTGGCTTTGAAAAAAACCCTCTGTAAATCCTTTGAACCTGATGTGCCAGTTGGATTAGCAATAGAAAACTGCAATATAAACTATCCATGTGGCTGCCACAAGGACCAGGAGAAAAATAATAAAAAGAATAACAGGGCTTTCCTAAACATGGCTGTTTACTTTCCTATCGTTCTTGCTTCCAGATTTACTTCACCAATGTTTTTCTTTTTTTGCCTTTCAAGCCCAGTTCTTCTTTGAAGTTAGCCACATAATGCACAAAAGCATTTCCTGGAGATGGTGATCTTTTAGCCTTTGAACATATTAAAGTTAATTATGATTGTTAGAAGTAGCAATTGCTATTAATGTATAGTTATATACATATCTACAATGGTGGGTCACACATGACATTGCAAGACAATGACTCAAAAGACTCAAACTATAAAATTAAAATCTGTGATGTTAAATATTCTCACATGTGTCCTATGCTGGGTATACCTTTGCCTAAAGACATAGTCACTCCCTGTTATTTTTGGTTATTTCTTTTGATCCTTATGGGAAAAAAGTTACAATGACAGCCAAACCCTTACAATGTTTCTTAAAGATGCAGTAAATGTAATAAATTGCCTGTACTTCCATATTTGTATGACACTGGATTTCCTCTGAACTGTCTCAATCTTGGTGTCAACCACAAAAATCCTTTTTTTTCTAAGTAAAACCTTCAATTGAAACTGAACAGAACACCATAAAATTAATTGGAGATCTTCCTTCCTGGGAATAAAACTACAGCCCCAATAATCCAGAGAAATCAGCCATGCAAGCACTGCAGTTTCAAATTGTGTCAATATTTGTCCTGTTCACAAAAAGGTAAAGCACAATTACAGATAAAATGTTGGAAAGCAAATTCCATAGGCATGTGGAAATAGGCATAGACAATACATTTTATGAGTTACCAAATGTGCATTTAATTGACAGCACAAGGTAATACAGGCATGGAATGACATGTTTCTTAGAGAACTTCAGCTTCCTCAGAATATTTTAGAATACATTGCTGCCACCATATTTTACAGAATGATTATTTTTCCTTCTTCCCAAACCAAATATAAAATTAACCTCCTTGTTACTCGAACCCCAGATCCCACAGCAGGTGAAAGACACGCTTTATTTTAATCAGATTTAAATCTTCCTGAGGTCAAAGAGGGATTCTCAAGTGCTCAAAACTAAGCAGGAGTTAAGTGTTTTGCTGGAGTGAGTCAGAACGAGCTGCACTTTGCTGGATCATGGCCTTAGTGATTCATGGTGGGATTAGTTCTCTGATTACAAGTAGCTCTTTGTGTTTTATTAAGTTAAAATCCAGGGAAAATGTTGCAGAAGCTTTCCAACAAGAGCTTTGGCTATTCCTCTCTGCAGATTTACAATTTTCTTCTTGTTTTAATTTTTAAAAATCATTCTGATGTTTATACATTTCCTTCCATGCGGGTTCTTATTGTGCTCTTTGCCCTTTGTGTGTGTTTACTGTTGCCTGTCTCCCTTTGTGCATCCTAGAAAGTTAAATAGTAAACCAGGATAAACAAGCAGGAATTATGTGATAATTGAACCCGTAATGTCAGTGTTATGATGCAAGTAATGCAACTCAAGGTCTCTTATCCTCCAGTAGCTAGACTGTAATTGCCTGATGATAATCATGATAACTACACTCCCTGGAGTTACTTTACTGCTGTTGAGAAATATCTTCTGGATCTCTTGCACGATCATGATGAAAACCCCCCCCCCATTCAATTATTCTACTGAAAGCTGAATGATGATGATGCATGTTCCCTGACACGGTGATTTACACAAATAGAAGTTTTATTCTACAAGGAGGGATAATATTTTAAAGTAGAAGTAATTAAATCCAATGTGGAAACGTCATTCACTGCTGAATGCAGAGTCTGCTTGTTTGCAGAGCAAGCATTTTATTACCTGCACGTTACCCACATTACACTCCTCAGCAAGTGGGGATGTAGCAATGACTGATTACATCAAGTGGCTATTTTTGAAAAATATGGCTGTGAGGAATAATCAGTTCGGGTCTGGCACAAGGGATAAAGGGAGATTACATCCTGTTAATTGTTTTGGCAAGTTTGTCATTGTGTGAATGATGGTGCCTTGTTACCCAGGACAGCTACAGCAGGCTACAACTCACCCACACAGCCCAAGGGGGGGCTACATTTGTCCATCACAACCTGATTGTTTAGACCACCTAAGCCAGGGACAGCTATTGGTGTGTCCTGAATATTAGTTTACTATGAAAAAATAACATTTTTGTGATGGATATCATGGTGGGTTGTGGGTATTAATATTTGGTTTCTTATGCAAATTATCAGAAACATCTAAATCTTGGAAATGGGCAGAAATATGCCAAAGTGTTTTTTATTGCTTCCTTGGGAGGTGAGGAGTGCTGAAATACAGATGGTGGAATGTCTAGGTGTTCTTTGCAGGAGAATGAGACTTTTGTGGCCCTTGAAGAGGTTTGACTGTATTATTTGGTGTGTCCTTGGGGATGATGTGTTGGACGTGGTGGTGACAGTGGCTGAAGGCCACAGAGGTGATCCAAGGGCTGTGCTCTATGGAGAGAGGCTGAGCAGCTGGGGCTGCTCTCTCTGGGAAGACCTTAGAACACCTTCCAGTGCCTAAAGGGGCTACCTGAGAGCTGAAGAGAGGCTTTGGACAAGAGTCTGGAGTGACAGGAGAAGGGAGGAATGGATTCAAACTGATGATGGCAGGTTTAGATTGGATATTAGGAGGAAATCCTTCCCTGTGAGGGTGATGCTCTGGTACAGGTTACCCAGGGAAGCTGTGGCTGCCCCTGGAAGTGTTCCAGGCCAGCTTGGACAGGGCTTAGTGGGATAGTGGAAGGTGCTACCTGCTGGAACAGTGTCCCGAGATGATCTTTAAGGTCCCTTCCACTCTGTGATTCCATGTTTTTTTATGGTAGATAGTGGATTAGTGAAGAATGCACATTCAGCTCTTTGGGAAGTTCTTGTCTTCTCTGCAGATGGTGATGATTCCAAAGACAGCTGTGGATCAGTTGTGATCCCTCCTTTGGAAGTCTAAGGCAGCCTCAAAGATAAAGCCTCACGTATTTCTTACTCCACTTCTATAACAGAAAATGTATTTTAAGGCATGACAATGAGTATGTCCTACCACTGGATTTGAAAAATACCTCCTGCAAATCACCCTAATTTCTCTTTCCCTCTGTTTCTTTTTAAAAACCATTCATATAGAACTATGCAAATTATTTTAAATAAACCCCAGGCTGATGCCACTGTTTTAAATGTGTAGCAACACCGTGAAAGATGTCAGCATGCTGATTAATTTATTTGCAACACAAGATCAGCATTTCTCATATTTTCTCCTATATATTTTTTTTTAAAGGAAAGATTGAATCCATGAGAGAGCAGCAGACCTTGCATTCTGCTCAAGGATCCATGCCCCCCTCCTGTGTGGGGAGCACTGGGAGGATGAGGGATACACTAATAATATTTTTGTACCATAACCACCTCCATTTTCTTCTTCAGATGCTTTGTTTCCTGCACTAATATTCCAGTTCTCTCAACATAATGAATGAGCTTAGGGACTTGCAGGAGTTTCAGTACCATTTGTTTTTTATCCTAAAGGAAAATACAAACCCCTCTGTCAGATAGAACTCTGCATAAAAATAAGTGCTTTCTTTAATACAGAATTTGAAGGTGACCTACTGTAATAACTGGCACAAACTTTTTTTTAAGATGAAAGCATTCCTCCCTAGGTTTTATTTGTTCTAGATAACATTTCCTCTCATGATTTAGGGACTGTGTAGTATTCAAAGCATACACATTTGAATGGTAATAGATAATTGAGCATCTTAATGGACTGTCTTTTAGCTATCAAATATTGTTTACAGATTTGCTTGGTGGGAAAATGAAGTCAAACTTGGATAGAAATAGATTTCTTCATTTGACTTTTAAAATCTGAGAATGAAAGCAAGTGCTTTTCCAAATCGAAAGCTGTTAAAATCTTTTCTCCAGTCAAAAAAGATGTTTACATTTACACCTCACTAAAGAAAGGAATAATTTAAAAAGAGAGCAGAATCAAGAGATTCTATTTAAAAGGTAAGAAGCTTGTGTGTTTCTCCTGATTGTTGCATTTTGTCTTCTATTTCTTAATTCCATGTTATCAACAACAATTTTTATGTAAAATCTGGGTGTAAATTTCTTTGTGTAGCTTTACCTCTCTATGAGAAAGAACATGTATTTTAATATGACTTAGTGCTGTTGATCAATATTTATGCCATTAACCAAGCAGTTTTATAACAACCTGTCTGTTCCAATACTGAGGTAAAATATTTCTTTCTCCTTTCTATAAATTGCTCCTTTGCATCTCCAGTTTGTTGAGAGAATAAGTTACTGTATTTCTTCAGTACTAAAAGTCAGCCTCCCACAGCTGGAAATCTTTGGGGAGTCAATAGCAGTTGGGGCCTGGAAAAGTGACAGAAATGCCCTGAGCAAAGACAAGAAAGGAAGATATTATTCTCCTTCCTATCCAGAGATGTCACAGTTGGATTAGGAGCTGCTTGGTCCCTTGAATTGAATTTTCCCTCAGTTTCCATAAAGGCAGGACCGAGGCCAACAGAGGCACAAAGCTCTTAACAAGCTAATTAATATTCACAAAAGTGAGTCAGGAACTGGAGAGATGAACTAATGAGAAATGATTAAGAGTTAAATATGCATGGCATGGCTTAACAACTACTAAAGCAAAGGACACAGCAGTTGCCTGCAAATACAGAAAGTAAATAGAAGGGGCTGAGGAGTTAGTGAGGTTGGCTCTGGAACTAATGAAATAATGTGCAGTAAAGTTGTTGTCTTTTTGCTGATTAAACTTTCCCTTAAGCTCTAATGCAGTAGGGCTTACTGGAAGGAAACGTGAGAAGGAAATTTCAGAATAACAAGATTGAGAAAAATATCAGATTTTAATGTCTCTTTCTGCATCTGAAATAATTAAAAAATGCAAGAAGGGGGACTTAGGGAGTTAGAGGGGTGCCAGTGTCACTCCAGTGCCTGAGGAAAGCACAGAGCAAGTCTCCTAGAGGGATCTGAACAGACTGGAAAGACTGGCCAGTGGAAAACTCACAGCACACCAGCCTGAAGTTCAGCACCTGGGGATGGGGATCCCTCTCCTGGTGGTGACACTGGGGCAGCTGAAACCACAACGTTGTCTCATTTCAGGAAATGTACCCAAAAAGGAGGATTTTCTGTGGGGGGGCTGCTGAGGTGGGTGGGAGCAACTCCTCAGCTGTGAGGAGAGACTGGGATGCTGGCTTTGCCTTGCCTGGAGAAGAGGGAGAAAGGGACATTCAAATTGGACATACTGAACAAAAAAATGGCACAGTGAGCAGGGTTGAACACCAGCACAGGAGCCCACAGGGGCTGTGGAGATTTCCTAAACTCAAGTGGATGCATCTCTGGGCACATTGACTTCCCTGAGATTCTGGCCCTGCTTCTAGCAGGAGGAGCTCCAGCCTGCATTTTCCATCATTTTTTGCAGTGGCCCAAGGAGCTGGTTGCTGCTGAAGGAGAAAGTTCAGAGGAACAGGGTGAGCAGGGAGAGAGGGAACAATCCAATGGATTATTTGTGTATAAAGAGAATTTCTGAGTGGAGTTCAGAAGTAGGTAGAGGTTAAGGACTGCACATATTGTAGCCAAACTCCAGTGTAGCCCAAGAGAGGTTTGAGGCACCCCATGAGAGCTGGCACCTAACTGGGATGTCCTTATGAGGCAACCAGGACCTCAGCTGGGCACTGAAGCACCATATGACCTGATGCCACAATGCCCTCAGAAGCCATTCATCAGAGATTTTGTGTTGGTAATTGCTTTCTAGATTGTTTTAACCAGATTAAAAATGCAGGTCTATTGCAAGATTTGTTTTATATTTTTTGCTCTAGTTTAGTTGACAAATTGATGCTACCATAAAGCCAATGTTCTGTTAAATCTGGTTTGCTTGAAACAATACAGGTGAGACAGCAGAATAATTGAAGTGTGCTGCCTATTATGCTGTTTAAAGTGATTCACCTGCCTTTGCACACATTCAGCAAGATTTACCTTAATCATATCATATAATAGAACATTTCAGAGCAACCTGCAGCTCTAAAATGCTGTGACTCTCTTTGGCAAGTCAAGCAAACAAAGTGCAGGCTGACAGAGTGACAGGGCATGTGCTTCCCAAGCCTGAGTGCTGCCTGGAAAACAGGTCTGGAGCCAGGTTTGCTGGGGTGATGGCACAGCTGGGGCCTGCTGAGGTTCAGAGGTGCAAGGGGAGCCCTGAAATGGGATTTCTGAAAGCATTTAGAAAATATACCTTCTTAGAAGCATAATTAGAACTTTACTGGAAGTCCTGATTCAGGTTTGCTTACACAGTAGGCTTCTATCATCTCTAGAATTTATTTTATTTCAAAATTGAGCTATACACCCCAAATAGCTTTACTTGTGAGGATGTGAAGGAAAAATGGGGTGAAAAATTGAAGATTTCAGTCCAGCCATAGATTGAATATTGTTGATTTATATTGGCAGTAGTGATTTCTGTGCTCAGAAGTTCAAGAGCTCCTTTAAATCTGTATCTTACAGTAACAATATCAGGTCAGGAAGCATCAACCTGATCTAGGATAAAAAAACACTCTTTGCCTTTCTTACAAGAAATAGCATTATTGCAAACTTGAGGTATGGAAAAAACCCATTATTGCCTCCAAGGGGGTATGCCATCTTAATAAGACTTATCTTCAAGACAAGAAAAAATGTACTTTTCAAATCCCGCACGCATTATAAACCACCACTTACAAAACCTTTGTTCTAAAGTGCTGGCAATTTTACCTGGGGCAGACATTTTACTGCATATAAAAGGTCTCCACAGGATACTAGTAAATCTAAGGTGAACCATGAAGATCTATGGATTCAATGAAATTTAAAGTTTTTGTTTTTCCAAGTTTGTTGGTTCTATTATTTTTTTAAAAACAGTAACTTCCATCCCGCCAATATTATCTCAGTTTATATTTTGGATCACATTTTATGAAAGAAAGGGCTGGTGAAACAAATAAATTGATGCCTCTTCAAGAAACATCATTAGAAAACATAGCACTGTGGTAATTAAAGCAAATAGATATTTGAAGTAAACTAACAACATAACCAGCAATCTATCTGGGTCATGAGCCAGAAAAAGCCATCTGGCATTCTCAGGGATAGCATGAGCAAGAGCTGCCACTTTTTATTGTGTATTGATAGGGTCTGGTAACTACTGGATTGTTCCACCTGAATACAAAATTGCAGAATTTGTGGGTAACATTTCTGGGCGCTTGACCTTTCCAGATAGAATCTATCTATTTGCTCCAAAGACCTGGAAATAGAAATTCTGCAACTAAAATGCTTATTTGCTATAAAAACCCCAATCAAATAAGGGATTGCTATGCACAAATAGATCTAATTTCTGGGGGGTCTGGCTGACTGTCAGTCCTGGAGCTCTGGCAAGGGTGGGGTTCAAAATTCTGAAATAGCAGCAATGCCACAGGTTTAACCATGGAGTCATGGAATGGTTTGTGTTGGAAGAAACCTTAAACACCATCTTGTTCCAGCTCACCTTCCCTGGGCACATTTCACTGGACCTGTCCAGCCTTGGGCACTTCCAGGGATGGGGCATCCACAGCTTCTCTGGGCAACCTGTGCCAGGGCCTCACTGCCCTCACAGGGAACAATTTCACCCTGATATCCAACCTGACCCTGCCCTCTGTAAGTCTGAAGCCATTGCCCCTTGTCCTGCCACTGCAGACCCCTGTAAAAAGGCAAAGTCAAATCCTGTGGGAAGCAGGCACGAGCTGACAGGCTGAGCACGAGGGGGTTTCCATTGCACCCATGAGAAATTCATTCCTGGAGGAGTTTGCAAGCTGTCTCCTACACCTCCAGAGACTTGGAGTTTAAATAGCACAAAGCTTGAGTGAGAGGATTTTTTGTGAACTTGTGGGCAGGTAAAGATAATGTTTGGAAAATGAAGTTTTATGATCAGGTTCTTCTTTAACTGACTTAAAAAACTCATGTTAGGATGACACTAATTTTGCTTTTACTAGAATTTCATGTGCAATTGGCAAATGCCACATTTTTTCCATGTGAAAACAAGGCCTGACTCCTAAATTACAATCCCTCAATTAACATTGCATGGGTCACTCTTTAAAATATTAGAAATATTCATGTAACTTTGTTATGGTTGAGAGCTTTCTGTGTAGTAACTGGAAGTCCCATTTTTCATAACAGTGTTAAAAAAGAAGAAAATGATGGTGTCAGAAAGGTTTCCTATTCTTCCTTACCAGTCATTTTCCTGGCATGTGTTTGGATGTCTCTCAGCCTTTTATACCTGGGAGCAGAGGTTATAATAATGGCTTTAAATGTGTAATCTTGTGCAATAAAACCCCTGCCATTAATGCAAGGTTAAGTACCTGATTTTTAAACCTATGAAGGTCATGAAGGAAAGGGGATAAAATTACCAATGCAATTTAGCTTGGAAGCTTAATGTATTAAACAGAGTTTACAACTGCACACTGCAGTGGAGGAACATCTGTCACAATAGAAGGAAAAACATGTTTGTAATGACTTAACTGCTTCTCTGACTGATCAGGAAGCACAAAATTCAATGCCAGGCTGAGGCAGGACCCCAGGACAGGGGAGCTGCAGTTCCTTGGGGCCAAGGAGGAATGCACAATGGAATGTGGGGCTGGGCACTGGCTCAGTTATCTGGACAGAGAAGAAAAAGGCCTCTTCCAACAAAGATTTTTAACTTCAGGCTTTAGATCAGTGTTTTCTGGTGGGATTCCTTGCACCATCCTGGGCAAAAGTCTGAAATAGCAATTGGAGAATGGTTACACAATACAGACCAGTTATTTGTGGAAGGTGACAGCCTGCCTTATGCAATTTTTTTTACAGAATCTATAAAAACAGCAGGAAGAAAATTGCCTCCTTTTAACTTTCCTCTCTTTTTTTTTTTGACCTTTATGAAGACTGGTTAAATCCTTTTGTCTCAGAATCCTCCCTGATAATTTAGCCATACTGAGTTTAATGTCTTTTTGAACTTGATCTTGGTCAAAAGCCTGATAGTCTTTAATTATGTGATTCGTTTTGCCTGTCATTGGCTGTGAAATGTTATACCAGAACTCCATACAAGAGTTTCCAAAAAGTTTTATAGTTCCTTTGCTTGCAGTGTGTCCTGCTACAGCAGTATTTAAAAACAGAGAACTAGGTGAAAATCTCCCAAAGGATTTAGTGCAGTGATTTCAGTTTGCTTTAATTAAGTTTCCTTCTTTCTCCCTTGAAGCTGAGCCTCCTCTGAGGCTTTGCTCATGCTTTGGAAACAGTCACCACGATTCTCATCAGCCCAGTGAGAACTGCAGCAAGGCTCAAGTCACAGCTGAGCTTTCAGAAACTCAGGACTCATCTCTGATGGGTGCCAGTTGTTTGAAATGAGTCAAAATTCAACATGAATTTAGTCTCAATCAGACCTGAATTTTTGTTCCATGGACCTAATATCCCTAAAAAAGCACAGTTAAGGATGTGCTAATTTGATGTTTATCAATTGGATGTGAGATTTTTGAGGAAGCTCACCCAAGGACTCAGCTTACCAGAAGAGAAGCTGCAATTAACTAGAAATAATTACCTGTCCCTCAGGTGATCTTTGCAACTGCTGATTTTCCTTTTTTCTTTCTCTTCTTTCCTTTCCATCTTGTCATCACCAGAAACAACTTGTCCTCACTCATCTCCTTGCTCAGCATCTTTCCTTCCCTGCTTTGGTGTTTCCCTCCTCCATCCTTACCACTGCAAATGATGGCCAGGTGGGCTGAAGCAGTAAGGAAGGACCTCTCCATTCCTGGGTTCCTGCACACATCATATCCATGCCAGGCCATATTTGTGCCAATTACCTCGTGGCAGCTCACATATTGGTAAACAATCATTTGGACAATCTCAAAAAAATTATTCCAGGCTACAGATGTTATTGGTTTTGCTGGATGATTATCAAAAATAACAGGGAGGAGAACTGTTGCCAGAGTGGATAATTGTGTGCCAAGAATGAATTTCTACTCGTGGCATAATCCAGTTTGAGTTCAAAATCAAGGCTGTGCTGCTTCTGTGGTTGAAGGGCACAGGGGCTCCCAGGGGCTTCATTGGTGAGGTTGATGCATTACTGAGACAGGGGGGATCCAAATGTTGGGCTGGTGAAGAGGGTAGAAGGGAATTGAGGATTAAGGGAAGCAGATGTGTTCCCTGCTGATCCTCACCTGTGTGTGGTGCTTCTGGTGGCAGCAGGTCATGGTGAGGCATGCCTAGAGGATTGGTGGGACCTTAGGGATTTATTCCCCACTAATCCTTTCCTTGAGGTTATCCTTCTGAAGGGAAGGTTTTCAAAGCAAGGGGAGCTCTTTATAAGTGGTAATAATTGAAGTTACTGAAGTACAGAACATTTTAATGCCTTTGCTGGAGGTCTGTGGTAAATTTGTGAATGATTTGGTTCCTAAACACAGTCTCACACAGACTTAACAGAGTCTTTCTGACTCAGTTCTGTCTGGCAGCATCTTCCCAAAGCTATGAACTGCTAACTCATTCCTGTGGTAAACAAAACCTAACCATATATATTTGGAAATGGAAGAATGGATGATAATCTTCAAATAGCAAAAAAAAAAAAACAAACCTGAAGGAGAACAACTTAAATCTCAGCAAACTGATCACTTTCTGACCCTGGGTGCAAGCAAGATATTGTCAGAAGTTTGCTAATGCATGCAAACTTCTACTCTTGTAGAAGGCCAAGTAGAAGAATGTGTCCACTTCAAGAGTATTTTCCAATACCCTTCAGCTGAGCCTTGAGCCTGATCTCTCAAAAAGAAATAAATATTCAGCTACATGGAGTATTACTTAGCTATTGCATAAGTAGGCTGAAAAGATATTAGTGGTAAAACTAGTGATGGCAGTGAGAAGGAAATTAGTGTAATAACTGGGAAGAGATGATAGTTTATGGAAAATCTGTTTATAATCTCAAGGGGCTTGTTCATAATTGTTACTGCTTTCCCCAGAATGGCTGGAGAATATGTCATAGCCTACATTTTTTTAAGTGCAGTAACTAGAGTATATTTTCATGGTCTTATCTGTAAGAGCTTTAAGATTCGTAATAAAATAAACCAATGTTAATAAAGTTTAGTTATATTTGTTTATTTATCCAAGGTCAGAACATTTATATTAAAATATAGGTGCAAGTAGGAAAGCATCTTATAGCTGTGCTGTATGTTAATAATGGAAATGCCAGCAGATTTCAGAATGCTTTTAGCACATTTTTGCCTGAATTGTTTGTCATAAGCCTGTACCTGTGTTTAATGTGTGTCTGTTCTGTGTGTTCAACACCTAGTTAGAGAATTGAGTGATAGATATTTAAGTCCATTATGGTAATGGACAGAGAGCTTCAGAAAGAGTGAAATTGAACATTATGCATTTTATTGGAGCTTTGTGAAGTTGCAGCCTTCAATTTGCTCCAAACCAGTGGAGCTAAACCAATGTTCACAAAGATGAGAAATAAACCTATAGCTTTTTTCTGTCTTAGAGGTTAAATTTCTCTAATACTTTGGGATGAGAGTAAGCTTTATGACATGTATTTTGTGATATTTCAGACTGTTGCTGCATTATACTGTTTTATTTTAGTATTGATGCTAGATGCCAACTTCCAGGTGAAAATGTTCTGGAGGATTAGTGAATTTTATATGTCAGTGGAGTCTTCTCTTTCTGTTAATAGGTTATATTAGACATGAAACCACACTAAGCTACAATGAACTCAAGCTTATTGTTACCTCTTTTATTCAGCTCAGGTAGAAAGCAAGCGTAGCACTTAGAGAAATTAAAGCATGTGTGAACTCATTATCTATGTAAATATCATCTAAAGTAGAATTAAAAGTGGTTTTTATCAATTTGAAACAGAGTAGAATTAAAAGAAGAAAAAATAATAATACTTTTTGGTAAGCTACCACCTGAAATATCATTTATTTAAACCTCTTTTCTTCTTGCTTTTAAACTTAAAAGAAATAGTTTGTTACAGATCAACTTTGCATTTATTAATGATAACAATAGTGGAATAGATTGTTCAGCCTATGACAAATGATTTAGAAATAAAAGGAGGCCTTTTAATGTGAATATAATCAGTAAATTGAACAAGTATTCATTATTGCAACATGCATATCCTGTAAGATGAACACTGAATGCCATTCTACCATGGCAACAATGACAATAGTATTTACCTTCAACATAATCTTCTACTTTTAAAATAATAAGGTTGTCCAACTACTAGAAAATACCTAGATTTTAACCAGCATAGCTCTAGAACTTAAATTTGATAAGTTTTCTATCTATGTTTAACTGTTTTCTTTCACATAATAGACGAAGTTCAGTTAATGAAAATGAGGTACTAAACTGGTAAAAGGCCACCTTGCTCTTAAAGCTTTTCTTGCTTGTAAAATTGACTTTATTTTTTAGGGGAAAAACTTCTGTCAAATATCCCAGCTAATTGGAAAGCTGTACTTGAGATTTAATGGGATAGAAAGCAGTCAAGACAGCTGAAAGTCTCTAGGGGATGGTAAAAGGTAACAAGGCCTCCTTGTGTGCAGCCAATAGCTGCACTTAAAATTCAAAAGATTAGTAGATAACACTTTATTATTCAGGCCTGCTTATCATAACTCTCTATTTTATTTATATATTTCTAAGTGATGCCTGAAGGCACTAAAGTTTGTAATGTTCCTCACCTCTTCCTCATTTGCTTTATCTGCTTTTCCCTCTCATCCCCCAGAATCTCCAGCAGAGGTTATTTCCACAATCTTTTCTCATCCTGCTGATAGAGTTAGTGCCAGTTTCTTTAGCTATCAGTATTTAATCAGGGAAGGTGCCTGAGTAAAGAGAAGAAAATCTGCTGTGTGCTGAGAGGTAAGAAATGTCAGATTTGTGGCACTCTGCAATCTGGATCTGACCCCTTCCTCTGCCCACATAGTGCCCTGGATGGAGCAGGATCCTACAGAAAAGTGTGTCCTTGCAATTAAAGCCCATATCACTCCATTTATGAGGGCTTTGTCAGGGTTTACAGGATAAATATCAGTCTGGCATTATCTGACAACGACAGCCTGACATAGAAATTTTAAAAGATAAATTGTCTGGTTTTAGGAGGAAAACAGCCTTTGAGCTTGGTTACAGAAGATATTGCCCTTGCAATCCTGATTCTCCTGGTGCCATTGCAGGAGCAGGGACATTATCTGGCAGTCCCATGTGTGGATGCCTGGGGTGGGGAATAAAGGGCTTATGGGACCTGCTGCCTCTCCCCTAGCATCCAAAGTGGCTTTGCAGACACAAAATTACTTTTGTGAGGTTATTTCTGCCATGCAGCAGTGCTCCTGCATTATCCTACAGCCATTCCATGTCCCACAAGCACAGTTTGCAGCTGTGTTCCAGGACCATGAGGGATTCCAGCATTTTGGGAAGTTGGAGAAAAACCTAAGGACATTTCTGCTCCCACAAGCTGTGGTCCTGGCAGCTGAGGGCTCACAGGACACAGTGAGGCCCTTCTCCCTCTGCTTCCTCTAAATACATCCAAAGACTTTGATTAAGTCTCCTGTAGGACTGTGTTAGCACCAGCCAGAGTTCCCATGGAAAATAATGTCCCACAGCCAAATTAAGTTGTGCTGCAATGACTTAATGAAGCTGTGCTGCTGAATGCTCCCTGCCTTTCTCTTTTCTCAGGATGCCTTCTGCTGTATGAAACCACCAGCCAAACAGGCTGCTTTGCTCAAAATAAGGCTTGGCAGTTGTAAGAATGTCAGTGTTGTGGGTAATATGTGTAAGATAGCAAAAAATTCCCAGTGCAGCTCATCAACAGCTGGGTTTTGTGTGAACGTTTCTGTCCACAGTGTTTGCTACCCATGAAAATGAGACTACTGTCTCTTCATAAATATCCAATGAGCTGTAATGTCATCAGTCTTCCTAAAAATAAAATATTCAACACTGTAAATGGTATTTGACCTCTATTACAGTGTCTGGAGGATTAAAAATGCTCCAACTTCAGGCTGTGTGCTGTCCCACATGCCTCCAGCCTGTGCTGTGTGTGTGTGCAGGGGATGTGAGGAAGGAGAGCAGCCTGAGTGAGCACTGCCTTTCCCCAGCGCTTTTCTGTGCTTCCCCTCTTGTTTTAGACATTTTGCTGGAAATATGGGAAATGTGCTACTGGGACAGCACTTCAGACAGGTTCAGGCTGAGCTGTGTGATGTGGTCAGCCCACAGGGAGGGAGGGGGGCCATCCAGAAGGGCCTTGAGAGCAGGCCACTGTGAGCATCGTGGATTTCAACAAGGCCAGGTGCAAGGTGCTGCACCTCTGTCAGGGCAATCCCAAGCACAAAGCATGGCTGGGAGGAGGATGGATTGAGAGCAGCCCTGAGGAGAAGGGACAAGGGAGAATGGCTCTAATCTGAAACAGGGTGGGTTTGGATTAGATGTTATGAAGAAATTCTCTGCTGTGAGGGTGGGGAGGCTCTGGATGGGGCTTGGAGCAGGCTGGGATAGTGGGAGCTGTCCCTGCCCCTGGCAGGGCGTGGAACAGGATGAGCTTTAAGGTCCCTCCTAACCCAAACCATTCTGTGATGCTGGGATTCTATGACTCTGACTGTAAATATGGGACCAAACTGAATTCCATCAGTTTCTCCTTCAATTCTTCAGAGTTAATGTCTTTGCAGGACTATTTTAAAAACTATGCTTCCAGCTTCCTTCTGAGCACTGATAACATATGTTTAAAAACGAGGATGAATTTGCCATCAAGAGCTACCATATTTTTCTTTAACAGCCAATAAATAATATTTTGTGTTGCTGAATGAGTGCAGCTGAACTAGTGCCTTAAGTTATTTGAGAACACAGGATTATTATGGCCTAATGTCTATTCTCCTTTCTGTCAGAATATCCATCATACTTCTGTTTTGAAACCAAAGATAAGGAGTAAGGAATATCTTGTCTCTAGGGCTTTGAGTTACAGTGAGAGCTACTTAAAGAAAGGAAGGAAAAAAGGAGGAGCAGGTTGATGGTGAGGTTTTTGTCTCTATATGTACAGAGGGCACACTAACAGCAACATGAATAATAGTCAAAATGAGTTTATTAAGAAGGATTCACGTCAAACAAATTGTTTTCTGTGGAAAGCTGTGTGTGCCTGGACTTTAGGGCCTTTTGCAGCTGTGCCAGAGTTCTTTTTCTTGAGTCAGCTGAGGAAACCTGGCCCAGCTGTGTTTGCAGTGGGGAGAGGAGGGACTAAATCTGAGGAGCTACTGGTGGTTCACAGCACCTGTCATCTATAACCTTGCCAGTGAGGTTCCACTGGCTGTGCCCTGTGCCTGGTGCCAACCTAAAAGACTTTTCAGATATAATTCCTGTCTTCGTTATGAAGTACTGGTAAACTCAGATTTTAGATGTTAATCTCTTCTTCAGTTCAAAACTAAACTTTTAGCTTTTTTCTGCTTATATGAACAGTTTGTAAAAGCAAGGAAGTAGCAAATGAGAGGTGCATTAAATGATAATACAAATACTAAAATAGGAAATGGGTCATTTTACCCAAGTATCAGGCTTTACATTTTGAGATCTCAGATTAGCTGAAAAAAATTATTTCTTTTTTCCTCATTTTGAAGATGGATTATTCAATTCCCCCCCCCCTTTCATTATATGTTTTGATCCAAGTCCATTCAAAGTTCTGGTGTTCTGAGCAGGCATATTTTCTTCACTAGAAATTGTTTACCTGACTGGAAAGATAAAATGTAAATATTTTCATTGTCTTGGTGGTAATTTTATAAAATAATGATGAGACACAGGAGTATTAAATTAATTTTTTGAAAATCTAACAGCCAAACTTGGTCTGATTCTGTCTCTTTGAGTTATACATTATTTTACCTATAAACTACTAATTAAAAACTAAGTGCATTGTGCTCAATAAATGTCCACTTGGATTCATGTTCCCTAGTAGTTGCTTCCATCAAAGAGAAGCAAACAATCACTTTGTAATTTTTAATGGAAGTATATGATTTAATAATGTTTTAGCTTTTGTCTTCGGTAACTCTTGCTGTAATTTTGTTAACGTAAAGTAATCTCTGATTAGTTTGTATGGCATATTAAACAATGACAATGTGCTTTTCAATGAAGATACACTGAGGAATGGTTTCAAATCCCAGGGCCTGCTAGACATCTTTCTAATTTGCAAATAATTTTAGGCTTTTTTCTGTGCTGTTACGGCCTAAAACTTAGTTACAAGCTCTTCTTTTCTCCAGATTTTAGTTCTGTGTGTTTTCAGTTCTTCATCTATAACCTTTTGAAATCAAAGAAATTCTTTTTTTTGGGGCTTCCTTGCTAGTTCACTGCAGCTCTTGAGCTGGGACATGGGATGGTTGCTGTTCCCTGTGTGTCCTCTCCTGAGGGAGCCTGAGGAGGAAATGTGGAAGGTTTTTGGGTAGGTCACTGCATGCACATTGAATGTTTGCTTGATGTGATCCACCTTGAATGAGGGACAAAGAGAAAATTCTGCAGATTCTTCCTGGGGCAAGAGAATCTGTAGCTGGCAACCCAGCAGAGATAAAGTGGTGTTGGAAAGCTTGTGGAGGAACTACAGGGAGCTTTGTTTGTATAAGGGCTGTGAGCTCGACCTCCAAATTAGCCAGAAAACTTTCTAAACCCCTGCCTAATGTGTTTTGTTGTTGGTTTAAGTCCTCTCCCTCTCAATTCTGCTATTAATTTTGTACCTTTGATCAGGTAAGAGCTGCTTCAGCAGGATATTACAAATCTGTGAGCACCCCTAACTTGGATAAAACCAAATGTATTGCAGGTGCCCTCTCTTAACCAGGAAAATTTAAAGCTCCTGACTACAAATCCAAGCATGAAATGATCCAACGTGAAACTCTATCTCATGTGGCCTTTTCTCCTTCATCTAAATTTAGCCCTCAAGTACACAGATGCATTTTGCTGTGCCCTTGCACCCAAGGACAGGGCTTAGCCTAGAGCATCCAGGCAAAGCACTCTCCAGCACTCAGGCAGTAACAGATTGCAGAACTTTACTCTCAGTGCAACATTAAAATTGCAGACTAAGCCTTCTTTTCATGGACACAAAACACCACACAATCATTGGAAGCCCTTTGTGGTGTCGGGCTGCTGGCACAAAACTTTTCTTTTTAAGCACAGGGACCATTTTTCCCCTGACTATGGAATATTTATTAGTTTGCAGATTGCTAATTAACTGGGATGAGTGTAGAAGTGCATTTAGGTGCATGCTATAACTTAGCTATTAAAATGTGTTTAAAATTTGCTTTTTAAAGTTTGTTGCAGTTGAACTGTGTACTAAACAGTGGCAGCCAGGCCTTGGAAAAATTTGCTTTGGTTTTGATTTCTCTGAGTTTTAGCTTTTTTTTTTTTTTTTTTTTTTTTTTTTGTTGC
>VZRH01002006.1:362002-379891 GCA_013397555.1 Urocynchramus pylzowi
GTTTTTATTTTTCTTATTTTTTGCTTTTTTTTTTTTTTTTTTTCTTTTTTTGTGGTGCTCTGTGCCCTTAAACCAGTCATGGACTTAGAGTTAGGACTTTTGAGTAGTGTTCCATATAACGTGATGCACCATGTCCAGAATTTTAAAAGTGTCCAACATTAGGGAATCCACCACTTACCTGAGGAGATAATTCAAACACATGATTGTTTTCATTATGAAAATTTTTCCTCATATCTCTAACCAGAATCTCCCAGGATTAACTTGTACCCATCATCTCCTGTCTTTTCTACACAACTCCTCATAAAAATAGAGCATCCATCTTCTTTATAAGACATAATTTAAACACCCTTTGCATGCAAATATTCTTCCTGTTTAGACTGCAAACCTATAATAGTTTCCTCCTATTTTATGTAAACATTCTATAACTTTCTTTTCTAATCCTGGTAGTCTTCATTGTAATAAATTCTAATTCAGATCCTATCTACACCCTATCTATCAGCTTTTCTTACCTGCTACTGTAAACTTTCCCAATTTTTTTTTGTTTTTCCTTTTTCCTGAGACCTTGTGACCCAAAAATTCAACTTCAACTTTTGTTTCCTTGAGAGATTAAGCCTGGCTTTCTTCTGTTTATTTTGAATTCATTCATCTCTTCCTATGCTGGTTATTTTTAAGGAAAGGAAAATCAGTGTCCTGGGATTACTTTGTAATATTTGTATATCCTTGTGACATTGTTAATCCTTCTGCTCTTGTCTTGCTTGGATACCACCCTACTTATTCCATTTTTTTAAAATATTTTGTAATGTCCTGAACCTTGTATAATTTAAATAACTGATGACTTTCCTTGTTGATCTTCCCAGCTACAGCATAAAATGATTTTGTTCAGCTCATTTCTTATATCTGGACTTGTATTTTTATTCTCAGGTGTTTCCAAGTAGAAGTTGCAAAAATAGTTTTTGTTCTGCATGAAGAAATAGTGACTAGAGCCAGGTTTGAATTTCTTTTTGTGTATGAATAGAAATTTGGTTGTTTTTATCTCCTGAAGGAAATCTCTGCCTCTTGCCTTCATGAACCTCCAAACTTCTTCAGTAATTTGGTCTGGTATAGTGATGGCAGGTCGTAGCTGTCGAGGGGAAAATGATTGCTTGGTTTATAAGGACATAAGCTTTTAAAAGTGTTTTAATAGCAGGAGAAAGATTTTTAAATGGTCTCTGTATTAAAGGGCAAATGAACATATGAGGTTGATAGTGGCTTGTGGTATTAAACAGATAGGCTGCTTCATCTTGTGCACGTTGAAATTGAATTTCAGTCCAGCAGACTTGGTTAAAAGGTGAAATAAACAGGCTTTTGATAATCACAAAGGTTTGGATCTTCATTCTCTGAGACATCCACATTAGTGACAAACTCTTTGTTGACTCTCAGAAGCTTGACACAGAGTATAGGAAGGCATGCAGCTTTTGAACAGGGTAATCTGGGTTTGCTGCACCCTTGTGACAAATCTGTCATACACCTGACACGGACTCTAACAGCACTGACAATCTAATAAATCAGTCATGGGTAATGCAGGCTGAAAGCTGCTTCAGGGGAAAAAAAGAATGGAAAAAGGCAGGGACTTCAGAGCAAATCAGGAGCAGGTTCCTTTCTTCCTATGGCTGTAAGGCAAACTGATTAGAAGTCTCTGAGCCCTCTTAGTAAACTCATTGCAAGATATTCTCATCTTCCTGATACAGCACAAATGCCAGCAAGTTGCGTGTCTAGATTGAAATTATTCCTGAACAAAGGGAAAAGAAATCTAGCCAGGTGGCAAAGAAATCATCTGGGAAATTGGCTGATTCCACCCAAAACACTGTCATGCCAGAAAGATAAAATTTCAAGAGCAAAGTTAGGACAAAAGAAATTTGACAAAATTATGGTTATCAGGATAAAAGTTCTTTCTGGTTCAGACTGAGAGTTTGTCAAGCTAGGGTTTTTTCCTTGGAGTCACTTTTCAGTTTTAATAGAGAGGTTTCTCTAAGCCAGGTTAGCTGCAGAGTTTGGGAAGTTGTGGAGTTACCAGTCACACTGGAAAGTAATAACAGAACTGGGTCTGCCACAGAGGAGAGAGGGAAAGATGTAGTTCTTCAAACTCTGAAGAGGTCAACTGAGATGTCAATTTGGAACTGAGTTGCCTGGGACCCAGGCAGAGGCAGAAAAGAGGGGCAATTTGTGTCTTGGTTTGGCAGCAGAGACAGAACACATCCTCTTGGGAATGGGAGTGGGCATGGAGAGGAGACAGGCACAGGCTGTGCTGCTGGAGCCAACTTCACCTCTGCAGGAGGAGCTCCTGCACCTCTGCTGACAGTGCAGGGCCTGGAGCTTTTATAAAAGAACTGCACAAAGCATCTGTGTGTTCTTCTTCCTGGGAGAAACTGGCTAAAATCCCCCAAACCTCAGCAGGAATAGATGGACAGCAATATAGAGGACAGAGGAATGTCTGTGTCCTGAAAAGCAGAGACCTTCATGTCCAGACCTGCCCCTGAGCTCCTGTTCTCAAGCACAGTGACAGCTTCTTTCTGAATAAAGTTCATTAATTTTGGATGTGGCAGCTCCTACCTAGAGCTCCTGAGCATGAATTAGTTTGCCCAAGTATAAACAGTAATCTATGAGGTACATATTGTTATGCATATTTTGTCTATTCTGGTAAGTCCTGCTTCTTCCCCAAATGATATTAATGTTAAAAAATTAATTGAGCATAAAGATGTAGTATAAGGTCCACAGAGCATATCATTAGCCACAGCTTTTGTAGTTAAATAATTAAAAAGGAAAATAATTCTATGCATAATTCCATGTTCCTTTATTTATGTATATGTAGTATTGCAAAGCCTTCTCATCTGGGATGTGGTATATGACTTGGCAGATCCTCTCAAATTGTCATCAGCTTGAAATGAGCCCCAAACTTTCCTCATTTCCACCCACCCCAGCTGCTGTGTCAGTGATCCATGGGGAACAGGATTTTCTGGCAGGAAGGCTGAGCATTAAATACACATAGAACCAGATCATGCTCCTCTCCCTAGGGGTGGTCTCCCTCCATCAGAATTACTGGCTTCTGACTTGTGGATAAATCAAGGAATGGCATCTGCAGGCACTCAAAAGTGGGACATTTCTGATGCAAACCTGCTTATTTTAAAAGGAGTGAAGATGTTGCATTTATCTATTCTACAGGGGGAACATGCACTTCTTTAAACTTAAATGACACTTCATAACATGAGAGAAAAAAAAGCCTTTTAAAATTAAATGGTGTTTTCCCTTATGGAATGCTGAATAACATGGCTATTTTTCCATTAAAAGTTTTTTTTTTTTGGTTTTGTTTTTTGTTTTGTTTTTTTGCTTTGAAGCAATTTCTACTCTGAGCTGAGGTTTTGAGCTGATGTACAGCTGATGCACTCATGTGCAAACATACCTATATTCAATGGAGCTTATAACCTGTCCCATCTTTTTGGCAAAGGTTAACAGTGGCAAAATAGGCCCCCAAAAATAACTTCTTTATATGTTTTTCAGTCTCCTGCTTTCTAGGAAGAAAAAGTGTAGGAGACACTCTTTGGATTGAAAACACCACAAACCCTAAGAAAATCCTAAAAGACTAGAAGCAGTGATTAATGTTCAAACATCCACATGAATGAATATTATAAACCATGGATGAGTTAAATCTGCCAATTACTGCTCTTAAAAAGGTTTATATTAAGCAAAAACCCCTTCCTGCCTAATGGCTCTGTTTGCTATTCCCATAAAAAGAGATCATGATTTATTGTACCCTATTTATTCTGGGTTTAATAGGATTTTGAAATAAGTATTCAGCAAACAAAGAATATTGGAAGTCATAATGACAATTAGAAGTTAGAACTAAGTAACTCATAACTTTGAGTAACTGTACTGAGCTGGTACAATTTTTTGGTAGAGTGCAGTTACTGAGGCTTCTGTCTTTAGCTCCTTACTGTGTTTTTGGACATATAACAGAAGCAGAGGCTTATAAGACAAGGTTTAGAAAAATAAGACCTTTTTTATTTTCAAGAAAATGTCCCTATTGGGTAGCTTTCAACAAGATGTAAAATATGGATGAAATTCTAAAGAATAACTTTTCTCTTATCCAAGAGCTTGTTTACAACACAATCAGGGAGTAAAGTAATTGTCACATCTAGGGAGTTTTTAGCAAAGCATATTGAATAATCAAGGGAAACAAATTAGTTAAGTGCTGAAGTGACAGTGAGAAAAGGAAAAGTGTCAAATTCATCCTTCAGAAAGGAGAGTTAAACTGATGTGGCCTGTGAGCCAATGCAACTGTAGCTTACCCATAGTTTGGTATCAGATACTGGAGCTCGAGTGTTGCAATTTATTAGCAATTGTTCCTCTTTTCTAACCACACATGAACAATCCTCAGTGACCCCAAACCCTTCTTGAGTTGTCTAAAAATAGATGGGGGTGAAGGTTGTCTCAAGTAATCCCTTCTAGAAATACAGTGAGAGGCTGCAAGGCATGGAAAGCTGTTTTAGATTTTCAAATCCAATCTTGGCAAGCAGTTTTGATCATTAGCATTGTCTCTGGTAGGCAGGGAGGCAAAGTAATAGAAATCTTTTTTATTGATTGGGACTGTACTTGAAGAAAGGTGTAATTGCCACCCTAAATTTAATCTTGTAGATACACATCGGGTGCCAATGTTCTCTTATAGTATTAATGTCTTCCAGGAACTTCTAAAAAACTTCATTTCATATTAACTTTGCTGATTGTGGTCTAGATCAGTGTGTATTAGTAAAATATAAGAAGGATTTTTGAAGTCTGGTCCCTTGTCTAAGTGTTTGTAGGAAATTTTCAAGGAGCGTTGAGCTTAATTTGCTTTTTTAATCTTTTGCATTTGGGCTACTGTTTACACTGGAGCAGTTGGTAACATAAAATGAAACTTCAGAAATAAAGAATAGAAAATCATCTCTTGGAGAACAGAACACATAGATTTAAAAGCAATTTGCTGTATTAGTTAAATATGGGTGGGAGAAATGCTACTCTTAGAAGCAGGGCAAAAGGAAGGATGAGTGTTTCAGTGAATTATAGTAGCTAGAGTTTTTCCAAGCTTTTTAAAAAAGACTTAAGTATTCAAGCATGCCTCAGTCAGGCTTTTTTACTCTTTTAAATTGACAGCAAGAGTCAGATCAAATATTGCACCTGGTTACTGTTACAGTCCTGAAGGTTCAATCAAAAAATTCTTGCTTGTATCATTGTTTCCCTAAATTTCTTGAGGAAGAGTGAGGGAATATCAAAACTCTTGTATTCCTCAATCAAGGCATCCAAGATTTAAGTCTATATTTGCCCTGAATCTTCCAGTGAGACAAACAAAAGGAGAGGGTAGATACCCAGGAGGTTTAGGATTGACCTTACTGCACCTGAGCTGTACAGGGTGACAGCTTTGGGACTCTTTTCCCAATTGAACTTGTTTTTATTCCCTTCTTCACACTCCTTTCTCCTCTTCCCCATTTTCCCACATCAGTACCTCTGCTTGTGATGAAGCACATGGCCAGTGGTAGGTGAGACAAAGTCAGGTTTCTGTAAATCTGAATTTTGTAGATTGAGCTGCAAATTTCTGAGCCCACCTACTAGATTTTCCAGTATTTTACCACATGTATGATTAGAAGGATGGTTTCCTAAAATGTTTCCAGGGATTTAGGCTGTTTGGCTATGTAGGGCTTTGTGTGTCCTTAGCAGATCAGTGATTGACTGACCAGGAAAAGCCTTTCTTTCCCCTGGTGTTGCAATGATGTCTCCCCAGACAAATGCTAGCACATTAAGAACTCAGAAAATGAAAACATTTGGCTTTAGTAGTTACTCAGCAGAAAGACAATGAGTTTGTGTTAGTTAAACGTGACTGAGGTATGATCACTGGTAGTCACTGAAATATCTCAGTAAAAGCAGAATCTAATTCATTCATTTTTCTCTAGACTGTGGATAAACATTTATGTCTATTAAAAAAATCCAAAAAAAAAAAAGGAGGGAATTCATCTGTGCCATCAAATTTTAATGAAAGCAGAATAACATGGCACTAAATTTTTATTGTAAAGTGGACTGCACCCTTGTAAAATCTTGTCAGGAGCAGTTGTGATGGTGTCACTGCAGCCGCAGATCACAAATTTGAGTCTTGCCATGGACAGAGTTGAAAATAAATGTGGTTTATTGATATAAAAGAAAGATTTTAGCTTTTTTTCTTCATTCTTCTGTGTGATTATATAAGGATAAAAGGGAGAGAGCTAGCAATTTCTTCACACTGCATCTTCCCAAATGAAAAACATGCTTGGTCAGATTATCAATACCCAAATGATTGTCTTCATTGTCCTGCTGTTCTCTTCATCCTATTGAGAGCTGCAAAAAAGAAGTGAGGATTCAGCTGCTTATGGGACAACAGAAAAAACAGCCTCATTCATGGGGTGTCATGTAAGAAATATTACGTGCAAGTGCTCAAATGATTTATTGTAGTGTTTTCTTTGGAATTTATGTAATTCTGGCAAAATCACGGTCCCCTTTTTTTTTCCCCTCCTATACTTTTCACTTAGCTAACCAAAGGTTTTTTTAACCTGGGAATAAAGAACATTTTTTTGAAAGGACTTAAGCAGTGGAATGATGAATGGAACTGTTCCCAAAGCATGCAGGTAAAGTGCTATCAGGAGCTGAGGCTGGTTTCTGCTCCATGGCCCCAACAGGAAAATAGCAATATTGCTGCAATGACTCCGCTCAGGCTCTATTATTTGCGGTGCCGCTTGACAGTTATGGAGTTGGAATTCAATTTCTTTCATCTAAAGCAGGTGCACCTTAAAAAAAAAAATAAAAAAAAAATCACTCTGCCACTTCTGTATAACGCATGGAGATCGCTGGCTTCTTGCCTGAAAGCATTTCAGGGCACTTATCCCATTTTCATCCAGCAGAAGTTGTCCATGAATATCATCCCATTTTAAATACAAGAGCAAATTTGCTTTATCCCAAAGCAAGATAATAGATGATATGAAAAGCTTTATTTTATGCTAGCATATACATTTAAGAAGCCATTCTGAAGGGCATTTTTATAGAAATCCCTATTACAAAGCACATAAAGAGGTTGATGTTATTTTATTATTCAGGACAAGAAGAAAGGTGTTTCTTAATCTTGATGTATCTGTATTTGATATGACAAGTTGACCTTGGTATTAGCATCATGTATCCAAATTTTTCTTCCCAGTTTGACTCTAAAATACCCTTCCTTACTTTTGGATAGTGAGGTATCCAGGCACTATTTGTGACTAGTACATGGCACAGTTATTTTCTATTAAAAGACTCCTACAAGTGCCTACTGGGATTTAGACAGGTTTACTTAGAATAAGGATTTGAGGAAAAAAAAAAAAGTTTGCAATACCTGGAAGAGTGATATATGTTTATTGAGATCAAATAAAAATTTATGTGCATGTCTGTCATATTACATATTTCAATGTGTGTATATACACATTTATACTAAAATGTCTATCTGGATTTTAGATGTGCATATTTTTATGTGTAAATTTATATATGTATATATAAATATATATATGCACAAATAGTCTGACCAGCAGATGTGTGCAGCTCAATACTGCTTGTATTTGACTTTCCCTTTCTAATCTCCTATTACTTCCATTTATTTATCAAATAATTTACCAAGACATAAGCTGTATTTTCAGAAAACTCCACAGATGACTGACCTGTACATTGACTGATGCTGAATGCAGCTTGGATAACTTGAGCACCCTTGATTTGTGGTTTAATGTCCCTTAATGTATACATGAACTAAGTAATAGTGATGTGAAGGTCACTAGCTGTAGCAAAGGATTGCCTTAATATGAGAAATTGTTTATTAAAGGCACTGTGTATTTTCAGGCTGTACTGAAATCAATAGTGTGTTTAATCTCTGGGAGGTGCTCACTGGGTTCATTCCTGGGGAATAGATGGCCAGTTCCTGTTCCATTGCTGGTAAATTCCAGAGGTAAAAATAACTTCTATAGGATTTGCCTTTTCTTAATTACTGTTTTCTGCAACAGGCTATAGTTCTCAGTACCTTTCTGCCTTAGAATAAATATTCAAGAGACAGACAAGTTTAGCACATTAATATTTAAACTCTTATTGGGAAAATACACTATCATGATAGCTTGTAATGTAGTATTATGTACCATTTATATCTAACTAGATAACATTGTTTAGCTTAAATTAATTCTGTTGGCTTAATTAATGCTATTACTTTAATCCATTTAGGAAGGCAAAAACAACAGGGAAAGTGTGATGGTATCAGTTTGGACAACAGATAGAATATCTATTTCAACTTCCCACAAAATTCCCTGTTGTACAGATGATGCAGAGATTGTCTCAGTTTCTGTTGGGACTAATGCCAAAGTTTTTAACTGTGCTTCCTTTGGAAATGAGGTGTGTTTAGCCTGTTTTGTTTGGGTCACCCCTTGCAGCCCTGAACAAATGTGCCTTAATGGCAGGTTTGAAGGTAAAAGTCAGCACAAGCATTTGTCTTCATGTCTGCCATGGAACTTGCTAAATTATCTGGATCTCTGAGAGTCAATACAAATTAAAAATAGGCACAAGGTTTCTAAGAGAGTGATTGCTATTCTAGCAAGTTCATTAGCCTTCTGAGGAATGCTGTTGGCAGGCTTTGTTTAGCAGAAGTCCAAAACAAAGTAAACTAAAAATGTCACAAAATGAATTGCAAATCAATTGGCAATATAAATGTGAGAAATAGGATGTAGATGAAGAATAATTTAGGGAAGTGTATATTGTTCCTCCAGGAATCTTAACTGCACAAATGGGAACAATGCTAAAGATTACAGCAGAGAATGGGGAATAACTTGATTAAACAAATATGGGCCATCCAGTTTTTCCAAATACACTGGCAACCAGACTCCAGGCACTATTTACTTTGTAGGGGAGAAAAAAAAAGAGCTCTTCAGTGAGGCTTTTTTTTTTTTTTTTTTTTTTTTTTTTTTTTTTTTTTTTCCCCAGCTCTCTGCTTCTATTCACATCAGACAATTTGACTGGATTTGTGACATTTTCAGTATTTCCATAGTAAATAACTCTTGCCCTGCAGATGCTTGGTGCAAAGAAAAAAAAATAAAGGAAAGGGAGGATAGAACTAGGTGATCTTTAAGGTCCCTTCCAAGCTGAACCATTCTGTGAGTCCATGATTCTATTTCCTTAGTGTTTTCAGTCTGTACTCGGAAAAAAATAATGCTGAAAATGGATATTTCACTCTAATTTCATGAGAATAAGTTGAGGATCAAAAATTAAAGGAGGAAATCTGTGTCCTAAACTGGATGAGCAGCAATTACCTTGCATTCTTTTCCCCAGTGAAGTTCAGGTGCAGTCACCTAGAGCATCCCTTGTCAGCTGCTGCTGAAGGGAGGGAAGAGGCTGCTCCTCTCCAATTTAATCCAGGTTTTTTTGAGAAATTTTATGTGTCACTGCTACTGTATTGTTCCCATTATTTGAAGATTCTTAACAGAAACAGAACAAAGCCTGAATTTTAACTCCCATAGCAAAATGCAGTGGTAAATCCAGCAGGGAGGAGAGAAAGTTGCAGGTGACACAGGCAAGGCTGATGTGCTCAGCGCCTCTTCTTCACTCTTCACAGAAAGGTTAAATGTGACAAAAGGTGTGACACGATCAGAATTAGCAAGGCAACGTGAATGCAAGGGAGAATAGGGAAGGAAATGAGTATTTAGATTCAGAAAAGTCAGATTTAAAAGTCTGTTTACAAGGTTAAATGGCTGGGCAATAGCTGGGATTTGCGTTTATGGCAGGCTGTCTGCTGTGTGCTAACTCCCCATATGGAACATCTCAGCAAATAAGAGGGGCTTCACATGAAGCAGCTTTTCCAGGTCAAGAGATCCTCAGAGTTACCCCAGCACATTTAAAGATGCAGCTTCTAAACCAGCAGTGATTTGCTTTGAGAACTCCCAAAGGGTATAAATAGTCCCAATAGGCATAGTACATGTCTTTAGATGAGAAAAAAGCAAGGGAATGACAGCCAAAGATTCAGACTAAGTTGGTATCTGGGGAGATGCTAACATAAATTTTTAAACAATCAATTTATAAGCTCCTCAAGCTTAGCAAGGAAGGAAGTCACTCTGCCCACAAGAACAGATGTTTTTCACTTTGGGGAGACTTCTGATATGACTCAGTCATAACAGTAAGTATGATTCATAATAAATCAGTAAGAAGCAAGGCCTGTTTGAGAAAACATTATCAGGGAATAATTTTATCAATAGTCTGTAGGTCCTGATTTTTCTGCTATTTACTACTTTCCTTAATGTCTCAGGCAATGAGATGTCACATTTTTGAACAATGTCACACTTGGAGGCGGTGCAAGCAGGCTTTTAGAATTAAAAATCCTTTTGATAAATGAGTGAAACAGCTTGAAATCCATAAGACAAAATTAAGTAAAGAGGATAAAGTTGGTGCTTTCATAGGAAAAGTCAACTGCACCAATGCCAAATGGGAAATAAGTGATAAGGTATCAGGGCTGTGGGAAAGACAGGACTTTTGCAGAACTGAAAAATGTAAATCTCTTTGTTTAAATGTATTAATCAGAGACAGGAGCCAACTGGGGAGGCAGCTGCTGGGGGCTGGACTCAGCCACAGCACACCAGGAAGGACATGGGGAAACTGGAGTTGGGACAGAGAACAGGGCTTGCAACTTGGTTGGTTTGGCTCAGGAAAATGGGATAAAATCAGACAGCAGAGACTTGAGTTTCCTTCAGACATGGAAATGCTGCCACTGACAGACTGAGCTAACTTTTCCCTGGGCTCACCAAGGTGGCACCAAGAAGTATCAATTTTACTCACAGCACCTTTTATGTTCAGTGTTAGGAAAGTCAAAACTGTGTTCTAATAATGTAGTTAAATACTTGAACAGTGGCTCTGATAAACTGAGGTTTCCATGACTGACAGGCTTGGAGAAGTTGATTAAACCTTAAACAGATTGTTCACTTGCACCCAATCCAGTCTAATAAATGAACTTCTGGGAGGCTTATCATCCCAAGTTTTTTACAGAAATGTGGGTATGTGAACAGTTTACTATAATCCATGCTAGTAAGTTAGCTTTTCATTTCCATAGCTCTCATAGTTTTGATTTTTTGGAGGAGTAGCTCATTAGCTTTCATATAACATAAGCCATGTAATTTATATTAGACACTATGAGATCCATAATTTTAATTACTAACTGAATTTAGCTTTCAGCAAGGCTCACAGATTGAAGGAAACCTGTTAAGTCCCTTTTATTCAGAACATTTCCTTCTCCACATCAAAGCAATACATGTCCATATCAGAGTGCCCAATCAGGATTTCTGCAGAATAAACCCTGAAACTGAAGAATGCTTCAAACAGTCTTAAAAACTGTGATAATTGTGAGGTCATTGCTAGAGAGACACACGTGTTTGTGCATGTCACTGGTGACTTGGCATTTTGGATGTACATAATTTGCAAAGACTTTTTCTTCTTTCTTTTTCTGTCAGGACTGATTTAGTGTATAATAGTTTATTCATGTGGAAAAGGAAGCTCAATTTATTTTTTAAATTTTATTATTATTATTTAATATTTTCTTCTAGGTATAATAGACTTCCACTTCATTTGTGAAATGACAGATATCACACTTTGCACATTCACAGCTAGAATAATTCTTTAAAGCTGTCATGCTAATCTTGGTCTGATGGATCCAAAAGGTCAACTCTTGACCTAGCAAGGGAAGTCTCCTGAATGGAAGCACCTGCAGAGAATAATTCCAGTTTATCTTGGAATATCCCTGCCTTCATTTAGACTTCTTCTGGTAATTATTTGAGAAAATGTGCACCTTACTCTCTTAGGCTATGGCCATCCTGTTAAATAGGTTTTTTTTATGTACAGAAAATTACATCAATTACTCATCTTATCTACATCAGATGATTCCAGTATTGATGTAGGAGCTGTAGTTTATTAGGAGAATGTACTTGTTAAAAAAAATCTATACAGAAGTTTAATTGTGATATTAAATTCTAATTATCATTAACAAAATTGACTATATGAATAGAGTTTCATGCTTTCTCTTAATATGTTATGTAATTGAAATGAAAATACATTGATTTTTGCCCCTGACCTTCCAGTCCAGGTAAATGATGGGGCAGCCTCTTGTTTTGAGAGCTGGAGATTGGGCCAGCCAGGACACCAGACAGGAATGTGTTTGTGGTTTGGGTTTGTGGCTGAAAAAATCCAAACTGCTCTGTCTTGGTGGTGATGCAGGACATGAATTGGACTTGAAGACCTACACTGGTGTGATGGCCAGGCCCAGCTGCCAGATGTGCAATAGCCCTGCAAACCATTCTGGTAGTCAGGCATTATATTATTAGTCTGATTGAGGGTAAGGCATAAAAAAGGGGGGAAAAAACTTGCCTAGAACTTGAATACAGGCCTAGTTTGCAGCTGAGCAATCATTCAACTTCTTTTCAAATATTCTATGACCTTATTTACATCTTCCATAGGCTCAACAAGGCTTTATTAATTTACCTGTAAACTATTTCAGTTATGTCTGCTTTTTTTTGTTGCTGTTACCACAAGGATCAGTGGGTTTGGGCCTTACCTTCTTCTCACATGCTGAACCAGTATAGCTACTTCTGCAAGCACAGACATTTGGTCTGATGCATCTGCTCCCAAATTGACAGTTTTGCTCACAAAGTGCTACAAGTGAGAGATAAATCTCTTTAGAATGCACTTATTCTAAGTCTCATAATCAGGATGTGAATATTTAGAAATATTGAAAGTTCAAGATGGTTTGTCATAGGCTTCTCATGCCTCTGTGTCTCTTATGTTTACAATTTTTATTTTTTCTTTTTGTTTCTAATGATGGGGGAAAGAGAAGACTGACAAAGTAATGACCTTGGCTCAGCTGGAAATGGATCAGTACAAGGCCTAATTTTGAAAGCCAGGATGCATTCTGGGCATTGATGGTTGGGCAAGATTTGTGCCAAAATTTATTTTCTTTTGTTCCAATTAAAATAAATAACAGCTGTTAAAAGAGCTGACCTCGAGCTGAGATGAAAGAATATGTTAAATATTTACTCCCAAAGATGATTCTATCACAATAAATAAATAAATGGGAGAATTTGGTGAACTTCACACTTTACACCTCTGGAAACCAAATAAGAACTTGTGATTTCATGGTCACAGAGAATTAGTAATGAACTACTTATCCCAAGGAAAAAAAAAAAAATCAGAATTTTTTTTGTCTAGAGCACCACTGCATTCATAAAGGTCCATCAATTTGAAGATATTCTAATAAAAGAATCAGTGTTCTATTATTTTTTAAGAGAGAAAAAAGCAATTAGTCAAATTTCAGCTGGTTTTTCATCCTCATTAGCAATTTCCATTGTTATGACATTGTTTTGGCATAGAGGAAAAAGAACAGCCAATTCAGAGGGCATCAATTCAAGAAGAACACACAGTATTTTAATTAGATCTCATGAGCTAAACCTTCTATAAATATTGCCAGAATATTGTATCCTAGTTTCAGGCAGTCAAACTAAATGCCTTAAAAACTGGTCAGATGTGACTCAACAAGTGGTTTCTTACATTTTCTTGTGTGGCAGAGGTGTACAGGAAGCTGCCAACCATGCCCCATTAAGACAGAGCTGAAAATAAAGTAGACACATGTCTGTGACCAATCTCCTTCATGATGGAGCAGGATGTTCCATCAGATTTAAATGAATTTGCTGTATTCCTATGAGACTTTTTCTTTTTCCTACAGAAGATCAGCTTAAAAAAATTAAGGGGCTGAAGGATCAAATTCCACAATCTCAGTTTGTTCAGCTTAGATTCTGACTCAGATTTAAGCTCGTGCAAAGTCTTTGTGTTGAGATCTGAAGTCTCAGAGATAGATCAGAGCAAACTTCTTTAGGAAACACATTGTGGGATCCTAAGCCATCCAAAAGTGATTCTTAGATTTATAATAATTGTTATAATGTCCTTGGCATCATGGAATAACCTGGAATTTGTATTGGGTTTGCTTTGTCAGGTTATTATGCCAGTGAGGAGGCTGAGGTTTTGACAGAGTGAGAATATTAAAATCTAAATATCTCTGGCAAACTTCACAGCTATGGGCCAGAGAAGCAAAGAACCAGGCTTGCTGCCACTCTACACAACTTAAAGAGGAGAGACTGTAGCCAGCTTGGCAAAAGAGTGTTTTTCTGATCAGGTAGTGAGAGCTCATGCTGGGTCAAAAGCTCTGCCCCCGAGCATGTCCAGAATAAGAGCACACACAGAGCTGCATGTGCTGGGGACCTTCAGGTGCTCCTTTGGGAAAAGCCAGCTGTGTCAGTGGCTGTGTGCTGTAGGACTCCAGTGACCTGCAGCTAGGAACTTGCCTTCCTGCTCTATGAGCTTGTTGATGTATTCCTGCCTCTTTGAAAAGGCAAAAGTGCTGTTTTCTTGAAACCAATTTTAAGGAGGAAACTTGGTTTTGTTGGGCGTCTGTTGCAAAAATCTCCTTAAGATACAAAATAGTAAACTGCAAACCTCAGAATTTCTCCTTTTTATGAGAGGGCAGGGGGCAAGTTTGAATTCTGGGTGTGGAGGGGGCAGAGGAGGGATGAAATCACACTCAAGCTAGAACAGGGAGCTTGTCATCTCTGGAGTGCTACTCCAGCTCCTCCACAAACCTTGAAAGGACAGATTTACAGTTGGAAAATTCTTAGAGTTTGGCTCACTGGAACAAAACCATTTCCCAACAGGGATTGCATTGTCAGCAGAAAAGGCTCCTTGTGCCCCAGCAAGTTTAGTTCCACTGTATGCTAAGCAGGAAGAGAGAGACCTGTGTGTGATAATATTATTAAATAATTGTGTATATTTCTATTATTTGTTTGCTATGAATATGGGCTGGAGAAAAATGGAAGCTGATTTTCTTTTCATCTTGGTAGCAGACAAAATAGGAACAGGTAATGCAAAGAGAAGTGGATTTTCTGCAGATCCCTATAGCATCTGGGGGTTTTCTGGTACACATGAGCATTAGATGAGGTACTAGGATTTTTTTTTTCTGTCTCTGGTCTCCCTGATTCTCAGTGTGTGAAAATAAGTTTTAAAAAGGGAAAATATTTCCTCCTTTTTTCATCCTTTTCTTCCTATTTCCCCCTGTTCACCCCCCAGCTTTTTTTCTGTAGTGCTCAGAAAAACAAGAGCTCAGTTAGGAGAAAAGTTAAAAACATTTTGGAGGAAAATTGGAATTGACATCACAGAGGATAATAACAGAGCTGAAGTTCAAATGAATATTTCATAAATGTATTTACAAGGGATGCTAAGCCACTAAACACTAAAAATGACACCAGCTATGTATGCATTATCCTGTACAGATTCAGCAAAGTCATTTAACAAGCTAAGCTTATGTTAAAATTATAATCAATAAATGCCAATTACAGAAAGAGTTTTATCCCTGCATGTTAAAAGAACAGAGCTATAATTTGCATGCAAACGATATTCTTTTCAAAATTATTTGCTTTTTTTAAGGTTTGGAAGGGTTATAGAGGAAAGCTTGAAGAAATCCTGCCTAGGATGTTGTTCAAGGCAGAGAGAGAGAATGGGAAGAATATTGAAGAAATTATAAGGCCATAAGCTTGACACTTATAACATGCAAATAAAGAGAAGTTATTCTGAAGGGCAATGAGGAGCCAGTATGGGTTCAATAATATTAGAACAGAAGACAGCAGCATGAATTTTAATGATGAACATCCTTCACAACTATAACCTTCTTATACTTTATAATTAATTGTTAGAATTATACCTTGATCCTGCATTCAGAGCCTTAAACAACAGACCTGTACCCCTGGCCAGAAGCCTTCTGACTTTACTGAGTCGTGTTTTGGGTGTAGCTGTCAGGGTGATCAGGTTCTGCTGACGTTGCCAGGTGTTCATTTCTTTGGCCCAATGTTTCTTTCTGAGCCCAAGAAAAAGAGAGATGTGAGATAGCAGCACAGGAGGCAAGGGGAAGCCACAGGCATGGATCTTTAAATTGGTGTCTAATATAGAATAGGAGTAAAATCAGTGACAGGAAAACATGGTGACCCTGGGATACTGTTTCTTTCTTTTCAGAAAGGCAAGTTTTTGGATATTTTTGCAGCCATGGAAGCTAAAAACAGAGTCAGACAAAAAAGCTTCTAATGGAAGAACCCTCCTCTATAAAGCTGCTCTTTTCTTTGAATACGTTGAATATTTCGAATTACTTTTTTTAACCTGTTCTTCCAAAAGGTTATTTCCCTACATTTGCAGTACAGTCTGAAAATTGACCATTATTCTATAAACTATGCCCCTCAAAGTCACAGGTATTTATCAAGGATAACGTGTGCATTCCCCCACACACCTTATTTGTTGGGACAAATGACCTATTTTATCGATTCTCTTTCAGAAGCCATTCTGTTCAGTTACAGATGAGTGGGGAAGAAAACTGCTCTTTTGACTGACCTCTTTATTTACAGTCTGATAAAGGAGGACTATTGTGTTTTATCCATTATCAATGTCTACTGATAGTCTCTCTTGCTCTTGCCAAGTTCTCTAGTTGCAGCCAGGGACCGGTGAAACTGTAAATAAACTTTCCTGCACAGGTGTCTCTGGAATGTCATTGTGAGTTTGACTGATTTTAGCGTTAGGAAATCATAATTCACTGCAAGACATGGACATGAAATTTCATTGTGCATCGTACCAAAAGAGACAGAGGTTTTTCCTGTGTGATTGCATCTCCAAAATGTAGCAGAGCTGCTCCAAATTAGTGATAAGCTCCTTGTTACCTCTGATATTACAGCCCATTCTAACTCTCTGAGGCTTTTTCAAAATATTTTAGGCATAAAATTATTCTGCCTTAGACATTGCCAATCTTTATTGCAGTAGAATGGAAAATCTGTTCTGGGATACTGTCAGAGGGTTTGCCTGCTGAAGGGTTGAAGCCTTTTGGGTTATCACTTGTGACAGAGATCGGTGTCTGTGCTCCTGGTGAAAGGTGACAAGAAAATGTGAGACATCTGTATTTGAGGTTGTAAAGAGTTAAGTTATTAGAGACCTAAAAGCAGAGAATCTTTTGCCTTTTCTGGCTTAGTAGAAGGCTGAAGAAAGAAAGTGTTTAGAGAGGAATTATTGTGGCAGCTCCTGCCTCCAAACATCTTCTTGAATGGTCTGTGTGGGCTCAGGCCTTTGTGAGCTAGAAACTGAACAGATGGAGGTGATCTGGGACTCTTATGAAAGATAAATCAAAAAGTAGATGTCAAAGATGATTTCTTAGTATTTGTCCATTGTCCCTTTGGCTTAAGAACCTACTCTGGCTATCTCAGAATAAAAGACTACAACAATCTGTTCCAGCTGGGAAGTGTCCAGAAAATGGTAGTGGAAGTCTCTCTGTGTATCCTGTGGTTTAGTCACCCTCCTCAATGTGTTAGGAAGTCAGGGAGGGAAAAATGAGGTTTGGGTGTAGATGAAACCCATATCTGCCTTTCCATCACCACCATCCTGATAAGGGCAGTCAAGTGAACTCACAGGCTGAAATCAAAGAGTGAAGATGAGATTATCTAATCATCTCCTACCCTTGAAAAAGCCCCCAAGGAGCAGTCCTGCCCTAATGGATTCTGGATTACAGAGTGATTGTTGAAAAAACTTATCCTCTGAATTGTTACTTGTAGAGTGAGATGGAATATTTGCATTATGAAATGGAAACTATTGAGATTAACAAAATAGAAACAATTGAGATAAATAATTTAAAAACATAGAATTAATACATAGTATGAACCAAAATATTCAAATATAGTATAAAAACTGTACTTTTGATTTATTTAATGTTATAGAATAAATAAATAAATATAAATTTATTTATTT
>VZRH01002007.1:19808-30458 GCA_013397555.1 Urocynchramus pylzowi
AATAAAATAAAATAAAATATGAATAAAATAAAATAAAATATGAATAAAATAAAACAAAATAAAATAAAATAAAATAATTTTTAAAAAATCCCCCCCATTCCCAAATCCTGTGAATTTTAAACGCTAATAAATCACCAGGAACGGCTCCTCCACCCCAAAATCTCCACCCTTCACCTTCTCAATTTCCCTGCCAACATCTGGATCCTATTCCCACCGGAGTGATGACAATTCCCAATAAACGCTGCCGGAATTCCTGCCCGATCCCTGCTCCGGGGCCGTAATTCCGGCTCCTCCTTCCCCCGGGAGCTCAGCCCGCTCCAGGGCCTTTTCCAGCCTGGGAATGTTCCCGTGGCAAGGTTGGGCCTGGCTTTGCCCAATCCCGGTGCCAGGAACTGCGGAATTACGGAGCCGTGGGATGGTTTGGGTGGGTGGGAAGGAGCTGAAATTCCATCCAGCCCCGTCCAGGGACAATTCCAGCCGGGACGGGGACAATTCCAGGGATGGAGCAGCCACAGATTCCTCAGGAATTCCATCCCAGCCCATCCCAGGGAAGAACTGCCTGGAAAAACGGCCAATAATGGGAATTTTGGGAATATGAAGCCCTCGCAGCTTCCCACAGGTCATTCCCAAATTCCCAGGAACCATCGGGATGAGTTTTCCTGCTTTGGGAAAAGCCAATCCAGGGACAATTCCCACTATCCTGGATTGTTCCAACTTGGCCTGGGACAATTCCAGGGATGGAGCAGCCACAGATTCCCTGGGAATTCCATCCCAGGGAAGAATTGTTGGGAAAAACAGCCAATAATGGGAATTTTGGGAACACAAAGCCCTCACAACTTCCCACAGGAAGG
The DNA here is from genome assembly GCA_013397555.1 of Urocynchramus pylzowi. Lineage (NCBI taxonomy): Eukaryota > Metazoa > Chordata > Aves > Passeriformes > Fringillidae > Urocynchramus > Urocynchramus pylzowi. The sequence continues at coordinate 20,660 of VZRH01002007.1, forward strand.
ACAGGAAGGAGAGGAATGTCCCCCAGGACATTCCCAAATCCTCGGGAACCATCGGGATGAGTTTTCCTGTTTTGGGACAAGCTCATGCAGGGACAATTCCGGCCTGTCCTGGGACAATTCCAGGGATGGAGCAGGCACAGATTCCCTGGGAATTCCATCCCAGGGAAGAATTGTTGGGAAAAACAGCCAATAATGGGAATTTTGGGAACACAAAGCCCTCACAACTTCCCACAGGAAGGACAGGAAGGAGAGGAATGTCCCCCAGGACATTCCCAAATCCTCGGGAACCATCGGGATGAGTTTTCCTGTTTTGGGACAAGCTCATGCAGGGACAATTCCGGCCTGTCCTGGGACAATTCCAGGGATGGAGCAGGCACAGATTCCCTGGGAATTCCATCCCAGCCCATCCCAGGGAACAATTGTTGGGAAAAACAATCCTAAAGTACAGCAGGGGATGTCCTTTAGGATTCCCCATGGATTCAATCCCAAACCCTGATCAGGGCTGTCCTTTAGGATTTCCCCATGGATTCAATCCCAAACCCTGATCAGGGCTGTCCTTTGGGATTCCCCACTGATTCAATCCCAAACCCTGATCAGGGCTGTCCTTTGGGATTCCCTCATGGATTCAATCCCAAACCCTGAGCAGGGCTGTCCTTTGGGATTTCCCCTATGGATTCAATCCCAAACCCTGAGCAGGGCTGTCCTTTGGGATTCCCCACTGATTCAATCCCAAACCCTGAGCAGGGCTGTCCTTTGGGATTCCCCACGGATTCAATCCCAAACCCCGAGCCGAGGTCACGCTGAGTTTCTCCTGCCCTGGCCTGGCTCTGGTGACAAATTGGAACACGAGGCTTTAATGAAAATCGCTGGAAACGTCAGGAAAATCCCACCCCGGAGCTGACAGGGCCCCATCTGCATCCCAGCGTTCCCATAAATTCCCTAACAACACCTGACAGGAGAGCCCCGAGGGTCACAAATTTAATTTAATCCCGCCTGGAAGTGGGGTGAGGCAGGCATTGGTAAAATTCTGCTTTTTCTTTGGTTTTTCCCATGGTTTTCACCGTGCTCAGGGATCAGTCCTGGCCCTCGGCGTCACCTGCCACCAGGATTGGGAACATCTGCCTCTGGCAGGGATTTTGGGATTCAGGATTTCAGGATTCCGAATTTTGGGATTTTGGGATTTCAGAATTTCAGGATTTTGGGACGGATTGGGGACAGGAATTGCTGTCCTTGGAGCTGCCATGGGAAGGAAGATACCTGGGATCCTGGGAAGCTTCCAAACAGGGAATGGGGCTGATGTGGATGGTTTGGGACAGACTGGGGACAGGAATTGCTGTCCCTTGGAGCTGCCATGGGAAGGAAGATACCTGGGATCCTGGGAAGCTTCCAAACAGGGAATGGGGCTGATGTGGATGGTTTGGGACAGACTGGGGACAGGAATTGCTGTCCCTTGGAGCCAGCCCCATTTAGGGACAATCCCTCCCTTAATCCCTCTCCAGGCTCCCCAAATCCTGCCTCATCCTTTGGAAAATCCATCCCCTGACTTTTCCAGGCACAACAAACCCTGGCGAGCGGCACAACCAGCTCCGAGGGGGCTCCAGGATGGATAAACCTGGGATGAGCCAGCCTGGAATGGACCCAGGGCTTTGGGAGCAGCGGGAATCCATCGGGAAGCGGCTCCAGGATGGATGAACCCGGGTTTATCCAGCCTGGAATGGACCCAGGGCTTTGGGAGCAGCGGGAATCCATCGGGAAGCGGCTCCAGGATGGATGAACCCGGGTTTATCCACCCTGGAATGAACAGGGGGCTTTGGGAGCAGCGGGAATCCATCGGGAAGCGGCTCCAGCGCCACCCGTGTCCCCGCGCGGTGACAAATGGGAGGTGACAGCTCATTCTGCCCGTGTCACTCTGTCCGTCTCGCTCGCTGCCTCCGCCGCCGAGGAGCTCGGCTTTGTGTCCGGCTCAGCAGAGCGCGGATCCAAGCGGGAAAAGCCCGGCCTAACCCAGCCCCACCCGTCCCTTTCCTCTTCCCGAAGGATTTGGTGATCCAGGCATGGGTAACTCCGCTCCTCCCATCGCTTCCACCGCCCCTTTTGGGGTTAAATTCATCCCAAATGGGATTTCCCGCCCCCAGGTGTGCCCAGAACATTCCACAGCTCCTCCATAACACCTCCCTGCCCAACCCAGGGATTTCAGGAGACGGAATTTCCTGGGATGCTGGCGGGTTCCTGGCAGAGTTTCCAGGCTCTGACTGAGCACGGGGTGGGGGGCGAAGGAAAGGAAAACAGGGGTGGCAGAGACGGAGATTTCTGCTCCTGAGCCATCGATTTGTGCTCTCCGAGAGCTCCTGAGTAAAATTCCCACAGGAAATTCCCCGTGGAGCTCTTGGAAAAACCTGGGAAATGGCTGGAGATCGGCTGGAATCTGCTCCGGGGCAAAGGAAGCACAAACCAGGGGTGGGGAACTCCTGCTCCCATCCTGGAAACCTGATCCTTCCTTCCTTCCTTCCTTCCTTCCTTCCTTCCTTCCTTCCTTCCTTCCTTCCTTCCTTCCTTCCTCTCCCATTTTTCCCCAATATTCCCAATATTCCTGACTGGAACAGGGCTCTGCCTCTCCCACTTTCCCCCAGCTCTGTTTCCATGGTTACGCCCAATCCTGCATCTGTTTCCCAGGAAATTGGATTTCCAAAGGATGCCAGCAGGGCTCAGCCTGGCTCTGGTCCCTGGGAGGATCCAGGTGGGAATTTTCTCCAGTGGGGAGGAGGTTTTGAATCCAGAATCCCCAAATTTGGGATGCTGCAGGATGAGGATGGTGCTAGACTCCCCCCTCTCCTTCCCAGCTGATCCCAAATCCAAATTTGTGACAATTCCAAAATCCAAAAATTGAAGTGGTGAGAAGAAAAAGGAAGGGAGAGCAAAAAAAAGATTAAAAAAAAAAAAAAAGGCTATTTCCCTGGAAATTGGGAAAATTCCTTTTTCCTGAAACCCTTCCTGTGATATTTTTATTTTCTGCTATTTTTTATTTCCTGGCTTTAATTCCCTAAATCCTGGTTGAGGAGACCCTACCTGGCCAGGAGATTTGAGGAACAGGTATTGACAGGGAAAAATCCACATTTTGCCCCCAAAAAAGGCTTTCAGAACTCCCAAAATCCTGGTTCAGGAAACCTTACCTGGCCAGGAAATTTGAGGACCGGGTTTTGACAGAGAAAAATCCACATTTTGCCCCCAAAAAAGGCTTTCAGAACTCCCAAAATCCTGGTTCAGGAAACCTTACCTGGCCAGGAAATTTGAGGACCGGGTTTTGACAGAGAAAAATCCACATTTTGCCCCCAAAAAAAGGCTTGAGGCCCCAAAAAGATTTGAGGGGCAGCTCCTGCGATATTTTGATTTTCCATCTGCTGCTCGGGGCCCCCGAGCTGCATTTCCTGTGCTTTGAGGCCTCAGCATCCGCTGCTGAAGCTCCATTTTGGGGCTGTTTTGGTCCTAAAACCGAGCTCGTGCTGCAGCTGAGCTGAGCCTAACAAGGCTGGAGGGGGAGGGGCAAACCCAGAGTTTAAAATCTGAGACAGAAACGGTTAAAATGGGGTGGGAAATGCTGGATGTGAAAGTCCCTGGTTCAGAAATGACGTGGCAGCGACACCTACGAGGTTTTGGGTCCCAGATCTGGAGAATCCTCTGGTGCTCCCTCTGTCCCCAGAGAAAAACCCCAAAATCCCAAAATCCAGCAGGGAATTTTCTGGTAAATCCAGAAAATCACCCTCCTTGAAAAATGGGGTGTGTGAGGTGCTGGCCCTGCAAATCCCAAAGCAAAACGGCCCCAAAAGGACTCTGGAGCTGCTTTGGGGTTTCTCCTTTGGCTCCACGACCCCAAATCCCAACGCTAAAACATCGGGATCCTCCTGGCACCTGCTCCTTGTCTGGTTTGTGCTGAGAAACAAAACAAAACAAAACAAAAATTTGAATTTTTTCATTTATTTCTCAGAAAAGGGAGGTCCAAAACACCTGGGAGCATCTGGAGGTGCCGCTCCGGATTCCCAGGAATATTTCCATATGGAAGTTTCCGAATTTCCAGGAATATTTTCTGTATTTCCATGTGGAAATCTCCACAATTCCAGGAGTTTTTCCATCTTTTCCCCATCCCAGGCGTGACACAACCCGAGCCTTTATTTTCTCAACCCCACCTCTTTTCCACACAGAAAATGGGAAAAGGGGAAATTTCATCCCAGAACATCCCCTTTTTTTTCCCCATGGGAATTTTTGGGGTGGAAAATGTGGAAAAATCCCAATTTTAGGGGCAGGAACAGCCCTGGGAGGCTCCAGGTGAGCTCCAGGAGGAAATTCCAGCCGGGAATTCCAGGAATTCCAGAGCTCAGCTTTTCCCACCTGGAATTTTTGGGATCGCCCAGGATCCCGAAGTGATCCCAGAGATCTGCTGGGGTTGAAAAGGAGGAGGAGGAACCCAAACCCCAAAGGTTCCTCCTCCTCGTTTTTGGGGTGTCCCCACCCTCGCGGTTTCCTCCTCTCCGCCCCGCAGCCATCGCGGCTGGGGAGGGATCCCAAAGATCCCGTGGATCCCATGGATGCCCCGATCCCACAGGAGATCCAGAGGCTCCTGGAAGGTAACGAGGATCCCTCCTCACCCCCTTCCTGCCCCACAAAGGAATCCTGCTGTGGGGCAGAGCCGGGAAGGGTTTGGGGTGGCTTTTTCTGGGGTGGTTTGGGGTCTTCGGGGGTTGTGGGGCCTCCCTGGCCCTGACCCCAAGGAGAATTCGGGGGGTGCTGGGACCTCCCCGACCCCGAGGAGAATTTAGGGGCTGTGGGGTCTCCCTGCCCCCAACCCCAAACATTTGGGGGCTGTGGGGCCTCCCTGACCCTGAGGAGAATTTGGGGGGGTCGTGGGACCTCCCCATCCCTGACCCCAAAAATGTGGGGGCTGTGGACCCCGCATTTGGAGGGTGCTGAGGAAGCAGCTGGGACCCGTTTGGTGGTTTTGGGGTTTCAGCTCTCATTTCCTGCCGCAGCAGCGCCGAGCTCATCCCTCTGCCTCCAAAACCCCCCAAAAGTNCCAAAATACCCCAAAAGTTCATCCCTCTGCCTCCAAAACTCCCCCAAACTCCATCCCTCCCACGTATCCCTGATTTACCCGGCCATTCCCAGATTTCCGGACCCTTCCCCTCTTCCTTGCCCCTTCCCACATCCTCTTTTCCTCTCCAAACCCGTGTATCCCTGATTTCCTGACCCTTCCCAGACCCAAGTTTCTTTCCCAGGCCCAGATTCCCTAAACCCTTTCCCAGATCCAGGTTTCCTAAAGCCCTTCCCAGATTTCCTGACCAATCCCAGGTTTCTCCAACCCCTTTCCCATTCCCACATTTCCTTTTCCCTTCCCACTTTTCCTCTCCAAGCCCACATATCCCTGATTTTCCTGACCCTTCCCAGGCCCAGATTTCTTTCCCATTCTCAGATTTCCTGACCCCTTTCCCATTCCCAGATTTCCTGACCTGTCCCACATCCACTTTTCCTCTCCAAGCCCGCGTATCCCTGATTTTCACGACCCTTCCCAGGTTTCCTAAACCCCTTCCTGGCTTCCTCCAACATCTTTCCCAGATCCAGGTTTCCTAAAGCCCTTCCCAGATTTCCTGACCCTTCCCAGGTTTCTCCAACCCCTTTCCCATTCCCACATTTCCTACCCCTTCCCACAGCCGCTTGCCCTCTCCAAGGCCGCATATCCCTGATTTTCCCGGCCATTCCCAGATTTCCTGCCCCTTCCCACACCCATTTTTCCTCTCCAAGCCCACGTATCCTGCTTTTCCCTTTCCCATTCCCTGTTTTCCAGAGGCGGAGGATTACCTAAGCCAGGTTTTGCAGGAGGAGCCGCTCAGCACCCGGGCTCGGGATCAGCGGGACGCGATCCTCCGCGCCTTCCAGCGCCTCAGGGCCAGGTGGGTTCTCCCGGATTTCCCACTCCAAACCTCTGGAATTCCGGCAGATTTTGGGCAATCCCCCTTCTGCAAGAATTCCCCCATGGTTTGGAATTTGATGGATTTTCCAGGCTTGGGATAATTGGAGAATTCTGGGGAATTGTCGTTGTTTTGGTTGGATTTTCTCTGTTTTAGGAGGGGGATTTTCCCCCTTTTTATAAGGAAGGAATTCTGGGATATTTCTGATTTATTCCCTAATTTCAGGATGGGGATTTTCCCCCTTTTTAAAGGAAGGATTTCTGGGATATTCCTGATTTATTCCCTAATTTCAGGATGGGGACTTTCCCCCCTTTTTTAAAGGGAGGAATTCTCAGATATTCTTGATTTATTCCGGATGGGGATTTTCTCCCCTCTTTTTCTTTTAGGGAAGTAATTTTCCATATTAATCCAAATTAAATTAATCCCATTTTCACCTCCTTTTATCCCTGAGCTCACTCCCACCACTAATTCTGTTTGGAGCCTTCTGGGTTCTTCCTTTCCGGAACTTTCCAGCCTTTCCCAGCCCAGCTGATGGAATTATCCCAATTTTCCCATCCATTTCCTCCTGGATCCATCATTAACCTGAAACCTGAGAGCCTCAACTGAGCTGAAAAATGAATTTAAACCCCTTCCTCCCCTAATGGGGAATTCCCAATCCCATTTTCCCGGCTCCCATTTTTTTTTCCCCCTGTTGGAAACCTCGTCCAGCATCGATTTTTTTTAAAAAAATTTATTTTCCCAGACATTCAAATCTTGGCTCCAAAGATTCCATTCCACCCCATGTCTTGGGAATATTTAATTAATTAACAAGGAAAAACTGGGAAATTGATTGGAAGGTACCTGGATTTTATGGATCCAGCTCAGAGGGTTTGGATTTTGGGATTTTTCCAGCTGCTCAAATCCCGTTAAACCCGAATTTGCCCAAATGTTTGCATTTTTTGAGTGTTGCAGGCCCAAAAATCCAAGAATATATTGGAAAAATAGGATTTGGGATGAAGTTTTCTGCAGGAAGGGGTGGGGGAAATGCCAAATTTAGGGAAAATATTGGGAAAATGGTGAAATTCCATGGGGGAACTTCCTGGAAATCCAAGGGCTTCCAAAATCTGTCATTTATGGGATTTATGCAGGATTTCTGTTGGCAGAGGAAAAAATGAGATCGTGACTCTTCCACATTCCCTAAAAACCTCTCCTCCCCCCATTCCTAACTCAATTTTATCCCAAATTTTCCTTTCCAAAGTAGAAATGATCCAACCATGGAATTAAAGCCAAATCCTTGAGCTGAAATCAGATTTTTTTTGTTGGTTTTTTTTAATCCTAAAAAAGCAGGAAAAAGCAGGAAAATCCAAGCTTTTTTTGGCGTTTTCCATCTGCCTCCCCGGAGCTGCTCTGTGAGGGAACGGAACTCAATTTTCCCATTTTTTTTAGGCTATTTCCTGGGATTAAAAATGACAGAGGTCGGGAACAAAGCCCCGGTGCTTTCACAGAGCGGGAATTGCGAGTGACAGAAAATCATTCAGGAAATGTTGGCGCTAAAACGTGGCCGGGAAAAGCTCCCGAGGCAAAAATTCCCAGATAAGAAAAGGGATTTTTGCTGCTCTTCTTTGTCCAAGCGACAAAAATATCCCAAATTTTGGGAATGCTGGATTTTTTGGGACTGGGGGAATGAAGGGATCTTTTAGAGCTGATGTTTTCCCACTTACATGTTGAATAATTGGAATTTTCGGTGGAAATGTTGGGATTTAAGGATAAAAAAATATGGGGGAAAAAAAAGCTGGGGCTGCTTTTCCAGCTGCCCTTGTGTGAGGCTGGATTTTTTGGATTTTGGGATAAAATGGAACAGCCATGGGATGGAGAAGAAATTCCTTGTGGAATTGGGGAACCAGCCCCAAAAACATCCCGAAAAATTCCCAGTTTTTCCTCCAAAAGGCTCTTCACAACCCAATATCCCGGGAAATTTTCTCCCTGTGCACATTTTCCATTTTTCCTGGTTTTTTTTTAGTCCAAAGCAAAAAACTCCAATGAATACCAGACTCTTCATGGGAATTCCAGGGTTGTTTCCCAAGGAATCCGTGCCGGGAGCTGGGATGTTCCTGAGGAATCGTTTTCTCCAGGAAAGCTTTTAACGAGGATCCAAATTAATTGGATTTTCCCATGTCAGATTCCTGCCACCGGAGCTCATCTTGGAATGGGCACTTTGTGCTTAATTCCCAACTCTTGGTGGGATTCCCAAATTTCCTGGTGCTGTTTCTGGATTAAAATGATTCTCAAGATTTGCCCGAGGTGGGAGAAAGGAATAAATCCTGATATTTTTATATTAAATCCATTTTTATTTTTATTTTTGGGAGTGGGCAGAGTGTGGATCATCCTCCACTTGCTAGGAATGAGCTCAGCAAAAATCCTGGAATATATTGGGGTTGGAAGTGACTTTTAAAGGATTTGAGGGGAAAAAGGTCACAGGAATTTTTGTGTTTGGAGAAGGAACCGTTCCAATGGATGGAATTCCATGGAATTAGGGTTGGGGAGGGCCCTAAATCCCATCCATTCCCTGTTCTCCAGGACTGGCCAATCCCAGTTCCTCCTGGAGTTCCCTGTGTTTCCCATTCCCTGGGTTCCCAGATTCTCCCATCCATCCCTAATTCCTCAGGCTGGAATAATCCTTGAGGAAAATCTGGGATTTTATGGCTCTTTTTCCGTTTGGTTTTTCAGATACCACTTGGAATTCCCATCCCAAGGTGAGTTCAGCTGGGAAGGGTTGGACTGGGGGACGTTCTGAAGAGAGAGGATAGCTCTTCCATTTTTATGAAATTTGGGAAAATTGAGGCTCAAAAATGCGCGTTGACAGGCATTGGAGCCAGAACTCCTGCTTGCCCCAGCTCTGTGCCTTAACCCCAGAAAATTCCAACCTCTTGGTGTCAGGAATAATCAATAGAAATGGGATGGATTGTGATTTAAAAATTGGTAAGTTTGTTAATTAAAAGGATTCATTAACAAAGAAGAGTTGGAGTAGGCCCTTAGGTCTTAGTAGGCCTCAGTAGGCCTCAGTAGGCCTCAGTAGGCCTCACCTCATAGTAGGCCTGGTTTAGGTGATATTTTTATCAAGTTTTTGCCTCATTTTTTGGTGTAACTTTTTTGGGATCATTTTGTGGGATCATTTTATCTCCCTTTTATTAATTTTTCTGATCCCTTTTTCACTCTGCCTCGGAACAAAACTCCATCCTGCTGGAGTAGTGGCGGAGCCGCCACCATGTCCATTTCTGTCCTCTCCCTTCAGGAACAACATCCCAAAAAACCCTAAATCCAGATCTTTGCAACCTTTTTTTCCCCTAAAACCCCAAATCCACCGAGCTGCAGCTGGCTGGGAGCCGGAACCTCGTGTTTCCCCAACCCTCTCCCCGTCACCGCCTTTGTGCTCCATGTAGTTATGACAAGGCCAAGTAGCAAATCATAAAACAACAAAAAAAACCCAAAAATTCCCTTTTTTGCTGCAAAGATTCCTTTGAAGCCGAGCCGGAGTGTCCGGGAATTAATGGAGTGCTGTGTGATTTTAGGAAGTTTTATTTATAAAAAGCCCTTTTTGGCTCATGCCGGGAGGCTCCGGCTTTGCTGAGCTGGGTTCAGGCTCACAAACCCGGCTTAGATTTATGAAGTGTTTGGAAAAAAGCAGGAAAAAAACTTTGGGATTGACAAGATTTGGAAGGCGTTGTTCAAATCTCCGGCCCTGGAATTCCCTGCGTTTATAAACACCAAATCTCCGGCTCGGGAGATGTCAAAACACAGGGGAGACAGAAAGAAAACAAAATAATTTTTAGAATTATATATATTAGATATATTCTATATAATAC
>VZRH01002008.1:12464-35513 GCA_013397555.1 Urocynchramus pylzowi
CCGCCCGCGGCTCCCGCGCGCTCCCGCCTTTGCCCGCCCCGCGCATGCGCGCGCCCGCCCCGCGCGCCGCCTCAGGAGCCCTCAGGGGCAACCGCGGGCGGAAAAAGCCGCAAAAACATCGGAATAAACCTAAAATGAAAAAAGCCCAAATGCTTGCACTTCCTCAAAAGAGTGTTTGGTTTGGTTTGGTTTGGTGTTTTTTAATTTCACAGGCATTACTGTGCTTGACCGGTGTAAATATATAAAAGTCTTAATGGGTAACGTGTCTCCAAACTTCCCTGTTTCAAATGCAAACCTTTTGCCTGAAAAACATCATAATAATGACAAATTCCAGCGTGAAAAAACGGCTTCTGCTTTCACTTCTTGCCCAAGGGAAGAAGAGCCTCTGGACAGGCTTGAAGGAGGTTGAAGCCCAAAATGGGGCTTTGGGAGCTCCCCAGACCCCACACGGCCTCACACAGCAGGGGAAGGAGCAGCAGAGGACAAGGGAAGATTAATTCTCCATCACACAGTCATGGAATGGTTGGGGTTGGGAAGGAATTTAAAGTGCCACCCCTGCCATGGCAGGGACACCTTCCCCTGTCCCAGGCTGCTCCAGCCCCAGTGTCCAACCTGGCCTTGGGCACTGCCAGGGATCCAGGGGCAGCCCCAGCTGCTCTGGGAATTCCATTCCAGCCCTTGCCCACCCTCCCAGGGAACAATTTCATCCTAATATTCAATCTAAACCCTCTCCCTTAGTTTGAAGTGATTCCTCCTTGTCCTGTCACTCTATCCCTTGAAAATTGTCTCTCTCCATCTTTCTTGTCACCTCCTTTCATGTCCTGGAAGGCCACAATGAGGTCACCCCAAAGCTTCTCTTCTCCATACTGAACAATCCCAATTCTTCCCATGGGAGAACTCTTCTGTTGTCATCCCTGTGGCACGGCTCACTGTCATTGTCCCCCTACTCTCTGGACAATCCTGGAATTCTGGACTCTTCTCCTTGGGACAGCCCAAGGGCTACTTTGGCTCCACATTGTGCCAGGGCCCAACACAATGCTCAGATCCTTCCCAGCCTGGTGCTGGGCCAGTGCTCCATGGCAGGAGCCACCTGGCTTGGGGACACAGGGGCTGTGCCATCCCATGCCACCCTCATGGGGGACAATAACGCCCCGAGCTGGGGGTGTTGGACTGCAGGAGAAGCCCAGGATGGGCTGTGGCCCCATGTTCCTTGTGCTCCCCAGCTCTGTGTCCTTCGAGATCCTTGGGCAGGGCAGCCATGGCAGAGGTGGCAGAGGTGGCAGCCTGTCCTCACAGAGGGCTGAAACCTGGCTCTGGCTGCCCTTCCCTTCACAACTTGGCATGGCCTGTGTGGAAGCAGTTGCTTCCTTTTCCCCCAGTTTGCCATGGTGGGAATTTTTGCCCAAACAGCTCACCCACATCTGCCTCACCAAGCGTGGCACCTTCCTGGTGTTGTATCTGCACTTTTCCCACTGTCTGCACATTGGAGTCTTCTCCTGTGCTGTGCTCATTCCAAACTTTTCCCCTTCCTGTTTGCCAACTGTGCCTGTCTCAGGTGAGTTACCCTGTGGGAACTCCCTCCTTTGGCAGTGTTTGAGACCATTTATTGAATTAAGTCTTGACAGATTCAGTCCCCTCCTCATCCATCTCCATCAATCTTAATCCAAGTCCCCACACCCCAGGCACCCCCAAACCTCTGGATGCAATCCAACCCCTTCCTTCTCCATCTCTTTCCAGCTGAGGGAGAAGGATGTGTATGGAATAGGGGATTTTAAAATTATTTTTACAAAAGTCCTGAGGAGTTCCACAGCCGTAGGAACTGCCTTAGGATGGTGCAAGTCCATGTGCTCAGTCATATGAATTTCTGAAGGCAAGGAAGCTCATCCATGTATCAACAGCAGAATTTCCTGAAATTCAGCTCCATTCCATTAACACGCCCAGATTTGCACCAGCACTGCTTTTTCCATATCCAGGACATTCCCATCCCATTTCCATACTGGTGTGCCCAGTCCAACACCAGACTGAGCCAGGCTTTCTCCTACCACCCAACACTTCAGCCATTCTGCACAGGCTTTATTTAGAAGGAAACACAAGCAGGGATCCTGCAAACTCTGATTTATATATTTTTATTTTTTACAAAAAATACATTTTAACAAGTAAATAGAAACCATTTCCATAAGTCCACCGTTGTCCAAAGTGTAAATGTACATTGTAAATTTGCCATTTTTAATATAGACATGTGCTCTATTTTGCCAGTTGTCTACAAGAAATTCAGCTACAATCTGATGAAACGTAATAAATAATGATTAAGAAATGGAAAAGCTACACACCAAGAAATGGGAAATATAAACTTTGCAAAAGTCATACGTAGTTATATTACAGCCACCTCTTCCCAAATCAAACATTCAATTTCTCTTTAATAAAGTACAACAGTAGTGCATTCCCGTTATTGGCATAGAGAGAGATCTTCCACTGAAATACTGTCCATGGAAAGAATTCCACTGAACTACAACTAAAAGGGACACCAAAGGATTAACTCAGGACAGTAGCAGTGCAAAAGCCAACAATATTGGCTTTATTCAAATTAAAAAAAACCAAAAAACATAAAACAAAAACTTCCTAAGTTAACATACTGAATACTAATTAAATTATTTTTTAAATTTATAATTTATTTTTTATATTTCAAAGCAAGAATCATTTTTCTGGATAGCTCTTTGGGTGACCAATCCCACCACAGAGGAAAAGATGGATTTGCTGTCTTTGCCACCCAGTTTGTCATTCCCAATGACTTGGAAAGAAATCCCTGCAGCTGGCTGGGAATTTCTCTTGGTATCATTGCTTCCAGGTTTCCCCATGATCATGGAAAAATGGGAAGATTTAGAGCACACAACTCTAAAAGGGGAGATGTGAAAAAGAGGAATTCCCTTTTCTTGCCTATAATAAAAACTGTCTAAAGCTGTTGAAGCTGAAAATTTTCACCCTGTTGTTTACACCACAGATAAAGAAACATCCCTCCTTTTCCAAGTGCTTCCATCCAACTGGTCCATCCCCAGTTTTCAGGATAAAACCCTTAAAGAACCCTTCTTTTGGTAGTGCCACATAAATATTCCCCAAATTGTCACTACTTACATTTCTATCCCATGAATGCAACACAGAACACTGCTGGGAGCAATGGAACAACACTGTGGGATACAACAACTCTGGGAAGGAAATCAAGGAAGTTCTTTTTTCTTTTTTTTTTTGCATTTCTAAGATATTCCACTACTTTAGAAGAGGAAATACTCACAGGTATTAATGCTTATATAAGATCCAAAGTCAACCAAAAGGTGTCTGTAGAAAAGTATTAAGATTCCTAATAGTAAAAATATCTGCAAATTTAATTACAAATACATTTCCAAAGCAAAATCCTTAATTAAGTACATCAGGGTGGGTCAGTATTGACAGTGCTCCTTGAGGAGGAAGTGAACAGCTAAATGTGGAATATTTACACTGAGAGATCCACCTATGTCAAATATATAAAGTGAAGCAGCCCCATTTACAGTCTGGAACCTAGAGGTTATAATGGAAGAGCAATGAAACTCTGCTAAAACATGGGGATTTTAGGTACTGCTGATCTCATGCATTTGTTCTACCACTTGCCCTAAGATTTCATCCACCACATCGATGTCATAATTCACTTGCTGCAGGTCCAGGTCGGGCATGATGGTGGCCAGGAGCTGTCCCACGTTCACCCGGAGAGAGCGGAGCTTCAGGCTGGGGAGAGAACAGCACAGGATTAGGTGGAGGTGGAATTCTGTGTTCAGAGCTCACCTAACAAAGCTGGACTGATAATCCAGACTGGAGATGCTCTGTGACTCCCTTAAACCAACAAAAAAACGGATGCAGGTAAAGCTGCATCAAGATTATTTCTAAATCTACCAGTTTCTCCAAGCTTCTCTTCACTTTTCAGCTTGAAGGGGGATATTCCCTCAGTTCCAAAGCAATACTAAACTGAATTCCCGTCAGAAATATTTCTGAATGAGCATTGGTACAATCCTTTCCCCCACACCACCTGTATTTCTCAAAGCAATATTAAGGCCTGGTATTTTTATCCATTCAGAAACCCAAACTACCACAACCCACAGGAACAAAAGGAGAGAAAAAGAGAGGAGAAGGCAAGAAAGAGGAGTTTGTCCAAAGGCTTTAAAATATAAATAGGAAGTAAGAGGTATAGCCCAGGGAAAAGGCTGTGCCTCCCTTTTTTTTTTTGGTTTCTTTCCTGGATGTCCTTGCTGTGTCCTCTTCCTGATCAAATTGTTTTGCCATGAGCCATCCCTTCTGTGGCCCATTTCCTTCTACTCTCAGATCCTTTATCCAGTTCTCCCAGTGCTGCCATATCTCCATCAACTTGTGGGGGGAGTTACTTCCAAGTCCTGCATTTATTTGCTAATTCTTTTAATAAACACACATCAGAGCTATAAGGAAAAATAAAATTAAATGCTGATAGATAATTCTTTATGTGGGTCAATTCCTTTTTTAAGACTGAAAGGGGTCTCTGGAAATGATCCAGGTTATTCTCCACTCTGCCAGGGTGTCCAGGTTCCAGAGGGCTCCCAATGCCCAGCACCAGGGAGGAGTTGGTGGCACCAGCAGAGAGCACTGCTGGCTCACACTGCACTGCCACCCCAGCACCATGGGCACCTTCCTCCAGCTGCTCTCCCAGGAGCTGCTCCAGCTTCTGCTCCTGCATGAATTCACAGGTGCCTCTGTGGAATTTTCAGGGGATTTTTTCCAGTCCATTTGTCCAATTTGTCAAAGTCCCTCAGCAGCAGCTCTGCCCTCCTGAGTTCCCTCCAATTTGATGGCATCAGGAATTTATTGAGTTCATTTGGCTCTGTCAAATGAATGCCAGAATCCCCAGGGCTGGAAGAGAACTTTGGGATTATCCAGTCCAACAATCACCCCAAAATGACATCCCCAGGGCTCCTCCTGTACACTCCCACAGACAGTGACTCCAAACCTCCCTGGGCAGCTCATCCCAAGGCCTGACCACTCTGCCAGGGGAATTTTCTTTCCCAATCTCCAACTGAGCCTCCCCTGGTGCAATTTGAGGCCATTTCCTCTCCTCCTTTCCCTCAGGCAGCAGAGCCCACCCCCCCCTCACTGCCCCTCCTGGCAGGAGCTGTGCAGAGCCACAAGGTCCCCCATGAGCTCCCTTTTCTCCAGGCTCAGCCCCTTTCCCAGCTCCCTCAGCTGTTTCTCCCAGGATGTGTTTTCCAGCTCCTCACCTGGCCTCACTCCAGCCCCTCAATGTCCTTTGAAAGTGGCACAGGACTGCACACAGGACTTGAGGTGCAAAAGCCTTCTCCATTCTTGGCCTTGCTGCTGATTCCCAGTTTGCCCTCAGTCACCCCATGCTGGTTGTCCTTACTCCCTTTTGACTCTCATGGGGCTGCAGGTGGATTCCAGGTAGATTTATTCCATGTTTTCCCTGAGATTGAGGCTGCAGTGCCAGAATGGAGCTCTGGATGTCCCAAATATGAGCCTAACAACTGCCTTTTCCAGGAATGCTAACTTCTGGAGGTACTACAAGGCCCTCAGCTCCCTCTGAAATGCCTCTCATCTGGTCCCAGGGATC
This sequence comes from Urocynchramus pylzowi, assembly GCA_013397555.1. NCBI lineage: Eukaryota > Metazoa > Chordata > Aves > Passeriformes > Fringillidae > Urocynchramus > Urocynchramus pylzowi. The sequence continues at coordinate 18,082 of VZRH01002008.1, forward strand.
AGTTTGCTGAATTGATCCCTTAACTGACTCCCCTTTTATCACAGCTGATGCTTCCCCCCTTGAATTCTCCCCTGGCAGGGACCCCAGCTCACTCTGCTTCTACCTGCTCTGGGTTTGTGTGTGTGCTATTCCCAGGTCCCAAGGGCTCCAAGCTCTCCAGCTGGAAGTTTCAACCCTTGTTTAATTCCAAGACACACCCTGGACCCTGATTCCACAGGATTTGCCTGCAGCAAGGAGTTCTTACAGGAAAGTTTCAAATCCAGACTCTTCAGCTGATTCAAGACAGAAAAACAGACCCTCAAAGTGAAGTTCATTACACAGCAGAAAATAATGATCACCCTCCTCTTTCCTGCCTCCATTTTCTCTCCTTGGTTTGCAAGTTGTGTTTAGAAATTATACAACATTTTGGATATTTTCAGAAGTATCAGTTTGCTGTTCTGTTGTGGCCAATCCTGCTCGCACAAATAAATCATAAATCACAAACACCACTTGATTAAAAAAAAAAAAACAACAACATTAGTTAGGAGTCACAAAAGGCAGTAGAAAAGAACTGCAAGCATCACATTTTATTATACAATTATCAGACATAACCTTCATCAAAACATTTGAAATACAACCAACAAGCAAAAATCTTGAAATAACATCTAGAAAGAACAAAACTGATACCTTTCTCCATCAGAAAAATTTACAGAGTCTTCTACATTACTGGTGGTGGAATCATTTGCACGTGCTACAGCCTGTGGGATTGAAGCTTTTAACTGAGCCAGCTCTGCCTTGAGCTCCTCACACTGACAGGCCATTTGATTCTTCTCCACTTCTAGGACTTCAATCTGCCAATCAAAAGAAAATTAAAGCTGTAAAAACTATTCAAAACGTTGTGTAGTAGAAGTGCTGTGAAACAGGGAGTAAAAAACAGAGATAACTGAAGTGTCAGGAGTGCTTTAGCAGACGTACCTGGCTTTTGTATCTGTCTCTCTCCGTGGTGCACTTGTCCAGCTGCCTGAAAACATCATCCAGCTGCACTGCCATCTCATCCAGCTCACTCTTGCTCTCTCCATCAGCACATTTGCTGCACTCAGTCTTTAGGTTCTGCAGGGTGCTGCACTGCTCCTTGAGCCTTGCTATTTCCCCCAGGGCCTGCTCATAGAGAGCTGTCACCTCTGTCAAGCTCCCCCCGTCAGCGTTCCCTTCTCCACAGGAGGGAACCGTCTCTGTTGCCTGATGGCACATTTCCTTTTTTACATATTTATTATTCATCTCCAAAAGCTGCTGTTCCAGTGTCTCCACCTGTTTGGTTAACGCCTCACATTTGCTTTGGTACATTTCTTTTTCTCTGTTCAATAACTGCAGCTGATTTCTCAGTTCATTTTCCATCTCTACAGATGTCTCAGGAACACCGTTGACCTTGTGCTGTTCCTTTTCCATCCCTGCCCCAGGAATCTGGACTGGGATGTCTTCCACCTCCTCCTTTTTCACCACCAGCTTTGGGAGCTCTGTCTGTGTTGCTGAGCTCAGCTGTTCACTTCTTGCCTCTGAAGTGGTTGCACTGCAAGGTTCCCCCACGGGAGAGTTTTCCTTCTGCTTCTCCTCCTGATCCAAATTGATACATTCTGTTTTTACCACAGGAACATCAGGATCTGCTGAAGGCTTTGGAGTGCTGCTCTCCTCTAAAATGATGACATCTTCATCATCATCCTCCTCCTCGTGGTTGCTGAATGTTTTGTCACTGAGCCGAGGTGTCTTTAGGGACACGGGTGTCGCACAGCTCTGCGTCCTCCTTTTGAGACTGAGGAGGAAAATATTCAAATAATCAGTTTATTTGCTTAAATGCTGCCAAATCACTTGTTTCCAACCGTGTGCAGTGTTTCTCTGAGCAATGTTCAAACATTACCACTTCAGAAAATCACCTGCATGAGATTTTAATCAGAGTAAATTCCTGTAAAAACAACTGCCTGCCACCCACACACTCCCACATTATTCTGAAACAGACCCAGTATTCCCAGGAACATCCCCATAGAGTTTCAGGAAAACAGCCTGTGGAGTGTGAAGAACATAAACCCTGCTCCTGAGCAGACAAATCACTAAAAATGCTCCTTTGTCATTTTTCTTTGTACTTCTCAAAGTTTCCTGGAGCTTCCCATGCTCCCAGAATTCCCACAGGAACTTCAGCAGCTGAAGTTGTCCCCAGCACCATCATTTTCATTAAGTTAATAATTTTTAAAATAAATAGGAATGTCCTTTATACAGGTCCACTCACCTGCTATCAGCATCCAAATGAGGGGAAGATACTTTAATTAAAATAGGCAGAGATCTTCTAACAGAAGCATCTGATGATTTTGGTATAAGCAACCTTGGAAGAGCTTCCTTTGCATTCGGAGATGAGAATGCTTTGAAGTCTTTACTTGAAGAAACAGATGTTTTTAAAAATATTTCATTATTGATCTATAAGACAACGTAAGTTAAGAATGGAAATAAACAGATATTAGTAGATTCTTCAGGATAGATTTAAGCAGTTCTTTATATACCAACACCTAAAATTCTGACATTGCCATATCCAAGTACCTCCTTGAACCCAGGCTCAGGATTTTGGGATAAGAAAGGCTGACTAGACTACTGCAAATCCCACTTTTTTACTTTAAAGTGCTGTGCAGAATCCAGGCAAGAGCTTTTCCTAAGCTGTGGCTCTGTCTGGAGTTTGCCCATCAGACACAAACTCCAGGACAGACATCCCTGGGGAAGCTGCTCAGGGTTCACTCAGTTGGCCCAAAACGAGCAATTTTTTCACTTTTAGAAATTGCTTTTGTACTGGGAGGGATGTCAAGGCAGAGAAACAGTAAAATGAAATAAACAGGTTAAAACAGCACATGCAGCATCTCTTCTCCAGAAATGAAACTACCTTAGGTCAGAAATTGACTTTGAATGTAACTGAAATGAAATCCCACTCAGAAAATTTGATTCTGAGTTAAAATCCAGACATTCCCATCAAACACCTTGATCTGCATCTGGAGTTAATCTGAATTTGAGTCTCTTTGCACAAGTGTAGCTGTTCCACCTCTGTCTATCCCCACTGAGATCCCCACTTTCATATCCTCATCACATCTCTCTCCAACAAATCCCATTCCAAGAACTGGGTGTCCTGCCATAAAAGCAGCCACCAGTGACTGCCACCTCCTCTACTTTTGGCCAGAGACCTTTGTCCCTCTCAAACTCTTTCCTAAGGAGAAAGAAATGGTGGATTTTCCATCACTGGGCAGCAAAGAAAGGGGATTTTGGGTTTCCTCATGATAAGCAAATCCTGCAGAGCCACCAGAGTGCAGGTGGATGTTGGAGCAGACCTTGGGGCCAGGGCAGGCTCCTGCCAGCTCCAGGAGTTACCTGGTGGCTGTACTCCAGTCGCCTCTTCAGTTTTTCCCTGTCCCTGCACAGCAGCAAGGAAAAAACAGAAATGAAGAGCTTAGATTCAAACTGTTCATTCATTGTAAAAACTAAATCTAAGATCTAAAAGCAAACACAATAATCCTCATCTCAGCTAGATACAATAATCCAAGTATTTTTGTTTATTGAATGAAATTTCCTCAGGAAGCTGGAAGCTTGTCTGAAGTTAGCTTAACTTCCAACAAGTTCCCTCTAGATTATTTATTAAATATTTAAAACAACCCCAAACTCCCACTCCTAGAACATAAAGCAGCATCACAATTACCCAAATCAGTTTTTGTCATATACCTTAGCTAAGAACCCTTTTATTCTTAAATAAATGTATTGATCCTTTCAATATACTTCAATGTGCACCCTGAAAGTTACACAGCTAAGATCTCCTAACAGCCCTCAGAGTTTGCTTCTGGGACATCCCAAACTGATTATTCCCACAGTGCCAAATCCTATGGAATACCATCCCTCTGGGAGCTGCATTGTCACCCCAACTGCTGCACAACTCTCCTTGGCAGTTTTAATGTTGAGAGCTTTGTAAAATCCTCCAGAACTCACTTTTTCTTGTAGGTTTTCTCGTACGTGGGATGTATTAAATCATCATCCTCTGGTTCTTCTGGCACGTTACAATTCCTGAGGGAAGGAAGGGGACAGAAAAAACCCCCCAAGAGAAGGAGCTGAACACCCCTGCTGCTGCCAGGGGGCCTGGAAGGGCTGGGAGGGGTCCCTGGGCCGTGTCCTTACCGGAACTGGGGGTCAGGGTTCAGGGAGCAGTACCACTTCTCCGGCAAGTGCTCGATCCCGTCCGGCAGCTTCCGCCACTTGAGGCACGCGTCACACTGCACCCACGTCTGGTCAGGCTGTTTCCTGGGGAAAAACCCAAATCAATCAGCATCTGCACACCACAGAGTGCTCTCCTTTCAGATAATCCAGTGGCAGTGTGTTCAGCTCTCTGCTCTCACACTGGGACTCACTGGATCTCCTCGACGGGCAGAGCTAAGGGATATTCCTCGTTTTTCTTGGTTTTCATCTCGTTCCAGTAATCGTTGAGCTTTTCTCCCAGTGCTGCTATCGTGAGCCTACAAAGAAAAGAATTTAAAGACCAATTTGAATAATCCAACTCCAGCACAGAGAGAACCTTTATGAACTCCAGTGACAGAACAAGTGCATGAACCACTTTAATATTTCTAATTGCACAAGAGTGGGAAAAAAGCTTTTCTAAAAGCTTTTCCTTTTTTCTTTTATAAAAAGTTTTAATTGAGAAACCCGTAGAAATGAGGAATTGTCTGAAGTCATGTTTGTCAGCAAAGAATTCCTGGAAATACGAGTCAGAGCACAAAGACTGACATCAAGAGTGCTGCTGATGGACAGAGCAAATCCTGGAGGGGCTTCACCAGTTCAGCCTCAACCAGAGAATTTAAAAAAGCACAAAACCAATCCAGCACCTCAGCCTGGTTCTGGCTGTCCCTGCACATCCCAAGTGCAGGTTCATGGCTACTCTTAGGCCGATGTCCAACTTTACAACAAGCAGCTGGCAAACATTTGATCACTTCAATGTGATACAAAGTCTGCACTCACTCTGACAAAAGGAGCAGCTCAGTCTCACCCAGGGTAATTCTCAGTGTTGTTTCCTGCTCAGGGCTCATGGTGCAGCACAGGGACTCCCAGAGCTGGCACACCCAGGAGGGAGAGGTGAGCAACAACAACAACAAAGCCCCCAGGTGATCTGGAGGTGAGGAGAGCCCCTGGAATTCACTCTGGGCAATCCAGTGGATGAGTAACCAGGCCCAGCCCTCCCTGGCCTGGCTCAGCACCTGCCACCTCCCCGGGCCTCCAACCAACACAAATGTTTGTGCAGTGAACTCGTGTGACCCAGAGCTTGGATCCAGGTCACCTCAGCAGGGACTGCTGAGCCTGGGGACACCAGAAGGGCAGAAATGAGCAGCCAGGCATGGATGGGACCACGTCCCCTTTGTGGGCAGGGAAAAAGTGCAGGGCAGCTTTCCAACAGGTTCACAACTTTCCAGCCCAAACCAAAAACATCTTGTGAAAGCCTGGAGCACTCCTGGCACGAAAACCTTCACAGGAGATGTTTCAAGTGTGGTGTCACTGTGCCCACCCACATTCCAAGTGCAGGAGAAGGTAACTGGAGGTAAAACCAGAGAAAGTTGGGAAGTTACATTCCCATTTAACAGTACTGAAACCAGAGGTGAAATGCAGTTGCTGCTTCCTGGCTGGAATGCAGCTGGCACAGGGAACCTGCTCCTGGATTCTAGCACAGCCAGGTCCTGCTGGAATCCTGCAGGAATGGTAACTCCATGGCACCAGGAGCTGACAGAACACAGAGCAGCCAGGAGAGGAGAAGCTGCTTTGCTGTTGAAGCAGCAGCGGGGGTGAAAACCCTCTCTTCAGATGAACTTGGCTCATTATAATTTAATTAGTTATAAGATTAACTCACACCTCTCCCAAAGTTATGTCCAGGAACAATTGGATGTGATACTCAAAGGTTTGGAGGCCTTTTCCAACCTTAATGATCCTCTGATTCTCCCCACTTGTCTGGATATTGACTTCATTACATTTTTTTGACAGACTGGCTGGGCACAAAGGTCCCAGATTTCCTGGGGTCCTGACACACAAATCAAACCCAAGGGGTGGAGGAAATCCCCCTTCCATGTGAAGTGTTCCAAAAACTCCAACAAGTGCAAACCATTCCCTGCTCACTGTGCCTGCCAAGGGCATTCCCAGATCCTGCCCCTCTGCCAAGGGAACTGTTGGTGCCCCACAGGAAATGGTACAGGATCACCAACGTTTGCAATCAATGCCCAAAATCTCCACATTAAAATCCACATTAAAAGCATTGTTGGGCACATGGAAAATGCCTCCTCCTGAACAGCCACCAAAGAATATCCAGGGAAAAACATGGGAACAAGGTGGTGTGGATACTGTGGGAAAATATTTATAAGGAAAGGGAAAGAGACAAAGAGGGAGCAGACAAAAAAGGGTCTAAAAAAGAGCATTTAAGCCAGGTTTGGCCAGAACACCAGATACTTTTAATCTTCCTATATAAAGAAGCAGCTTTATCAAGTATTTCCCAGGAAATGGTAAACTGGGCTAGAAAATGCAGATAAAAATACCTGTATTCATTGGTGTAGTCAAAATCTTGTTTATTGTGAGTTGGTTTTAGGAAGTTGCATTCAATAATCCCAACAACACCCACACCCATGTTGTTGGCCTGCAAGGGAATTAAAGTTTATCAGGAAAACCAACACAAAATCCATGCCAATATTGCAAGAGTTTGCTGGAGGTAATGATTAACTCTATCTACACTGGGTAAAAAGGATTTTCTTGCTTATGACTCCTTTGCAAGGAGAGAGTCTTCATATAAACCCCCTAAAGAACAAGTCCTCTGCTCCACCCCTCCTTTTTGTCCTGAAAGATGTGCTCAGATTCATATTTTTGTATCAAACATCCTTAAAACCAAACAATTTAATACAATTTTAAACTCCTGCACATGGTAAAAAAGGTGATTTTGTAAAGTATACATCAATATTTTGCTTTCCATCCATATTGTTTTTTTAAAATCAGTGTTTGAATGAAATTTGTCAAGATGTTAAAATATTTTGAAGCCTCAAGTTCTTACCTTTAACTGACAGCCAACTCTTTCATAAGCTTTGATGAGTCTGTTTTTGTGGTACATCATTATTCCATAATGATCTTTGTTCCTGCAGTTAAATCCAAAAGTAATTCTGACTGTTCTGGCCTTTGAGCAGATATTAAGGAAAAATAGGGTGAATCTCATGGAACACAAAAAATAAGTGTTACTCTGAGTGGGTCTGAGAGCTTTCTTTTCTTATATTGAGATAACTCCTTCAGTAGGACTTAAAAAACAAACAAACAAAAAAAACCCAAAATAACCCAAAATTCACCAATATAACTGAACAAAATCCAGTCACAGAATTCAGTTCTGCAATGGAAATATTAAAGGATACATTGAGAAATTTGGGTCTGTAAATATCCCTCTCAATGAAGGCCAAACTTTTGGAAACCAGCTGTGTTTTCACCTTCTGTCCTCTCAGGATGATCTGCATGGTTGGCTTCAGGTACAAAATACTGCAGTAAGCCTACAAAACAGATTCTATTAAAATTAAAACATTTACACCCTCCAGCATCCAAATATAATCCCAATTTTAAAAATCCAACACATACTCTTAGGGAGTAATCACTTTCTGGAACAATCTGGTCCAGTCTCTCCTGTTTTTTGTAGCCTCTTTTGCCTGTTTCATCCAAGTCTTCTGGAATTCTGATGTCATATTTATCCTTGTCAAAGTCAAATTCTGGTTTGTCATTTTTATCTCTAAGAATGAAGGTGGGAAAATGTATTAATTAGAGGGGAAAAAAAGCAAATACAAGAGGAAGTGTTGTGGTGGAGCCAGAAAAGAAGGAAAAAAAGGGAAATTCCTCAGAGATTTGCTAAAACACACACTCCAGCCCAGCTTCCCATTTTTTAAACTGCACACAGCTTGTTCCAGTTACTCCACACACAAAAAACCCCCAAACCCTTCTATGTTTGCATGCACTGAAAGAAAATGTGCAATTAATGAGAGCCAAGAGCCTGGATTCCTCTTACTTTCTAAGATTCCAAATGATGATCCTGGTGCCTTTCTTCCCCATGATGGCATCCAGCTCTGCCAGTAATTTCTCCTCAGTAGAGAACAAGGAATGTGTCAGGATGGCCTTGAGGCTGTTCTTGGATTCTGCTGGATCACTGATCTGCCGTGGGCACTGGGTTAAGGAGAGGGGCTTGGAATGGAGAAAAGATTTCAGAAAACGAGCAAATTTCAGGATTCACTTCCCAGCTCCTCATTCCACATCTCAGAACTCCTACAAAGTTAAAAGTTTTAATCAATTACAGCATCTCCGAGAATTTTCTGGCTTACGACTCCTCTCCAAGGAGAAAATTTTGATATAAACATCCATGTATAAATGTGAAAATTTGATATAAATTTTATTATAAATTGATTTTTGATATAAATTATATCAGATTTGAAAATATAAATTTGAAAAAATTAAATAAATTTGAAAATTTGATATAAATTTTTATATGAATTGATTTTTGATATAAATTATATCAAATATAAATTTTTGATATAAACTTAAAATTTTGATATAAACTTAAAATTTTTCTCCTCTCCAAGGAGAAAATTTTGATATAAACATCCATCTATAAATTTGAAAGTTTGATATAAATTTTAATATAAATTGATTTTTGAAACTCAAAATTTTGCTAGAAACTCAAAATTTTGCTAGAAACTCAAAATTTTGCTAGAAACTCAAAATTTTGCTAGAAACTCAAAATTTTGCTAGAAACTCAAAATTTTGCTAGAAACTCAAAATTTTGCTAGAAACTCAAAATTTTGCTAGAAACTCAAAATTTTTCTCCTCTCCAAGGAGAAAATTTGGATATCACCATCCACAAAAGCAGCCAAAGCTTTCCTCTGGGTGACGTTATCCCCCAAATTCGGGACGTTCCCACAACTTTTCACCGGGAACGCTGAAAGGATATGTTGGTTGGTGAAGGTGACGATGGGAACCATGACATGCTCTGCTTTGGTGACCTCCAGGAAGGTCTGGGACAGCAGCCCCACGCTCATGGTGTCCCCGTTCTTGGTGAAGACGATGGCATCCTTGCCCAGGCGCATGGAGCCCGACTTGAAGCCGTTGCCGTAGAGCCCCACGGGAACGCGGCCGTTCATCACCGACTTCTCGCTGAAACCGAAGCTGAAAGTGCAAAACATGAGGAGGTGATGCCTCAGGTTTAAGCTTTTCTATTTTTCACATTCTGTGCTGCTTTAGTGTGTGGGTCTGGGCTTCACATGAGGGGATGGTGAGCTCTCTGCACAGAGCAGGGAGACAAAACAATTCCTGCTCCAGCTGGGCACCAAGCACAAATGATCCAAATCTCAGGCCCAAGAGCACAACCAACGTGGGCTGGAGAGAGAAAAACAAGCAGGATGGGGCTGCCTGGGCTAAAGCTGGAATGGGACAATGAACTCCAAGGTGCAAATGGAGCAGAACTTGTCAAAGTGAGAGCCCCCGGGAGCGGCCGTGCATTTTGGGGCCATTTTGGGTCATCTTGGGTGCAGCCCTGGCTGGGCTCTGGTGCTGCCCAAGGTGGATCCATGGAGGCCTTTGAATAAATCCCTGCTTTATTCTTTAGCTCTGTCCAGCCTCTGCTCCAGCTCAGCCTGCACAAGGACTCAAGGGTGGGAAAAAAAATCCCTGCAAAACTTGAGGGTTCAAGAGATGCAAGTGCAGAACTTGGCAAATTATATAACCCAAGCCTCTTGTTTTAGAGGTCAGAGATTCCTGAACAATTAAATCCTAAAATCACCTGGACAACGCTGCTAAAACCACACAGCAAAAACTTAGGGAAATCTACTTCCAGCTTTTAAGTATGGAACAGAAATATCCATACTTAGAAATCAGTATGGAATAGAAAGTTTGGAATTAGGTGGAAAATCATTTTTATGAGAATCTGACAGTTATCCTGTAATTCCACAATAAATCCTAATAAAAGCCCCTAACCCTGTATTTTTCCTCCCTCCACTTCCCAGAAAATGTTCGATTCACAAGTTTTCCATTTCCGTATCACACTTTAAGTAAATCAGGGAACTGCATATGGAATTTAGGATTTATTATGGTATCTAAACAGAAAAATAACAGTTTGAATTCAAGCTTGCTCAAATTTAAATCTGGAGACAGAGCAACTTTTCACACTATGAGAGAAATTGCACAGAAAGCTTTTTGCTACTGTAAAAATAAAGAGAAAAATCAGTTCTAACCCTACAGAACATTCAAAAGATAAATAGACAATTATTTAGAAAATAGAAAATCCATTGATTTTTCTACAATACATTCTATTGTTAATATTCCCTTTTTCTCTCATTCACTAACTTAAACTAAAGCAAGTGTGTCTGTGCCCACAGTGAACCAAATCCCCTCTCAGGGGGTGCTTTGTGCTTTTAGCACTTGGATCTCACACATTTCATGTACCCTAATAATAACAACAACAACAACAATAACAACTATTTAAATTCTCCTTATCTCTAATAATAATAACAATAAAAACTCTGATGATACTAAAAATAAAATATTTGAATTCTCCTTATCTCCACTAGCAGCCACTACAGAGAGTTTCCACAGCATAAAGGGAAGGCTGAGAGAAAGGATGAAAGGAAATTATGAGGTAAAAGTTCCCTGATAAAGTCACAGGGAAGCTTTAGCAGCATCTGCCTGCTCTGGAGTCTCACCTGGACCTTCAGAAATGCTGAATTTATCAGCAAAATCAGTGAATTCCAGATGAGAAACAGGACTACCCTGGGCAATGCCAGAAGCAGAGGTGGAATTTGCACAAGAGAGGCAGAAGGAGGCTCCCACCTGAGCATTTTGTGCAGCTTCTCGGAGTTCATGCCGTTGCCGTTGTCGGTGAACGTCAGGCAGATGTTGTCGTTGATGACGGTTTTGTCGATCCAGATCTGTTTGGCACTCACATCTGGATCATAGGCATTGTCTGAGGGTGAGGAAAGCAAACAGAGTGGGAGAGCAGGAAACAACAGTTCAGCTGAGTGCAGACACATTTGAAGTCAATCAGAGTGTTCGGATGGAACAGCTGCATCCAACCCGAGAGAAGCTCACCCACACCAACACAAAACTCCCCAGACTATCAACGACAGCAGAACAGGGACCAAAGATGGAGCTGGAGGTGAGCAGCTCACACGAGAACAGAAAATGAAACCAAGCCAAGATTCCAGTTTCACTTCCTGCCTGCAGAGCAGCTGGTGCAATGTCTGCTTTCTCCCAGCCCTTACAGAGGGGAGCTGCAAAATGCTTTAGATTCAACTTTCTGTTTACAGCATGTGAAAATCAAACATGAGTGAAAGAGAAAGCAGGGCTCCACAAAGCCCTCCTGGCAGCAAAGCCAGGCCCAGCCTCAGCTGCCCCAACACCATTTTTGTCCATCTTTTCCCCTCATCCCCAAGGATTTGTGAGGGGGAAGAAGGGTGGGAGGTGATGGCACCTCTGCCTCACCACCTGCTCTGCAGGTTCAGCTGAGAGACAGAAAACAGCTCAAGCCAATAAAAGGAATCACAGCTTGGTGATTGAAACCTTGGCAGGTTTCTTCCTATGAACTTTAAGTCCAAATTGCAACACAGTGAAATATTTCATAAAATGTATTTCAGCATCATTCATCTGTCCCAAAAGAGGACAGACAGGTACAGCTGAAAGTTTGGAAGTATTTGAAGTGTGAAAAGAGCTGAGATGATTGAACAGATTGTACTCCCAACACAGCCAGGCCTTTCCACAGCCACAGGGCTCTGCTTTCCTCCTTTGGGACAGCTTTGGCTTCATCCAGCTGAAAAATCCCTTTTTTCTTCTGTTAGGTTAATTTTTTGGATAGGGGAGAAAAGGAAAGGGGGGGGAGAGAAGGAAAGGGGGGAGCAAAGAAGGAAAGGAGGGAGCAAAGAAGTGTGACCAGAGGAGTTGTTCCCTTTGGCAGCAGCAAAGTGCTCAATCAGTGCTTGGCTGGGGTCCAAAGCCACACCTTTATTTTAGGGAACCAGCTCATCACTCCCTGACTGTGGAAAAGAGGAACACTGGAGATGTCCAATTAGCTTCTGCTCAAAATCAAAGGCAAGATGATCAACAGGACCCAACAAACAGATGCACAGCCCCAGGTAAAGCAGGACCAGAACAAAGAGCAAAACACTGGGGATGTTCAGCCAGGTCTTCCCCTAAAAGGAAGGAAAAAGGGTTTGTAACAAGAATTATTCCAAGCTTCTGATCACCTACCTATGAGTTCTGCAATTGCACTGAAGGGCCAGGTGTGACTGGTGGAGTTGGTGTGCAGGAACTTTGGGCACAGCTGGAATAAAGCACAAGCAGGGACATTAGTTTGTGCTCTCCAAGGCAGAAACCAGGCTGTTAAACAAAGGAGATTTCATGAGGCTGGTTTGGACACCACCACCAAAAGGCTGTAATTGAGGTGACTTCTGGGAATTGGCAGGGAACATTAACACAGCTCTTGAAGAGGAAATTCAGCACAGTCTCAGCACGTTCTGAGCATGGGTTGTCATCCTAACAGTCTTTACCTTTACAAAAATATAAGGAACTATTGCTATCTAATGATGCCAGAGGTTACAGAAAATATCAAAGCCATGGTCCAAACCCAGTAACAGAAGCTCTCAGATGTTAAAAACTCACATTCTAAACCAGGAGGATTCAAACTTCATGTGAAGAGTGAGCAGCACCCAATACCCTCTGTGGGTCACTGTCTGTGCCCACAGTGACCAAAATCCCCTCCCAGGGGGTGCTTTGTGCTTTTAGCACTTGGATCTCACACATTCTGTGTACCCAAAGGCACAGGCACTGCCAGAATTAGATGAAAATATGCAAATAAAGCTCCTCTTGATGGGATATAACTTGGAGATGTCAGTGCTAAAAGAATTGCCAAGCAGCCCTAGCCCAGGCTCACGTACATTCACTTCAAGATTTGGAAGAGCAGAACTAAAAATCCATGTAAGTTAAGGGCCTGTCCACGCAACATTTGGAGAAATTTTAACTGCTGCAGCTGCTACTTGTGTTTGCACTATCCCTGAGGAAATCCATGGTTACACTCCTACAAAGCCTTGAACACAAACCCCCTGCACAGATTTGCTCGAGCCCCCCTGCCAGAGTCGTGGTGATGGCAGAAAAAGCAGCACCTATGAACACACAACGCTGAAAACAGCCCTTGTACCAGGGAGTCACACAAAAACCACAACACAATCCACATTATTGTACAGAGAAAATCTGAGAGATATTTTAAAATACTGTGTACACATCCATACTGCATCATTTTTACAGAGTTACTCATTGACAAGCACTTTTATCAAGGTATGAAGTGTAAATAAAAGTCAAGTGTAAATAAAAGTGCAAATAAAAGCAAGCAGCCACTTCAAAAGCTCCAAGGTAAAAAGGAATGATGCTAAAAGCAAATCCTAGAGGCACAAACCAGGCACCAGAGCAGGAGAAAGGCACAGGGAGAAGCAGCAGCCCTGGTTCAGAGCAACAGAAGGTGCCAAGAGCCGTCACCTCGAGTCTCAGGTCACAGCAGCACATGACACAATTCCAACTGCAACCCAATCCCTGCACTGCTCCATGGAGCACCAGTGGCAGCAGGCAGCACCTTCCTCGTTGCCATCTGTGCTGCAGAGCTCCAGGCCTGCAGAATCTGGAGTCAGGCTAGGCCAGGGTGCTCCCAACAAACGCTTCCAATGAATTCTGAATCCAGAAGAAAATTCCTCTGGGCTATCAATGGAAAGCCCACACGTGCCACAGCACGTGGGCAAAAGGATCTTTGGATTTCTCCCTCTGCTGTGCAGGAACTCAGGGGATCCCCAGAGCCCTGGGTGATTCTCCTCATCTGATTCTCCAGCATCTGCTCCTTGGTTTTCTAAGCTTTGGGATCAAAATCCACCAGAAACAAGTGGTGGGGTTTTTTCCACCTGAAATCCCTCCCTGGCAAAACAAAACCACATTTAAAAATCCCAACCTAGCACAGGGATGCACATTCAGGGATTTGGCTCTGCTCAGCTCCCTGCTGAAACACTGAACAACTCCAGGCACACAGGAGGCTGGAAGGGCTGGATTCCCTGCTGGATCCCCTGCTGGATCCCCTGCAATCTCAGCAAGAGGGACTTGGCAAGAAGTCCTGACTGTGGTTTTGACAGAGGCATCAACTCACACTTGGGAATTTCATGGAATCCCTGGGGCTGGAAAAGCCCTCCCAGCCCAGGGAGTCCCAGCTGTGCCCCATGGCCACCTTGTCCCCTGCCCAGAGCACTGAGTGCCACCTCCAGGGGACACCTGCAGGGATGGGCACTCCAAACCCCCCTGGGCAGCCCCTGCCAAGGCCTGAGCCCCCTTTCCAGAAGAAAATTCCTACTGAAAAGGAAGCAGCACCTCCCTGACCATCAGACAATGCTGAGGAAGGACACCTCAGTGTCACCCACAGTGTCACCATCACCAATAAATGCCTTTTTCACCTGTGAACCAAATCCTTCTGCGTGCACAGAAATCAAACCTTGCCTGTGTAACACAAGAGCTGCACTGCTGGGAACCACTGGGAATTCTGAGAACAACATCACAGGAATCCTGCTGGCACTCCTGGATCACTGCCTGGGGAGGGCTTGAGGATGGCTGCAAGTGGCTCACAGGACTGGGAATTGTGACAGGTACAGGAAGGGGAAGAAGGGAACTGGAAGCAATCTCCCATCCCTCAGCAAAAGCTCAGCAAGTGTGCCACAGGGAATTCATGGGAAAGTGACCTCAGAGCACACAGCACCACCTGCTCACACAATCCCACTCTGCTCTGGGCTGGAAGGGACCTTAAAGACCCCCCAGGCCCGAGCCCTGCCCCAGGGCAGAGCAGGATGCTCCAAGCCCCATCCAGCCTGGCCTTCCTCCCTGGAACCAGGGCACAAAACCACATTAAAGAGCAGGAGAACAGTGGTTTAAGGCCATCAGTTTTGTAGTTTCCTCCAGAGCAATCCAGCTGACAGCAACCACTCCCTAATTCCTGATGAACTCACCAGGAAATATTTCAGTCCGTTTGTCCTTACACTTCATTCATCAATGCACAACTTTAATTAGCTCATAATTAATTGAGATTCAGTAAGAGCTGAACACTCACTTTGCCAATCCAGCTCAGCCAAACATATTTCCTTACTAAGTGGGTTTTGTTTAGTAATTTCACTTTTTCTGTGCAACTCAAACCTGCACATCTGAAACAGAACTGTCCTGAGAACAGCATCTCCTGCAGTTATAACCAGCAAATATTGCAGAATAAAGCAATTTATCTCAAAAATAACAGGCAGCTTTGGGAATTTCTGGTTCCCATCCTTTGCAGATCCTAAGGTGTGCACAAATCCCAAACCCCTACAGAGTTTGCCTCATCTGAGGAACTTACTGCTTGCACATAATAAATTTCTGTTATGTCACCCATCACCACTACAGAAATTCATTCATTTGAGTGAAAAATGCATCTTGGCTTATCCTGCATTTATTTAACTTCTTGGGAACAACTCTGCCATTTTCATGGAATTGTTTAGGTTGGAAAGCCCTCCCAGCCCAGGCAGTCCCAGCTGTGCCCCATGGCCACCTTGTCCCCAGCCCAGAGCACTGAGTGCCACCTCCAGGGGACACCTGCAGGGATGGGCACTCCAAACCCCCCTGGGCAGCCCCTGCCAAGGCCTGAGCCCCCTTTCCATGGGGAAATTCCTTCTGAAACTTCCTGAAATTTCTCCTGTCAGCTACACAATCCCAGGTCAGCACTGTTCAATGAACCACATCAAGGGACAGATCCAAATTAAAAACCACTGTTAAAATATGAACCTGGATCACCTCCCTGAGCTGCTTCATTGTTCAGCTGGCCAAAAATATTGCCAGAGCACCAGCAGGAGATAAATTCCAGGGAGGGAATGAGTTCCCAGGCCCTCCCAGAGCCTCTGAATCCACGGGAAATACTTTATATTCCCAAAGAACTGTGGCTATCAGCTCTCCCCACCATTCTCTGCATTACAAAGCCTTTTACAAAACCTGGTCAAAACTGCATCAGCTGCTTCACCTGAGCAAAAAAAAAAAAACAAAAAAAAAACCAAACCAAAAAACCCTACAAAACTCACAGCTTTCACTGGAAAGCCACTGAATGCAAATTCTCAGTTGTGCCTGCGACAGACAAAACCAAAGAGCAGCCTAAAAATAATTCAGAAAGTTACCAAGTTCATTTTGTTTCCTCTGTGCTTCTGAGAGTTCAGCCTGGCAAAGTGGCTTCAACCTGAGAACGATTTTAAACTCCACATGCAAAGGCTGATTTTTGATATTTTTCCTCTAAAGACGACCAACAATATGTCCAAAAAGTAATAATAAATCCAAATCTTTATCTAAAGAAGCAGGGCAATCCTGTTGCAATAAAACATCACACAAACTGTGGATTTCAAACACTTGCAAGAATTAAAGGCCTGAAACCAAAATCAAAATGCAGTTTTGGACCTTCAAGGAGATTATGTTTAGGGCTCATCTCTAGAATAATTTATTTGAGCAACTTTTATTAATATAAATTCATATTAAGGTAACAGAAATGGATATTAGGGTAACATAAATCGATATTAGGTGATAAAATTTCAGCCAGAGGTTGGAGTCAATGATCTGGGAAGTCTTTCCCATCCTAAATGATTCTGGAATTCCAGCAGTGCTGAGCCTATTCGAACACACCTTTTTCACTCAAATATTTCATAAGTTACTCATCAGAGCACTCCTGCTTCTTTCCACTGTTCTAAAGCAAGGTGATGAGAACGGGTGAGATTTCGAAGCACTGACTTGGGAAAACCCCTCCTGTTTCACCTGAAAAAGCAGCTTTAACTTCATTTCCATCGGCAAAAAATAAACGAGAAATTGCCACAACAGCTCAGCAACAACACCGCGACTGAAAACACAACACAGCAGCACTGAACTGCGCGAACACTCATCCCTCTCACGAGCAATTAGGGTTAAAATGTAATTAGGCCGCTTGCAATAAAAGCAGTTAAGATTTGAAGTTCCAAGTTGGCAATTAGAGGTCACGGCGCTCACCAGAGGCGGGGAAATCCCGCCCCAACACCGAGCCCACCCCCAGCCCTCACCTTCCCCTCGGCACAGCCCGGCCGGACCGAGAGAAGGGAATTTCCCCGGATCGGAGCGGGGATGAGGGCGGGGAAGGCCCGTCCCCGTCCCCCCGCAGAGCCGCGGCCGCGCTCCCCGCCCTCGCTGAGGGAGTGACCCCGCGAGTGCCCAAGGCCAGCTCGGACCGGGCTCCGAGCAGCGTGGGGCGCTGGGAGGCGTCGCTGGCCGTGGCAGCAGGTTGGAAGGAGCCGGTGCCGAGCGGGTCCCTCGGGTGCCTCGCGCGGCCCCGCCGCCCGCCCGCACTCACC
>VZRH01002008.1:35618-52263 GCA_013397555.1 Urocynchramus pylzowi
GCGCGCTTCCGCCTCCCCGCGGCCTTTCGCGCTTCCGGCGCCGGGCGCGCGCACGCGGGGCGGGGCTTGGGGTGAGGCCACGCCCCCTCCTCGGTGGGCGGGGCTGGGCTGAGGGAGCCGTGAGGGGATGGCGGCGGGGCGGAGTGAGGGGAGGGGTGGGACAGGGCTTGGACATCGTCCCGGCCAGCTGTGCCCGATCCCCGCCTTGTCCCCAGCCCAGAGCACTGAGTGCCACCTCCAGGTGACACCTGCAGGGATGGGCACTCCAACCCTCCCTGGGCAGCTTCTTCCAAGGCCTGAGCGCCCTTTCCAGGAAAAAAATTTCCCAGTATCCACCCTGAGCCTACCCTGGCCCAGCCTGAGGCCGTTCCCTCTGCTCCTGTCCCTGTTCCCTGGAGCACAGCCCGACCCCCCCGGCTGTCCCCTCCTGGCAGGAGCTGTGCAGAGCCACAAGGTCCCCCCTGAGCCTCCTTTGCTCCAGGCTCAGCCCCTTCCCAGCTCCCTCAGCCCCTCCTGGGGCTCCAGCCCCTTCCCAGCTCCGTTCCCTGCCCTGGACACCTGGAATCAGCAGAAAGGCAGAAGGAGAAACTGTGCTGGGGAGCCAAACAGGAGCACTCTGAGTGCCTGGAGAGCAGGAACAAGAGCAGGAACACAGCCGGCATGGGCCCCAGTGGGAAAGGCCCTGGGGGTGCTGGTGCCAGGGGCTGGACACGAGCCCAGGGGTGCCCAGGTGGGCAAAAGGCCACTGGCAGCTGGGCTGGATGAGGAATTGTGTGTCCAGCAGGAGCAGGGCAGGGATTGTCCCTCTGGGCTGGCTCTGAGAGGCCCCTGGAGGGCTGGGGCCAGTTCTGCTCCTGCAGGAGAGACCTGGAGGGGCTGGAGCGTGTCCAGGGCAGGGAACGGAGCTGGGAAGGGGCTGGAGCCCCAGGAGGGGCTGAGGGAGCTGGGAAGGGGCTGAGCCTGGAGCAAAGGAGGCTCAGGGGGGCCCTTGTGGCTCTGCACAGCTCCTGCCAGGAGGGGACAGCCGGGGGGGTCGGGCTGTGCTCCAGGGAACAGGGACAGGAGCAGAGGGAACGGCCTCAGGCTGGGCCAGGGCAGGCTCAGGGTGGATATCAGGAAAAAATTCTTCCTGGAAAGGATGGTCAAACACTGGAACAGGATTCTCAGGGTTGTGTGGCGTCCCCATCCCTTGAAACGTTCAAAAAACTTGTGGATGTGGCACTTGAGGCCAGGGTTTAGTGGTGGATGTGATGGGGTCATGGCTGGGCATGAGGAGCCTTCAGGGACTGAAATGATTCATGCCTTGAGCATTGTTATGAAAGAGTTTGGCCCATTAAAACAAAAACTGTGTAAAGAAGCTGCAACCACAGAAGCTTCCACCTGACCGGGACTTTGGACTGTAAGTTGAACCTCTAGATACACTATTGTTCAATCATCCCAGCCTGGGGGTAAACAAACAGGACTGAGGGAGAGAGGAAAAAAGAGCCAAACCCAGCAGAGATCCTTCCCTGGCAGGGTTTGGGGTGTGGAGGCCACAGCCCACAGAGGCCAGCTTCCCCCAGGCTCCCCCAAAACGAGGAGGGGACAAGGTTTTGGTGTCACCTCAGAGGTTCACCCGAAGTTCAGAGACACTGAGCACCCATCCTGCCTTACACCAAGCCCCAGCCCCACAGGGGGGACATCACAGGGCACATCCACGGGACAGTCACATGAGGGACACCTCAGGGGGTGACAGAATCCATCCCAAAGTGCCCCCTGAAGCCTTGCACCTCAGGGAGGCGACAGATCCAGAGTGTGCTGCAAGAGACAGCCCTGGGCATTCCCTCCTGGCCTGAGCTGTGTTAACCCTTGGGATTCTGTGCTGCTGTGGGATCATCACCACCAAGAGCACTGGAGAGGCTCAATGGAACATCCCTGGGATCTGTGGAGTGGGGATATTTTCTTTATTCTGGCCCTGTTGCTCTCTTTCTGTCCCACCCCCACACCTCTTTTCTCTCTCTTTAGTTTCTGTCTCATATTTACTACCAGATAAACCCATACTGTTGTCATGGCATATGGTCTCTTAACTCAGGCAGAGGCATTTTTAATAACTTTAAAAACTGGATCTTGACAGAGCCCAAAGGTCTTTTCCAGCCTTGATGATTCTGGGACTCTCTTCTTTGACCTCAGCAGCCAAGCTTGTCTCCTGGAGCAGAGCAGGATGACCCTGGAGGAGCATCTGGGAATTTTGCCTGACACTCCCTGTGCCAGAACAAGGACATTTGTCCCAGAAATTGCTGCCCTATCTCCTCATGGCCCCTTCCCAGGCACACCCTGTTCCTCCTCACAGCAATCCTTGCATGGCTCCACAGCTCTCAGTGTTTGGCACATCCACATCCATCCCTCTCACAAAGGTCCCTGGGTGCAGGGAAGGGTGAAATGTGAGCAGCAGCTTTCCCACAGTGCAGCTCCATGCTAAAGTAAGCAGATGTTAAAGTAGCTGGGATCCTGTGAGAATTTAAACAGAGAAAGAAGAGTGATAAAAATCCTGTACCCCCAGGAGGAAGATGATTTCAGAGATAGATAATGAGAAATTATTTCAGAGATAGATAATGAGAACCTTTACCTTTACAACTCATCTTTAAAGCAGTACCCCATAAGTTAGCATAACCCATAAACACAACTGTAAGAAAACTTAGAAAAAATGAGAAGGATTTCACAATTACAAATTTCCCCGGGTGGCTGCTGTTCATAAAGAGAACCACAAGAAAACTGTTCACTTGTAGAGAAGTCTCCATAACATTAACAAGAGGGACTTCTCTCCCTAAGTAAACTAAAAAAAGACTATTTTAGAAGTAGTAAACTGACTGAAATTTTAGGTTTTCTTCCTTTACATTGTCAGTAAAAAACAAAAAGTTATAAGAAAAAGAAAAGTATCCTAAAGATTTTATTCTAATTCTTATTACTCTTTCTTTTAGTTGCTGTTAATAAATCTTTCTTTATAGCCTTTTAAAATTTTAAACCTACTTTTTTTTAAAGTAGTTTTTTTAAACCTACTTTAGAATTTAAACCTACTTTTCTTTACTTACCTTTCTCCTAATCCTGTATCACAGCAAAAAATAAGTAAATGCATTCTAGTGAGTACAATAATAATTAACCAACACTGAACCCACCACACTAATTAATACATCAACCAAAAAATCTCAAACTAACAAACCAAAACCACTGCACAAAATCAGCATTTCCACCCAATTTCAAACTGAAACTAACACACACAGTCGATTACACCACACTCCTGCAGCCTGAGGTGTTAAAGCTCATGGTACAGAGGAGTTTTCTTCCCTCTGGATGAAGAGGAAAGAGTTTTCTTCCAGGGCATTCCAGGGCTGGGGCAGCTCCAGAGGTGCAGGAGCTGGAGCAGCAGAGCCCTGGGATGGGAGGGGAGGAGAGGCAGCAGCACAGCCTCCCCCCAGGCAGGGGCCAGCAGAGTCCTGCTGCTGGGACCCACAGCCCTCATCCCCTGGAATGGGATTTTCAGCAGGATTTCCCCATGGAAAGGGGGCTCAGGCCTGGGGAAGAGCTGCCCATCCCTGCAGGTGGCACCTGGAGTGGCACTCAGTGCTCTGGGCATTGGGCACAGCTTGGACCTGATGACCTTGGATTTCTTTTCCAACCTCAGTTACTCTGTGATTGAATTTGGGAGCTTTTGCAGAGTCAGATAAAAATTAAAGTTGGTGAGTGAGCAGTGAAGGCAGGTTGAAAAATAAGAACTGCATTTGAAAAGGCATTGCAAAATAACATTTAATATTAATAGAAGAATCACATTCATGTATGGTATGGGATACACAACCATCACTTAATGCTCTACACTTCAAGTCCTGCTGCTCTTCAGCAGTTCACCTTGATTGCACTTCCTGATTTTTGCTTTCAGGAAAATGAACTCCTTTGGAATATTTCCAAGTGTCCCTTTGAGCACTGTGGCTCTGCTGTATCGGAGCTGAAGGGTCCGAAAGACAAAGCTGAGCTTGGTTAGACTGAAAAGCAAAATCACAGCAAAGCAAAAGCATTTCCTCTCCTGGAACAGGAGAGATTGGCTGGAGATCCAGGCAAAAACGTTTCCAGGTTCATGGACAGTGAGGTGGTTCTGCTTTGGTAGGAGCAGCCCAGAGCAGGAGTCCTGCTGAGGCTCCTCAGTGGATTCAGCAGTAGGAGAAAACAACCACAGTCAGTCCCACATGGAGAAGTAATAAAGTTATGGAATAAAGGAATAAAATATCCCCCTTTGGGCCTGGGCAACTGTGCTCCTCCAGCACTCAAGCAGGACTTTTAGTTAAAGCCCTTTCCTCCTTTTTCACATGTTATTTATAATTATAAAAGATCTGCTTGGATATTAAATTTTAAATATTTTTTTCTGCTGAAATGGAAGGATTCTGCCAGTCCCTTAAATGTCTGATGCCATTGAAAGCAGTTTAATGGCAAAAACTTCTCTTAGCTTTAAACAGCCATTTGATAGAATCATGGAATAACAGAACCATGGAATCCTGGAATGGTTTGGGTTTGAAGGGACCTCAAAGCCCACCCAGTGCCACCCCTGCCATGGCAGGGACACCTTCCCCTGTCCCAGGCTGCTCCAGCCTGGCCTTGGGCACTGCCAGGGATCCAGGGGCAGCCCCAGCTGCTCTGGGAATTCCATCCCAGCCCTGCCCACCCTCCCAGCCAGGAATTCCTTCCCAACTTCCCATCTAACCCTGCTCTCCTTTATCAGCATTTTAAGGGAAATATCCAAGTATGGAATGCAACCAGCAGGAAACTGAAAGTAAAAGTACCAAACCATCCTGAGTATTCAGATTATCCATAAAAATGATTGAAGATAGGTAGGAAATGAACACCAACATTTTAACAGTGGCCTGCTTCAATATTCAAGTAATGCTTTCAAAGGGTAACTTTTCACTTGTGCTCATTCCAACAGCATTAGAGACCATTAATAAATAATATTAATAGAAATAATTCACATTCTTAATGACCACACCTCAGTCCACCACTTTCCTTCACTGTAAAATGCAAAAGGATTTAAATAAGTTTAGCACAAGCCTATTGTGCTGTTATTTTTGTACAGTATTCCAGTATGAGAGTAAAGGATGTTTCATTATTTTAGTTTATAAATACCAGATGAAAATCTCATCCATCTGTACCCAAAACCCTCTGCAGAAAAGCCTCTCTTGTTTGTCATGGGAGTTTGGGAAAAAGAAATCCTTAACTCCTAACCAAATTTTTCCCATGTCCTTTTTAATCTAGGAAAAGCCCTGGGATGATCCCCCTACCTCTCTCACCATCCAGGAACAGCCAAATACATTCTTTTGTACAAAAAATGATCTTACAAAACCAAAAAAAAAAAGAATATTATTTTCATTTTAGTTGAGCAATTTCTATTTTTACAGCATTATCATTTGTTGCATTTCAGAAGCTGCAGCCACCTGAGTCACTGAAAGAACAAAAGTTTTTAATTGAAAAAATATGAATTAAATATTTTAATTGATTAATTAAAATCAAACCCCCCTCAAGTTATGCTAATTACAAAGTGCTCCTGCATAGGTTTGTGCTTTATGCACATTTCTGGTTTATTAGGAGTTGCTAAGCCTGAAGATGCTGTTCTAGCACAGAGCTGGAATTACAGCCAGGGCAAAGCTGCAGCTCTTTGCACAATGCTGAGACTCAGACAATCCATCTGAGAGGAATTTGGGGGATTTATTTAGAATTTGATCAATTTAGGCCAAATTAGGGGCTTTCACCTCAGGAAATGACTCACTGCAAACTGATTGTACACTGACATGCAATATTGGATTTTCCTTCAATTTCCCTTCAGGACACAGTTCCAAAAGCACTTTAAAGTACTGGAGGAGTCCCAGGGCAGCTGCTACTTCCAGCAAGTCCAAAATATTCTTCCCCTATTTACAAAATATCTTTAATCCTTCCCACAGAAAACAAATAAAACACAGGAACTCTGAGAAATTCCCACCAAACTGCCCTTTTTTCCCACCACACCAACTGCAGTTTCTGCTTTTTGCCACCAGCTCCTGAATAATTGAAGAGAAATCCCAAAAGGTAGCTGGAAATCCCAAAAGGTAGCTGGAAATCCCAAAAGGCAGCTGGAAATCCCAAAAGGCAGCTGGAAATCCCAAAAGGCAGCTGGAAATTTGGGGGAAAAAAAGGAAATTTCAGCCAAGCTTTCCCTGTGTTTGATCCAGTGTCCCAGGTGAGGCTCAACTTTCCATATTTTCCAGGAAATCACACTGCACACTGTCCTCCAGCTGCTGCAGGATCCTGATGCTGCTGCTGCCAGGAGAATCCATGGAGGCAGCTGCAGAGGCCTGGGGATTCTGGGGGTCACTGCCACGGGCTGTGAATGCCCAGCACAGAGTCTGGAAGAAAGGCAGCAGCTGGGTGATGCTGGATATGGAGTGCAGGCTCAGCAGGGGGAATTTGGGATTCCTGGCAGCTCCCTCGGGGTGCTTTGGGCCCTGAAAGGGAAAAAAAAACCTGGGATGTACTAAAGGTAAAGGTTGGAAAGGACCTTGAGGATCATCCAGCTCATCCATGAGCTCTTCCACTGTCCCAGGCTGCTCCAAGCCCCAATATCCAACCTGGCTTGGACATTCCAGGGATCCAGAGGGGATCTAAAAATCCCCTGAATAACTTAAAAACTGCCATTTGAGGAGAACAACAACAGGCCAAGAGTGGCTGGGAGATTGCCATGAAATAATCACATTCCCAGACCAAAGGCCTTGAAACCAAGATTCCTGTCTGTCCTTGCTGAGGTCATTTATCTGTTGGAACTCAGAGATTCATAAATTTTTTCAAAATTAAAAAAACCCCAAAGCATTTTTTGGAAAGGAGGTGACTTTGCTTCCTGACAGAATTTATATCATGGAATGGTTTGGGTTGGGAGGAACATCAAAGATCAGCCAGGTCCTGGGGCAGGGACACCTTCATCTATCCCAGGCTGCTCCAAACCCCACCTCAGCCTGGCCTTGGACACTGCCAGGGATCCAGGGGCAGCCACAGCTGCTTTTCCTCCTCCTCACAGGGAATATCTAAAAATCCCTTGAATAACTACAAAACTTATGTTTGGAAAAGTAAATGAATGGATTAAAAAATAAAAGGAAAAGTTTCCTTACCCCATATTTCATCTTGAGCAGATCCATGATCCTCACAATGTGTGGTTGGCATTCCTGGTGGTTTTCCACCAGGTGGGAGGTGACAGGAGATGATTCTGTGTCCACCTCAGGCACAAAGGCCCATTTGTACCTGGAATTAATGGATTGATTCCTTAAAAAGATGGAAATCCTTGTCTGGATCATGCCTACTTCAGTGCAGCACTGCTTGTTTCTACAAAAATCTGCCATAAATGTTCTTCTTTGCTATTAATGAATTATTACATTACTAACTTGCCAATATTTAAATACAGCCAGCTCCAAAACATTCCCAAGTGTGTGCAGATGGAAAACAATCTCCACCTTTCTCCTCTCCCAATTTTCCAAGTTAAGGAATCCTAAAGAGGATGGGGAAATCCTCCTTCACCATGACCAAATTCTTCTCCCAAATCCCATTTATCACCATATTTTTCACTATAAATTCAATACCACCACTCCTAAAAGGAACTGATGAAAGGCAAAATGAAATCTTGAGGAAACCAGAATTCTTTTAAAGGATGAAGGACCAGGAGGAGAGGAGTGACTCACATTTGGAAGAGCTGCATCCTGTCAGGGGGGAAGGAAAGTGCTGTGTCCAGGAATTTGCAGGCTGCCAGGTACAGGCACAGCTCGTTGGGCTGCATCTCAGCCCCTGAGCCTTTGGCTTTGCTGATTTTGCTGTTGCTCCTGTGTTTAAATTTTAAAAAAAAGTCCCATTCAAACTCCAATCCAGCCAAGGTTTTTCAGTCAGCACAAGAGGAATGCCCACATTTACACAAAGGAGCTCTTGGACAATTATTTTTATTCTGCATGAGGCTCTTGTACGAGTATTTTTATTTTATTTTTGCTCTGTAGGAGCAAAATAATCTAAAATATACCAGAAAATGGCACCATGTTAAAATATTCAACTGCCAACTTAGCATTTATTTTTTGTACACAACTAATAATTAGTACATATATTTTTAGGCATATCACTATTTCTGCTAAAAAAATTCTAAATTATGATTTAGCAGTAATAGAAAAATAAAAATGCATTAACAAAATGTCCTGTTGGCTCCTTAATTCCAGAGAATTAATTTATTAATTTTCAAGAAATCTCTCAAACGCTCCTCTCTATCCCAGAGAATTAATTACATTAATTAATTTTAAAGAAGTCTCTCAAATGGCAGCTCTTACTTTGCTGGTTCCTCTTCCTCAGTTAAATCTTCCTCCAGCTGTAGAAATGTCTGGATCTTTAAAGAAATAATTATTGAGAAGCTGAAATGTTCACAGAACTCAATCCCAACTAAAAGTGATGATTTACATTGAAAAGGAACTTTTATGACCTGTAACAAATTAATATTTCAGGCCAGAGATTCCATTAACAACACCAAAATTAATCCAAAAGGAATTTCCTAATGACAATTTTACTTTTTCCCCCCAAATTATCAGATTAATGTAAAACTGTGGAAACATTTCCAAGCAGGGAAGAGGAAAAAGGTAAAGTAGGAAAAACCACAGGCTGAATTTTTTCAAATGTAACTTTTTTTTCAAATGTAATATTTTTTTTTTTTTTTCAAATGTTCAAAACTTCTTTCTTACCAGTTCTGTGACCATGATGGGCCACAACGAGGTGAGATGTTGAGGGGAGATCCTCAACAAAAGAACTCTGAAGAAGAGAAACATCTGGGCAGCCACCAGAGAAGTCTGGCCCACACGGAGGTTCTCAGTCAGGCGTTCTGGAGGAAGCATAAAAAAGGGAAAAAGCAAAATCAAAGCAGCATTTTCCTGAATTTGTGTTGTTTTGGGAATTAAAGTGTGGAATTATGGAATGGTTTGGGTTGGAAGGGACCTCAGAGCCCACCCAGTGCCACCCCTGCCATGGCAGGGACACCTCCCACTGTCCCAGGCTGCTCCCAGCCCCAGTGTCCAGCCTGGCCTTGGGCACTGCCAGGGATCCAGGGGCAGCCCCAGCTGCTCTGGGAATTCCATCCCAGCCCTGCCCACCCTGCCAGGAACAATTCCTAATTCCCAAGATCCCATCCAGCCCTGCCTGTGGCAGTTTAGGGCCATTCCCCTTGTCCTGTCACTCCTTGTGAAAGGCCCCTCTCCACCCTGTGGAAGGTGGCAAAACACAATTTCTTCTTGATCATCAGCTTTGGGCTGAGTTCTTGGCATTGTGTCAACTAAATTGTAATTCAGACAAAGCCTGAGTGGGTTTATGGTGCACAAAATGTGATCAAAACTGGCTTTTGAGGAGAACAACAACAGGTCAAGAGTGGCTGGAAGATTGGATACTAAAAAATCCATGAAATAATCACATTGCCATGAAATAATCACATTTCCAGACCAAAGGCCTTGAAACCAAGATTCCTGTCTGTCCTTGCTGAGGTCATTTATCTGTTGGAACTCAGAGATTCATAAATTTTTTCAAAATTAAAAAAACCCCAAAGCATTTTTTGGAAAGGAGGTGACTTTGCTTCCTGACAGAATTTATATCATGGAATGGTTTGGGTTGGGAGGAACATCAAAGATCAGCCAGGTCCTGGGGCAGGGACACCTTCATCTACCCCAGGCTGCTCCAAACCCCTTCTCAGCCTGGCCTTGGACACTGCCAGGGATCCAGGGGCTTCTGTGGCCAAAGGGATTTGTGTTCCAGCTGCAGGGAAGGCAGGGATGGAGGCTCACCCTGGATCAGGGGCAGGTACAGGTGGTACTGGTCGATCTCCCCGCTGAAGACGGCGAAGGCCTGGCGCTTCAGCAGCATGGCCTTCTGCTCAAAGCTGGGGTACAGCTTCAGGGCACTGCTCTGCATGGCTGCAACACACAGCACAGTTATCCACCCACCCAAACTGCTGCCTTGGGGGCAGGGGATGAGCCCTGGGTCCTGAAATCTTCTACAAAAAAACTCTCCTGGGTCACCAACATTGAGTTCATCCTGCGTAATAAAATTGGTCTTGTGCTGTTACTGTTGAATTATTCTTTTAGAAAGGGTGACTAAAGGTGCTTGAGGCCAATTTAAGGGGTCCCATCCCACCCTTTGCCCCAGGATTTGTTCTTCCACACTCCCCTGGAGCCTGAATTAGAGGGCCCAGCACAGCAATGGAAGGTTTGCTGCACTGCTCATGGCAGACACCTGCAGAGTTTGCCAAAGTCTTCTCCTGGGAAAGGTCACGCTTGGACACCTCAAAATTGGACCAAATGTGAATGTGGGAACCCAACAGAAGCACCTCTACAGCAAAACCTCCTCTGGTGGGTTTTAGACATGATCAAAATCCAGATTTAACTCAGCTTTAGCTGGGAATCAAGTTCCCAAAATGGTCAATTATGCACAGTCAGCACTTTATGGATAAATCAGTGTAATAAAAATGCACCCAAATGGCTCAAATACAAATAGATTTCAAATTGAGGTAGAAATAAATGATCAGCAGCTGACACTTACTCATCAAATCCTTAAACATGGTTTTCTCATGTGTGAGGAGATGATCAATGATGGATCTCCAGCTGCAGGAGAGAAAGAAGGAATTAGATATCCAGGGAAAGCTGTGGTGTGGATTCACCTCAAATTATTTGGGTCAAACTTTTCATATAAGGAAACGGTTTCTAGGCAGGATTTGTGTGCAGACTCTTGTCTGGAATAGAATTTGTGCTGAGCCCCATTTTCAACACTGTCCCATTCCATAAGAAAGCACTAAATGGAATTTTCTTCCCAATGTTACTCTTCTCCTTTAAAGCCTTTCCTTGTAAATTCAGAATACAAGCTTGGAGTGCTGCAGTTCCATGTCTTACTGAGTGCAAGAAGTGTCCATCTGGAAAAAAGATGGATCCATGTACAATTCCAGCACTTCTTTTTTCCAGGCTCTCTTGGTGTAGGCATATCCACTCAGGGAGCTGAGCAGCTGAGCACCAGCACGGAAACTGGGAATGTTGTAGGCACTGGGGGAGAGGACAAAAATGATCAATATGGGCTTTTTTAAAATTCAAAAATAGATCCCAGCTCACAAAAGGGTTGGTTTGAATGAGATCTTTAGGAAGGAATTGTTCCTTGGGAGGGTGGGCAGGGGCTGGGATGGAATTCCCAGAGCAGCTGTGGCTGCCCCTGGATCCCTGGCAGTGCCCAAGGCCAGGCTGGGACAGTGGAAGGTGTCCAAGGACACTGGGGCTGGAGCAGCCTGGGACAGTGGGAGGTGTCCCTGCCATGGCAGGGGTGGCCCTGGGTGGGCTCTGAGGTCCTTCCCAACCCAAACCATCCCAGGACTCCATGCCCTGTGTCCCCATTGGATATCACCCATCTCTCCCACATTTGTGGGAAGAACCAGGAAGGGGATAAGGGAGAGATGATGTTTTGCTGCTTCCTGGTGGGTCCTGCCCATGCTCTGCTCCCCATCCCCAGACAGGCACAGAAAGGGGAGATCTGAGTCAAACCCAAAATCCCAGGTGGGGGAACCAGAGCTCAAACAACAACAGCTCCAGCTCCTGGGGGAAACAGTGCTCCAACCCATTAGAATAATGAACAGAGAATGGAGAAACAAGGGAAAAGAAAAAGATGAGGCAGGGAAATGGCAGGAGCAGAGAGAGACTGGCCTGTGGTTCCGCAGGTACGGGAAGACGAAGTAGAGCAGGCGGGAGATGAGGGGCACGGCCCTGTCCTTCTCATCGCTGCGGTACACCACGTCCAGCAGCGAGGCCAGCACCTGCACCAGGGACAGGAGAGCTCTGCTCACCACAGCTGCCACTGCTGCACAAGGGGACATGTTCCAGCCACGTCCAGGCTGGAAGTTTGTGCAGTGGAATAGCCCCCAAACGATTGGAGCTCCTGTTTGATCTGTCAGGAAAATCCTCCTCGCAGATTCACAGAATTCCCAGAATCCCTGGGTTGGAAGAGACCTCCAAGACCATCGAGTCCAGCCCAGCCCCAACACCTCAACTAAACCCTGGCCCCCAGTGCCACATCCAGGCTGTGTTAAACACACCCAGGGATGGTGACTCCACCACCTCCCCGGGCAG
This sequence comes from Urocynchramus pylzowi, assembly GCA_013397555.1. Lineage (NCBI taxonomy): Eukaryota > Metazoa > Chordata > Aves > Passeriformes > Fringillidae > Urocynchramus > Urocynchramus pylzowi. The sequence goes on from VZRH01002008.1 coordinate 47,774, forward strand.
AACATTCCAGAACTTTATCACCCTTTCTGTAAAAAACTTTTCCCTGCTATCCAAGCTGTATTTCCCTGGGTGCAGCTGGAGGCTGTGTGCTCTGGCTGTGTCAGTGCTGCCTGCAGACAGAGCCCAGCCCAGCTGAGCACAGGTGCCTTTCAGGAGCTGTGCAGAGTGTGAAGGTGATCAGCTTAAAAACCCCCCAGATGAGAGGGCCCCACTGACCTCTGCCAGGAGAGAAAGGGCTTGGACACTGTAGATTGAAGGAGCAGAGGCAGAAACCATTGAAGATGGTGCCACTGATGTATCTAAAGGAGGCAAAATAATTGAGTTTTCTCTTCAGACAGGTTTAAATGTTGCTGTTTTCTAATCTGCTGCCCAAACAGAACATTTATGTGCAAATTGGTGTTACACTGAAATATGAAATCATGCAAACCACACATCATCAAACCCCTCGTGCTCTTCACTGCCTGCAGCAGAGGACAGGGAGCAGCAGGAGTCAGGGAGAGTCACATTACCATTGGCATCCTCCACATTGAATTCATCTGGTAAAATCTGAGGCTGGGCTTTCACTTCCAAGTTCCTGCTCAGCCAACTGGTCTGTTCCAGGGAAGAGCCAGCAATGGTCCCCACAGCCTCCAGGATCTTCTGGGTCACCTCCTGTAAGGTAACCAAAGTGGCATCAGATATTTAATTGGTAGGTTTAATTCCCAGGGAAATGAGGAGCTGCAATGAAATCAAATCCCATCCAGACAAAGCAAAGCAGAGGCTGTAAAATGACATTTTCTGTCATTTTGCTGGCAAGACTCTGAAGCAGAAGAGGGGATTGAATTTCTCTGCTGGCACATGAAACCCAAAGCACAACCCAAACCCACCCAGGTAAGCAGTGTTCAAACTGTGCTGGTGAAATAAGGCAGAGCAGGAGGAGGATCCTGCTCTGCTCCTTTCTTTACACAGCTGAGCTCAGAGTCATTCCCATTGCCAAGCCCAGCTGGGAGCTCCAAGGATTAATCAATTTTCCTAGACAGCTTGGAGATTGCAATATTCAAACACAAGAGATTGTAGACATAGCTTGGAGGTTGCAATATTCACACACAGGACCTGAACTCATGACATCCCACTTGTGTTATGATCTTAGTTCTGAGAAAAATCATAATAGTGCACAGAAAAAACAGCTTTGAAAAGATTTCAAGCCTTTGTGTCACTGTTGTGACACGAAATAACAAGATTTACATAAGGTGTTCTAGCATCTGAACAGGAATAGAAGAGAACTTTATTTTTCAAACTTCAATATTTATAGAATTCTAAAAGTGACAGTGGATTGGAGGATGGCATTGTCACCTCTCCAACCACACTGGTCAAACTAACAGTCCATCAAAATTCTCCTTCTACAGAGAAGAATGTAAAACAATCATTATTTACATGAAAATGTGTGAGAAACTCCATTATAAGAATGTAAACATTAGAAGGCTTAGAAAAAACTCAAAAGAACAGGGTGACTGCTCTGGGACAAAATTCTGTTTGTCTCTCATGTTTGAGTCTCCCCTGTTCACCAGCCTCAGCCAAAATGGGTGGATGCACATGCAGGCACTCCCAAAGCACAGGAATTCAGATCAGGCCATCTCCACTTGTCCTTACACAAACAGTGCCAGGTTTAGAACTAAAAGGGGAATTTGAGCCTGCTGTACCTGCAGGTCTTTCTGGTCCTTTTTGCTCTCCAGGGTGGGTGTCCTTGTCACAAAGTCATTCAGGATGCTGTGGGGAGATCAGAGCACCCTCAGTTAGGAATGCACAGTGTAAAGCCTCAGTGAAACCTCTGCTCTGTCCCACAGTACCTGAGGAGAAGGAAGTGGCCAGGAGGAGCCAAGTTCAGCTGCACAGACTCTCTGAGGAGCCCTAACAAGGGCTGGAAGTTCTCCTGCAGGGCTGGGACAGGGAGTCTGCCAAATAAAACAAAACCAAAACACACCTGAGTGAAGGCGGAGTTAAGGAAAGAACAAAAAAAACAACAAATAAAAGGAACTTGGTGGCCTAAAAGCTTCAGGATCAGTCCTGCCTTTCCTGAGTGTCAGTGTCACTTCCCCTTGCAGTGTCACAGCCCTGGCACTCTGTGTGTGTGTGTCAACAACCAAGGGACAACACATTTCCTGCAGAGAAGTGTTCTGGGACATGGGGATCAAAGGAAAGAAAAATGGCAATACTGGCTGTTCCCTCGTTGGAGTCAAACAGAAAATTCTCTTTCAGAAGGACTGAGTTACCTCTGAATGAAAGCATAACTGAACTGCAGCACTGGGATATCCACCAGAGAGGATTTCTGAAAAAGAAAAGCAAACCCACACTTATTTGCTATCAGAAGGATAAAGAAAATCCAAGCTGCCCTTGGAAACTTGCAGGGAACCAGGGGCAGCCACAGCTGCTCTGGAATTCCATCCCAGCCCCTCCCCACCCTCACAGGGAAGGATTTATTCCCAAAATCTCATTTTAGTACATTTTGATTATAGTACTTTCCAATTCTATAATTTCATATATATTATTAATGATATATCTTATCTAATTAATTCCTAATTATTACCAGTTTCTTCTTCACTACATACATTGTTTTACTCTAATATTTCCTCATACTCATAAACAAATGATATTAATAATAACAACTTATATAGTTATCTTACATGTCTCTATACAATTTTACAAAACAAAACTAATCAATATTTTATTCCTCACACAAAACACCATTATATGCTGGTTTTGGGGATCTTTTTTTGACTTCTGTGGGAGTCAGGATTGAAGATACTTGAGATGGTATTTTGCATTTAGGATTAGATGTTTATTCTTTCTTATTTATGTTACAGTCTCACAGCAGTGAGTTCTGTAGTATTTCATTAACAAGGTATCAAATGGTTAACTGTTGTATTTGTGGGTGTCCTCAGGTTAGGGAGGAATGATGAGTCTGACTCTATGTTTTCAGAAGGTTAATTTATTATTTATAAGACTATATTATATTAAAGAATACTATACTAAACTAAAGAATACACAAAAGATACTTACTGAAATGCTAAAAGATACTAATGAAAAATGTGTGACTCTTTCCAGAGTCCTGACACAGCTTGGCCCCAATTGGCCAATGAGTCAAAACAACTCACACCAGAATCCAGTCAGGCAATCACCTTCAGCTAAACAATCTTCCATGATACATTCCACTTGTGCACAAACACAAGAGAAACAAATGAGATAAGAATTGTTTTCCTTTTTTCTCTGGGGCCTCTTGCTGTCTTTTCAGCTTCCCAGGATAAATCTCCTGGGGAAAGAATGATGCCCAGAGAATGTGGATGCCACACTTAACAATCTTTCTATACAAGGTTTTTTAAGGTTTAAACTGTCCAATTCAGAAATGACACCTAAATTATTTTCACTTTTAACCCAATAACCAACCACCCATGGCCTACAATGGGGACTTTTTTATCCAATGGCACAAAACCACCCAAACCCCTGGAGAAGAAGGTGAAGAAGAAGGAGCAGCCTCCACCCTAAAACCTCCACCTTGCTTTCTATCTCTTCCTGTATTCTAAACCCTCAAACTCTGAGTTTCCCACCCTGTGATATTCCACACTTCTATTCAAACTCCACACCCACAATCCCAGTTCTGTCATTCCATTCTGGAAGCTTCTCCAGGGCCTCAGGTCAATGCAGAGTTCTCTTGGGGGTCAGTGCCTGGCAGCACAGAAAGTCTGGAATTCCCAGGAACCAGAACTCCAACACATCTGTTTGTGTTTGCCCACTGAGCAAAGCCTGAAGTGCCCTTGACTTGCAAATTTTCTTTTTGATTGTCTCTGACTTGAAGAGAAAACTGATTTATTTCCCTGCTGAAATGCTCTGGTGGCTCAAGGAAAGGAGTTACCTTTCCCAAAAAGGGAGGCACAGTGTTTCCTAAAACCTTGCCCAGCAGCAAACCTTATTTAATCTTATAATAATATAATAATCTTATTTCCTGTTCTAAACATCTTTTACTTGTACATGAATGCAGTGAGTTATCCAACCCAGTGAGTGCAGCCACAGAGAATTCCAGACCAGAGCCTTTTGTCCCATTTCACCATCTCTCCTTTGGTTTTTTTTTTGTTTGAGATATTGGGAAAAATTTGTTCCCTGTGAGGGAGGATAGGCCATTCCCCTGGTCCCATCACCATCTGCCTGATATATTTTAAGAATATATCTTATTGATAAAGATATATTGATAAAGAATATATTTTATTGATAAAAAATTCACTTCTTGTGGATCAAACACAACCTGGATACCAAAACTGATTCAGGAGCAAAGGACAATCCCACATTTAAAAGCAAACCCTTCTGACAGTGCTTCAAAGGCACACTGAAGCACAGCCAGGCTGGAATATATTAACAAAATGGAATTATCTTCCTGCTTGAAGTTTTGGTTTTGTTTTTATATTATGTATTTATTTATTTATAATCTAAAATATAATATAATATAATATAATATACAATAA
>VZRH01002009.1:0-21017 GCA_013397555.1 Urocynchramus pylzowi
GAGCGGGCCGCGCCCCGGGCCCGGTGTGTCCGCCCTGCTCCCTCCGGGGCCGTGAGGGCCCCAGCGGGCTTTAAATAATGAAAATAATAGTGAGCGGTACCTGCACCGCAGCTAGCGCGCACCAGGGAGTCCACGCTAGGGAGTCAAATATTCGTACTTAAATATTAGCGGTAAAGCACAGTTTGTATTTGTCGTTATAGATAAACTGAGATTACTGAGAGGTTGAAAACTTAAGGTGACTCTTGTCAGGGAGAAACAGACACCTTTAGGCAAAGTCACTGGTGTGTGTTGCTGGTGAAAAATACATTTATCTGATAGGCTATGAGCAGTTTCACCTCTCTTTTGCTGTGAAAAAGCCATGGTTTACTGCAGGAATATAAAATTTGATGTACTGCAGAAAATCAAATAATGAGACTGCAGGATAACTTATTTTAAAATCCATTGACTTTACTATGTTTTAATCTCTATAAAATAAACTTTCCCTCAATCTATAAACTACATTGCTTATCAGATGGTAACTCTAATCATTATTCAAACTCGGTATAGGGGAGCTCATAGGGAGCCATGCAGAACAAAATGGGGAAAATGAAAAGATGTAATGATGTCCCACCATAGACCTTCTCAACATTTAAAGGCTAAATTCTCCTTGTAAATGTCAGTCTTTTCAGGAGAATCACATTTCCTCTGTGATTTACTTAGTGCCTGCTGGGTGCTGCACATGCACATTAATTGGTCCATTTCTTACTGCCAATCACTACTTTATTACTGCACAAATAAACATCCATAGCTGAAGGTACAGTAATAAATACATTCATTGCATTTATTTAAACAAATTAAGTTGGCTTTTGGTGTTTATTCCTACCTGGAAGCTAAAATGAAATTTTTTTTTCTGCTACAGGGTATGTTTTTGGGCTGGCTACTACAAAGAAGAATGTCACAGTGAGTAGAATTTTTTTTTTTCTTTTTGGTCATGGTTTTTAAATTACTTCCTATAATGCATACTAAATATATCTGCTATAACTCAAGATAGTTTTCAAAAATAGACTCAATTTTAGGGAGTGAATTGTTAAGCAACATAAATAATATTTTAACTGGCAGTGGGCTTACTAATCACTTTTTGCATTCTCAATCCTCATTGTACATCACAGGTTGTTACAGTTATGGAACAGGCAAAAGGTTGAAATTAAACAAGAAAAGGTGCTAGTAAATACAAAACACACTACATTTTGTGTAGAAACACAGACTGAAGAATTCTGGGAAACTACCGAGGAAAATAAAATATAACAGATAATTTCAAAAGCAAATAAAGAATAAGCCCATTGCTACTGACAATTGGGCACTGTCAGCTCTTCCAATATGCCCTAGAAATCATGTGGAGAACCCCAGTGTAAAGTGATGGAGTGAATGATCAGTGGAACCATTTCAAATCCACCATGTACTTCTGAGTATAGTCACACAAGTACAAGCATTAATTCATTTGGTTTTCCCGAAGGAATTGAAAATAACTGTTCTTGTTTGTGTCATCAAAAGGGGTTTTTGCCCACTTTGCACAATTTGATTATCTTACTGCTTAGGAGCTGGGGCCGAGGCTGACTCGGACACTGCAAACAGTGGTCCCACTCCAGCATGAGTGGGAGGCTCTTGGTCACAGTAAACATTCCTCCCTCTGCACTTGGAGGCAGCTCTGAGATCACATCTGCAAATCATTCAGATAAGTGACTTTGGTTCCACATAAAATAATGTCTTACAACTGTCCAGTTCTGGAATTTGTATGTGGTTAGGGTGATAAATGTTATATGATCTTATATATATACACACACACCAGACAAAGGATAATCAGTGGGTCAATGAAAAATGATAGTGAGGAATAGATATTGGATGATAGCAAACAGAACATTTGTTGAGCAGCTCATTTGTAGCTGTCTGCAGAAAGGAAAGGGAGGGTGAGAGTCTCCCATGTGTTAGAGTTAACAGCAGTATCAGCTATAAAAACTCTAGATGCACTAAAATCAAGCAGAGCCTGAAGTCCAGATAAGGTAAGTTTTTAAGGAAGGCACATCTGCAATCCTTTCACTGACATTTTCTAGATCACAAGAGTAAAGAAGAGATTCCTGGAGATTAAGAAGTAGCAGATTTGAATCTCATGTTTTAAAGAGGGTAAAGGACAGGAAACTATCAACTAGCAAATGGAACATTGTTTGTATATAAACCTGGACACTGCTTAAGTGATTTGGCTAAAGAACACCTGGAAAGGTTCACTCTGATTAAAGAAAGATAGAATGGTTTATAATTCATTTAGTTGTTTGAGGTCTTTAGAGCTACTACAGCCATTGAGTTCTTTATAGGTATGACTGCTGTGAAAGATACATTCATTTGTATCATAATAATGAGATCATGGTTAGTGTGAAACAACAGCACATACTATGGGGTTTTGATGTTCCAGCTGAAGTTTCTGTGAAGCTGCAGGAAAATTTAAATGCTAGACAGAGGCCACTGTTTTCAGTGGTAGGAAAGAGACTGAAAACCAAAGGTTGTTAGAAAACCTTTCTTCAATGGATTTTTGTTTAAATTCTCTTTTTAAAATTCCATGTTTGTGAACATTTGGGAGCATTATATTAAATTATTTTTAAAATAAGTATTTTTTCTTCTCCAGTATTTTTTACAGCAACACAATGAATCCTAGTATCTTGCAGACAGAGCAAAACTTGTTTCAGTGGCAAAATCTGCTGAGATGGCAACACATCCCCTTCTAACCAGAACTGAGGATTTGGGACAGGGAGATAAATTCACAGTGAACATTCCAGTGCACCCTTGCAGGCCTTCTGCAAAGCCAGTTGTACATTGGTATTGCTCTCAAAAGTGCAGGGTAAAACAGCTGCCCACTCCAGGGCAACTGGTATTTCTTCACCTGTTCTGCTTGCTGAGGTGAGGTTTTCTTCCAAGTTTTATTATCTCAGGCAGAGGCCATATTTCAGTGGGACTCTGTTCTTACAGACTTTCCCCCATCTCTCCTGAGAGTTGATCTCCACTGTATCTCATTCAAGTTAGTAATTAGTGCATGAGGGAGCTGTCCCATTCCACCATTCTGGCAGGACATCAGTTTTGCTTTCTCCACCAGCCCCAGCCCATTGGAAACAGTGGAGGTTGTGTCTGGGTGCTGCTGGGCAAAGCAGACCTGTCAGGAGAAGCTGCTGTGCTGGTGCATCACAGGTGCACATACAATCAGTCCTAAAAGATACTGTGTTCAAGGAGCAAGCAGCAAATAAGGATTAGCAAGTAGAATTTCTGGACACTTCCCACCTTCTAGCAACCTGATTAAACAGGGCTGGCTGCCAATAAAGAAGGAAAACAATTCATTATCATGTGTATTGGATCCTACTGGAAAACTGCTTACTGCTCAGCATTGTCATTAACTCAGCAATAGATTTTCATAAGGTTTTCATTTTCTCAAGCTAAGGGCCAAATTCATCCCAGATGTAACTTCCTTAGTGCCAATACAGTCACACTGAGAGTAAATTTGGCCCCATGATTTTAGAATCTCTGTGTGCAGGGACTCCAGTCCACGTCCCTGTGCCAAACCATAAAAAGGCCAGTGTCTTGGAGTCACCTATCAGTTCTTCCCTAACTGTTCTTCAGCAAAGACTATTTAAAATTAAACAACTCAAGATCAGGTATCTCTCCAGAGCAGGAGCTCTACCAGAAGCTGAGAGTGTTTTTTCTGCTACAGCATGAGCCAAGGACAGAAGAAGGAGGCATGCAGCTGAGAGGAGGATGTGCAGCCCCATACTGTATTCCCCCAGGACTAAAGCATGGCTAAAGCACAGGCAGATTGTGTGACAACTCACTTCAACCACTTCAGATGTGGTTACCACTGTTGTTCTAGGGGTAGAGAGATTAAACAGATCTTCATAAGACAGGAAGATGAATTAAGACTTAGAAAGCAGAGCTGTCATGAAAGTCAAGAATATGGAGCACAAAATGTTCCCAGAACTCTCCTTATTGGTAATTTACTGTGTTAAATTTTAATAGTGTATCTTGTAGGCATTGTATAAATGGAAGGAAACCTAATTTGTGTGCCCAGACTAGCAAGACTTTTTACAAGTACAGTGATGTCTCTGACACTGCATGCTAGTCTGAGTATGCCCAGGCTACCCAAGGTTTTGTTCAGGTACTTGCCATTGGAAAGTGTTGCTAACTCTTTAGGAAGAGTTAAATTTCTGAAGCCAGAAAGTCTGCTCTCCATACAGGCCTCAGTACACTCAGTACCCAGCACTCCTCCTCATGAAAGTTTGAACGGCTTCTATAAAAATACCACTGATCAAGTTTTTCTATCCATAACTCAGACATGCTTTTCAACACTCTATTTTGCTTAGGTGTTACCAGTGATGAGAATAACTTTATAGTTAGTCAATGCTCAACACTGAGCAGCAAAACCAGAAAGCGTTTCCTCAATTTCTCTTCTGAGGCAGTTAAATATCTCCATGCAGCTTTTAATGTCAGTGTTACACTCACATTAATGACATTTATTCACTTCATTAGAGTTTTGTGTGTGCATCAGAACACAGAACCAAGCTCAGATTTGGATTTAATTTCATTTCAAAATATTGGTCTTTCCTTTAAAAAGGAAAATTTATTCTTTGCCAGCATTGGTACCAAAACAATACATTGTTTTTATCTGTTGCACAAAGTGTTACATTACACTCTGCACTCTCATTTTTGTGTTACTGCTCTGGGCCCTGAGTGAGTTTAAGTGCTTAAAGTTAGGCAATTGCTTAAGTATTTAGTGAGGTGGGAGCCTCAGGCCTCACAGAACTATTTAAGAGACATGTAAGAGTTGTTTCTCTTTTAAAGAAAGGTGAATGAGTGATGCTGAGGGTGTTAAGTGTCATGAAATTGTTTAGGGCTTATTTATTCTTGGACAGGAAATTTTTGTGGTTAATTTTGAAGCCTTAAAGTTAAGGAGGAAAAAGCAATGACTTTTGTAAGGGGAGAAAGTACATGTTGAGTTTGGATTTGAGGGGGTTTCTTCTGTTCTTAAGTCCAACATCCGAAGCTGGAAATGTCAAGTGGTTTGTGGAGTGGTTTAGAGGTCGCTCCTGTGCACTGTCGTGGCTGGTGACAGACCCATGATGCTGGGAGCTCTCTCCATCAGAGGAGGTTTTCTGTAGCTGTTTACAATGCTAAACAGGTTGGTAGCTCACCTGGTCTTAGGGACCTCAGCAGCCTTAGAGTTGTAGAGATTTCCTATGTGCCAAGGGTACTATGATCTGTTGCCACCTGCTCCAAATCCCTTGTAGTCCTGAATTCTTAACAGACATTTTCTAGATCAGTCCCAGTTGTAGCTTTGCAGCTTACTGGTTAAGGCAAGAAAAGGGACAGAGAGGACTAAAGCACAAACAGCCCCCTCCAGGCAGCGACACCCCTCTTGGAGTGTCTCTTCCCTTCGGAGATAGGGCATGGATAGGACTAGTTTGTCCTGTGAAGTTTGCTTCCCCATGAGCTTTGGCAGCAGCACATTCCTGCAGAGCAGTGTGCCAATGATTACTTTGCAAGGGAGAAAATATTCATGTTTTCTTATTTCCTTCTTTTTGCAGTGGCAGAGTGGGAACACCCCTAGGATGTGTCCATGGTGCTTCTTACGAGTTTTAGCACTGGAGGATGTCTGTATTGGTGCCAGGGCCTTACCCCTCTCCTACACAGTGTCAGAAGACAGCATCTTAAGGGGCATTTCTGGCTGTCCTTGCATTCTGCACCAGAGGGGGTTCAGTTATGTCACATTTCATCCATGATTTATATTTTTTGCCTCTGCCCGCTTTTTTCCCTCCTGCTAATTCTTTATTTTATTTTTTGTGTTTTTCTCAAATGGTCCTTGTTTAAATGTTAAGAGGCTGTTTTCATATTAGTGTGTTAATATTTTCAACATCTGTTTATTTAGCTGCAGAACACTCCAAATTACCTGGCAAAAGAAGTAGCAGCATTTATAAATATAGCCATTAGTTTAATTATTCTGATTTTTAACTTACAGTGTATTTTTATGTGACTCAAGGGATTAAAACAGAAAAAATTCCAGCCCACACTTAATGAAATAAGTATTACTTTTTTTAACTTTATTGTCAGCAAGAAAGTCTGGTCTTGGCTCACTTCAAGCTGACTTTTATATTTATCATCAGAGACTTTCAAAATTTCAGCCTACTTTTTTTCAGGTAATGACACTACAATATCCTGGCTTTCACTAAGAATGTAGTAAGACATTGGTTTTCCTTTTTGAACTTAGATGATTTTAATTACAGGAGGTTTTACAGAGAAGATTGCTGATTCCTTCCATGTAACTTCCATGACTTCTATAAAATATTTTCCTTTCCCTAACTCCTTTTCCTAGTGCAGCTTTCACCTCTCAGCTCAGGCTGTCCTGGTGCAGCAAACACTCTCTATGATGATGTGCTGCCAATGCATTTCCCTTCCATACAAAGTATGCTGGATCCAGCCCTATTTTTGCAATGGAGTTTAACGAGTGAAGAAACAATCAAGCTTATAAGTTTCTGAGTTTATAATGGAAGAAAATTCTTTTCAGACTCTTATTCTAGTTATTTTGTTAGTGCTGGAAAAATGTGAAATGATAGAGCAGTGAGTGTCATGTACCCTGCAGCTCGTTTAAACAGTACAGATTCTCAGAGCAGCCATGCACTTTAATAGAGAAATAACAGGAAAAAGGAAATAGCATTCAATTACTAGCAGCTCGTTCATGTTATGTCAATTTTGGAATGAATTTTGCATTTTGTATCCATAGATTTATGTTCCTAAAAGCCTGATGTTATGTCATATATGAGAACTACCTTTTTGGTTGGGTCCTAGCATAAGCCATGCATCACTCAAGTGTAGAAATGTTTTCAGTTTTTCAGTTCACCTGTTGCTCTCACATTCTGATGGGTTTTTTTGTCCATAAGGGAGTAAAAAGGCTATTGCAATGATGGTGTCAAAAAACAGAAGAGAAGAAATTTGACAGAAACATCTGAGTTAATGTTGTTATGCTGCTGTGTGCCTCTGAATCCCTAACTGCAATGGCAGTATTCTGCTGGGGCCCCAGGTTGCCACTGGCACGTTCTTTCCATATCACTCTCTTTTTCATTCTTCGTCATGGATTTTTCCATGCCTACTAGAAAATAATATACTTTTCCTTGGCACCACTTCTAGCTGTGTCTTTTAAAGGACTTATTACATGCAAATTCACTCCTCTACTTATTGCCTGAGCCTTTCCCATTTGGACTTAGAGCTATTTCTCAGAAAAGGCTTTTACAGTAATGAAAACCCTCTTTTTTTGAACTTTCCGTTCAGGTTTTCTCCTATAGACTTGACTTTCTAAGAGACCAACTATTAGCATTCTTAAAAAAGATTCTTGTGAATGGGAGAGTGATAAGAATGCTATTAAAATCTCATAAGGTGAGAAAAATGTGGCCTCCACTGAAAACTGTCCTATTACATAGAACCTGTTGGAGAAAAGGTGGAAATTTTGGTAGTTTCCCACATGATCTCACAGAATTACAGCTTTTGAAGGTAGAAAAGTATTGGATTTTATGTTTAATGTTGTCCATAGCCTATTTTTATTGTCTCTGTTTGGACTTAATTGTCTAAGAAAGATTTTTGTTCCCTAGACCTTTTGCAGGGATTTGTGAGAGACATTTTAGAAAGGAAAAATGAGTTGATGGCAGTTAGACTTTTTCTTCTGGGACTATTCTATGAAAAGCCACAGTGCTTAGAGTGAGCTCAATGATGGCTGTTCTGATATACCTGACACAATTTTCTGCTCATTGAGTGAGACCTGACCACATCTGCAACTTCCTTAACAGCACGTTACAAATAAAGTAAGTTATTGAACTGAAACTAGAGATGAGCCTGTTGTGCAAACAGCTAGGGGAACTATAGGTGCTGGTAAGCCAGCTGGGAACATTATCAGGGACAGAATGCCACTCTAGCTCCAACCCCATGAATTATTTACGGTGGCAGAAGGTCTGTGGGAGTGTTTATGTTTGCTGTCTGATGTCTCTGTGTTTCATTTTTTATTAAGTGTGATAGACAGTGTGTTTTTATCTAGTAGCACTTGCAGGACAGCTTCCCTTTAGATAAGGAATTTGTAAGCCAGAGAGCAGTGGCCATCCCTTGTAAGCTGCAGGAAGGAGGGCTTGGGGTGAAAGACTCCACCATATATTTTCAAGGACTAGAATTAGTTGATCCAAGAGAAAATGAATAATTTGGAAGAAAGAGCAGAGTTCCATTGTCTGTAGGTAACATATGAACACTCAGATTTGAAAATGTTCCTGGGCCCAGACTGGTAAGTCTTTTACCAGTGTGAGCTGTGGATGTGTGTCCTACCAGCCCTCTTCTTCTTATCACACAGAATGTATTTTACAGGGAGGAAGATGGAAATCCAAATCAGAGCACCCAGACAATTCCACAGTCAGGATCCATATCCTACACACATCCATCTCTAGTAGGTCTATCTTTGGATCCTACTGTAGGATAGGATCCAAAGCTGTTCTCATACAGCTCATAGGCTTCTTATGTCAAAGAACCTTTCACAAATTTGGCAGTGCTTTAGCCCAGGTAGCCCAAGGTCTGTCTGAGAAGCCTTTTGCTCCCAGTAGCCCATGGTCTTGTTCCCCAGCTTCCAACAGGTCATAATGCTGTCATAAAGGGCTATGGTTCTTTTTACAGACCTGTCTAAATCAGCTGTAAAGTTGTCTACAAACTATTAAAATATTTTAACTAATAAAAAGAATCACTGATTTTTGAAGAAAAAACTGAAATCTGCAACATGAATATGTCTGACTAAATGTGCAATCTCTGCAGTTGTGCACTGTAGGGAAAAAAATAGAATGGGAAGTTCTGAAATTTTTTTTCAAGAGAAGTATCTAATAAAGAGCTCAGTTATGGAAACAACACATTCCCTTGGACATGTAATAATTATACGACCAAAACATATTAGATAAGCAATAAGGACTCAGGAAAAAATTTAACTACACAGGAAATTACAGTTTCTCTTTTATAGTCAGTCTATATGCTGAAAAGTCATGGCTTATTCTGTAAGACGTGAATCAAGAAATGAAAGGCTTTAAAATAGGTTTTTAATTAATGTTTTCATTTAAGTACAGAATAACATTAACATTGAAATTTTTAGGTTTACAAGGATGCTATTATGACTGGCAGATGCGAAATTTAACACAGACAAACGATATCCTGAAGAGATGGTATTTCATTTTATAGCATTCACCTGATAGCTTGCAATCCTCAGTGTGGAGTTCTTTCAGCAGTATTAAAAAGCCAGCTCCTGAAACTGAGTGGCCAAAAACCCCACACGTAAAATCACACCCGTGATCTCTCACAGCTCATTTCCCACTCTCTTACTGTAAACCCTCAGGGTTTGAAAATGAAACAGCTTTCAAGCCTCAAAAGTAACATTCACTTCACCTGCATGAAATCATAGTAATCAAATTTTTATGGGTGGAGAATGGCAGGGGAGAGGGAGGAAAAATTTGTACTACAGAAGTGTGGGGTGAAGTCAGGAGGTCCTACACAGTCCTCCCTTCCTTCCTCTCTTGCAGCTGCTCCTTTTTCTGGCATATTGACAATATCAGCAGCTGCAATTCTTCGCATGCACGAAAAGCTGCAGACTGCCTAAACCAGAAGCTCTTTCTCCAGCCCACTGTGGCCACTGCTGCAGTCTTTCCTCTCCCCTTGGGTTCCTATCTATTCATCCTTATCTCGAGACTTGCTTGGTGTTAGCTGCCTGATTAGTTGAACCATTTAGGTCCAAATACAGAGTTCCTGAAGGCAGGAAGAGCTTTTCCAGTGAATTAGAGATTTAAACTCAACATGGGTCCCTGAAAACAAGCAGAATGAGATGAAGTGGCAAGGTGACTGTAACTGGAAAATCTGGAACTGGTACTTGACAAAATTATTGGGATTCACCAGCAGTGGTAAGGGCAAACCCAGATTGTCTAAATCAGACTTCAATAAAGTGCATTAATGCAGATCTCCTGTGGCAGTAGCATGAAAACTGGACATTTAGAGGATGTATGCCAGAGGTGCTATCAGAAATTAACTCAAATAAGTAGAGGCTGGTCTATGGATATAAAAATGTAATGTCCTTATACAAAGTATCATTAGATGAAATTGACTGTTGCCATCACCACAAGGGTCAAATATTGCAAATACTGTAACTAAAATACAGAGATACTTTTTATCCATCTGCAAATACATGACTTTCAAATAAGGTACAAACTCTGAGAGTTGTCAGAAGTATAAATACTATCTTTGCTACAGAATATAAATTGCAGCAAAACCAAACAAAAAGCTCAATTATATGTGTATGAATCTGATTTTAGAACATTCCCTAGATGAGAAGTGTTAGATAAGATTTGTAAAGGCTGAAAATAATCCAGAAATTGCATAGAAGTAAATTACAACTATTAGGATGGGAAGGATTGTACTGGATTATCATTGTACTGGATTATCATTCATTTATTGGGGTTGTAGCTCCTGAATTGTTGTAGAAAACTGTTCTATGAAGAATATATGAATGTAATCAGCTAGAAGTGTAAACAAGTTGTAAGTATTGTTTTATAATAGCAGATGAACAGTGACATTAGGGAAGCACTGTTAAAAATATACCAAAATTCAGGCCAAATGAAGCAACAATTTCCATGATGTGATACAGGAAAAATGGCCTCTGGGAACAAAGTAGCTGTAGATTTGTGTATATTGGCTGGAAAAAAAGGCTCTTCAACATTTCCTAGACTATTCTTCTTACCTTTCTGGATTGGCCTTGCTTAAAGAAACTATAGGTCAAACTAGTGAATATCCAGTTTGATTTTGCTGCACATCTTAGTTGACCTGGAAGTATCTGAACACAGCTGTAGGGCACATGAGTGCCCTACATTTTAAGTGCTTTATAAAGAAACAGGTTTTTAAATGCATCTTGTTATTTACATATGACAAGTTTTGGGAGGCAGGATGTCTGAATTATAAAATACCCATGAAAACAGTTGTAGAGTCATACAATGATCACTGTTTTGCCCTTTGATGATAGAAAAACATGACAGACAGTTCTGTGAGTGCTGCCATGGGACAGTGGTTTCCCTCTAATCATTAACATTACTTTTTGGGTGTTTTATTCTGGACAATGCACTTGCCAGGCCAGGAACTGGTGTTGCTGGTGCTCCTTCTAGTTGTGCAAGGGTGTCAGGGATGAAGGATGAGGAACACAGTGTCATCTCTAAAGCCACTGCAAATTAATATACACATCCTGGCACTGTCTGTGACAAAAGCTGAGAATCTGACACAGTGGTATTTCCAGATCTGTGCTTTGTTTGTGCACACTCTTGCTGACTTTTAGCTGATAACCTGAGAAAACTACAAATTAAACTATGGTTTTCAAGTCTCAACCAAGTGTTGGGTTTAGATTTTAGAATTCATAATTACTTTTTTTTCCCTTCTGTCATTTTTAATGAACACTTAGACCATGTGACAAAATCCCTGGTGCCCAAGTTTCAGTTTCATACAGAGTTAGCAGCTAACTTGGACACTTAAATGACTTGCAATCATTTGGAGACATGCTGGTGTGTTTTGAGTAACTAAAGATTACATTACAGAATTCTGCAACTGATGGTGTTTATCATCAAGTTACAGGTGTAAGTAAGAAAGTTTGTAGTATCAGAGAGGAATTAACTCAAACATCTTGCACCTAAATTATATTCTTTCACAAGCAACATAGAAATATCTGTGAAGATAAAGAAGAGATTCCAAATAATTTCTAAAATTACCTCACATGCTAAAATATCAATAAAGTCAATAGCTATTTTTATTGTATGTTATCAGTGATATTTAAATTAAAGTTTTCCTACCTGCAAGCTATGGAAAAAGTGACTACACAAAAGCAGGGTACTGCTGCCTACTCCAGAATCCAATTACTCAGTCATGGACCAAAGACTACAAAACTACCAAAGCAGTTACACATTTCTTAGTTCTTCCCTGACAACAGTGTTACAGACAGAGTGCAAGGGACCTTCCTCATTCTTGTGCTGTTCTCATCACCTGTACCTTATTAGGGGAAAAAGATTCCAGCACTAGATGCCAACATATAGAAATATACCTATCTGTGAAGATAAAGAAGAGGTTCCAAATAATTTTGGAAGTATTTCCTGTTCTGCTTCCTTTGATACAGCCTGGGGTTCAGAGAGAGCCCTGTAGAAACTTTGGCATCTAGCCTCCAACTTAGCTGGACCCAGTTCATGGTCAGTCCATGAAAGTCTAATAGATCTTAGTCTAGATAGTCTTAGATCTTTTCACAGGTGAAATTTTGGCTGGTTGGGTTTTTAGAGAGAGTGAGCTGTTTTTTCTGGTTTTTTATTACATTCCCATCTCAAATCCACTGATGGATTCCTGATAACTTGTTTTCTGCTTTGTCTTGCTACATATTTAGGAAATAAAGAGAAAGGTGTTATAACACTTTGGTCCCAAATACCAAAGGAGGTCTCATTTTCAGGAAAGTTCACAAGAACTTATCCACTCTGATGGTTGCTCTTACCTCCAGAGAATGGCACTATACCAACCATCACACCCTGTTTTTCACTGCAGAACCTTATTGAAGGTTTTAAACCCTGGGCAGGTTGCCCTCTTGGCCCTGCACGCTTTTTCTCACCCCACCTGGCATCCTTTACCCCAGGCAGTCTCTTGTGTTCACCCCATGTGGGGTGTGGTGCAGAGCATGGCTGCTGGTGCATCCCTACCTTGGCACACCTCCAAAGGGGTGGGGCAGGCACCTTGGCAGCCCTGCTCTGCATCTGTCCAGGGGGGCACTCCGGGCTCCGTGTGTCCCAGCGGGTCTGCCAGCTTGGATCGTGGGCTGTCCTGACTGCTCAGGGCTCTCTTCAACACAAACTCTCTATGGGGGTGTCTGAATGCCTTAGAATAGCTCATTTGCTTTTCAGAAACATTTTTTTTTTCCCCCTAATAGTGTTTTTGCAAGATTAAATAAGTGTGAAATGGGCATTTATATGATCCCGTCTATAAAAGATGTTATCTGCCTGCTGAGCTTCCCTCTCCTGTTTGCTAATGGGAGTCAAGTCCTTCAATTCATGGTGCTAAATTTACTGTAATTAATTATATCTTTGTTCCAGTGCTGTCCTCATAATGGGTAATAATTGTTTGCTCTGCATAAACAGATGTTCCTTTTGTAATGTCACAGGCATGCTTGGCCTGGGATATAAATAAGCTCACAGAGGTGACTGAAGACTGCAGATTAAGCTTTATATTGCAACAAGGAATCAGACCACTACTTTTTATTTAATTTTTTTAGAAACTTTATTATTTTTGTACAGTTTTCACAGACTAAGGAACACAAATTGCAACAGAAGACAGTTTCACATATGACATATTGCAGTATGAAGTGTACAATGCTTATATTCAATAGATACTGTAAAAGAAAGCTTTACAAAACTATTGCTATTAGAGCTGTTCAGGTGAAGGATAATACTGGGGGACTTTGTTCCCTGCTTTTTTTTTGCAGGGGGATGAGTGGGAGCTGAATTTGTGTACAACTGAAACCTGTAGATTCAATATCTAGATATCTAGGTGTTTAGGACAATTGCAGAATCTCTATCTAAAACCTGTTCCTTAGGATACTATAACAGGATAATAATTAGTATAATCTCCCGTTACTGTTAAAGAAACATACCAGCATGGCATGCTCCAAAGCTCATGGATGACAGACTCCTGGTGGCCCTGAGAGGTAAATGAAATCCTCCCTGGAGCCCTGTAGGGCTACTGATCTCTCTTGGCCAGAGCAAGGCATGGCTACATCCATGGTTGGAGCTGTGTAGGGTGAACTGGCTGTTACAGACCTGACTTTGCAATACACATTCATGTGTGAAGATATTATATTTTACTTTTTGCTGCACATGTAACTTGCTTTGTGGTGAGCAGGCCCAGTTAGGAGTAAAAATCCTCAGATGTTTTCCTACCTCAGTTCCCAGTCTGGTAGATCAGCTTGTATGTCAGTCAACTTGTTTCTTTGCTTGTAGATCAGAGGCCTCAAACCTGACTTCTTGGCAACTGCTGGTGAAAAGTACTGCACAGAACTAGGTGCTCATCTAATTGCTCATCTAATTAACATGGAGTGTGACATCTGACTTCATGAAATCTACTGGTGAAAAGTAGTATGCAAAAGTAGGTACTTATATAATTAACAGTGCTCTTCAATTTGTACAAATAAACAATACTGTTTGTATTCTGTCTTACATTGATTCCTAATGGTGAAACTTCAGTGTTACAAACAAAACACTGTAAATAGATTCAAAGCTGGTTTCTTTGTCTCTTAAAGTGAATTGTATTTGATTAAATTGAAGGATTTCTGGACTGAAACTTGTACCAAAGAGAAATCTGGAAAACAGTTGTTAACATTTTTCAACTGAGTTATGAACTCTTGAAGATATGACCTTTCCCTGAAGTTTGGCAGGAGACCATACCCTCCTGCTAATCTGGCCTGCAGGTGATGCTGGCTTTATTAAGCTCAAACACTGTATTTTTTTTTTAATTTTGAGCAGTATAATGCCTGTATCTGTAGCTCTCTAGCTATAGTTCTTGAGATTTAATTATTCACAGAGACTTCTTTTTCAGTTTTCAAAATGTAACTTTCATTTTTTAAACATGCTAAAAGTAGAATTTCAATGTTGCATTTAGGGGAGAAAATACCATCTTAAGGGAGCTATAAAAGAATTACAAGTAGAAATTAGTTTAGCCTCTCAGGGGATGTTTCAGCAGGCTTGTATATTTGCTAAGTATTTTTCTACATAAAAGACTCTACTGTTGCATCTTTTCTTTCCTGGTGTTTTGGAGAGACTGGGCATGAGCCTGCTGCATTACGGAAACCGAACACTTCGGATATGTTATTGTCCAATGTTTGATCAAATTTTTGACCTGTCTATATGGACATAACCTAAGTTTTTCAGATATACATTTTCCCATTGGCCAACAGTCCTTAGCAAGAACTAAATAACAAAACTCCTCCTCTGGGAAGGATGTAATCTGTGGAGAGCTTGATTTGGAAGATGCTTGTATTAAAAATGTGCTTAAGGGATGTAGGCACCAAGGAACCAGGTGAGCATGAAGTCTGTAAGTTTCCAATAGTGATTAATGTGTCATTCAAGCTGTACTTCAGAGCCCTGAGGCCCCTCTAGCTGGCTTGTGGGTGAAAGCTAGACAACGTGGTGGAAAAAACAGTGAAGAGACAGCACTGAAAAGTAGCATATTAATGAAAAGTAATGTAAT
Source organism: Urocynchramus pylzowi (assembly GCA_013397555.1). NCBI lineage: Eukaryota > Metazoa > Chordata > Aves > Passeriformes > Fringillidae > Urocynchramus > Urocynchramus pylzowi. Next base: position 15,322 of record VZRH01002009.1, read on the forward strand.
ATTATATATTTCCTTTTTTAAGAAATATGGAGGTTGGCTGGTTTTTCTTGGTATTCTTACAGCACTAATTAATTACAAGAATGATGTGCAAGTGGGACACACTCTGAAGAATACACTATTAAATTTTTGTTCCTACCTACTGGTCAGAACCTTTTCTCTTCCTGCTACTGTTCTATTTTTTGCAGTTCTGGGTTTTTTTTGGAAATTCTGGCTCATTTCAAAAAGTTGCTTAGGTTCCATGGCAATTGGAGAAGTAGTGAACTGATGAATTCCTAAGAAAATCAGGTAATCAAGAGGAGGCCACAAATTTAAGTCAAACTTCTTAGCAATCTCTGCAGAGCATGATTTAACCTTACCTAGCATTTAACAGGAGCTTTGTTTAATAAAGAAATGTTGAAGTGACAGAGCTCCTAATAAAAATCCCTGAGGTTTCCTGCAAGTCTTGCAGCAAAACCAAAAAATATTAATTTCAACCTTCCAAATATTTTTGATTCCTTATGAAAAATGAAAACTTATTTAGAAGATAATGCCTCACCTTGTTGAAGAGTTTCTTCAAGCTTTATAGTTCCTTTGAAAATACAAGTTTCCATTGAAAATGTTTAAAGTAAAAGCAAAATTGATCCAGTTCTCTTCAAATCCATATAGGGAAAAAATGCTGGTGTACTCATTAAAACAACTGTACTTGTTTAATAGTTTCATATGTTGAATTAAATATCAAAGATTAAACACACATAGGGAAATCATGCATATTTGCATAGAAGCCCATAGATGGAGGAGAGGGGGGAGGGCACAGAGCACTCCATGGTGGGGATGGTTCAGATGCTGAGTGGGCTGCTCTGTGAGGACCCCACACCCTGCACCAAGTGCATTTGGCATCCTGGTGGGTGATCAGCTTTGCTGGTTCTACTCCTTCGTGAGGAAAGATTGTCATTGACATAGGCCTGCATAACAGACTTTGAGAGAGAAATGAATAGATAAAACAGATTTTGGACAGTAGAAGATAAAGTAGAAAATTTTTAAGTATGTAGAGTGTCATCACACATATTATCTCTGCCTCAAACTGGAACAAGGCATACTTAGGAACATTTGCACCTTTGTCTTTTGATGAAACCTTTCACAAGCTCCTCAGGGCACAGAATTTTAATTTCCCCTCATAAAAAGTCACTGATAATGTTAAATGCAAAGTAACTTAAATAACAACACATGTTTGGGCAGTTAATTGAGTACTGATCTGCTTTTTTAAATTACACCATCCCCTAAGACTGGTTTGATTTTAGAAACCATTATGAATAGGGCTATTTTTCTAACTATGAACTTACTGCCAGATACAATTATAATAACAAAACATACGAGTGAAAAGTACCACTGAGGATTACTTATGCTGTATGAGAAAAAGCCCAATAACAGCATATTGATCATGTACTTCTCAGTCTCAAAAAACCCCCCTGTTTAATATCCCCTCTTAATATTTTGGGGAAACAAAGCTCAGGTAGATAAACTTGTACAGTAGGGTGAAAGGGTAGCTGACTTTCTGAAGCACACTGTACTAATCTCAAAAACATAAAGTAATTTGTGCAGTGGTGTGGGAGTTATTATTTTTAAGATGGATTTCTGTATTTTGCTGTCTTTCTACATCTTACTTAGTCCTAACAAAACAGTTGTGTGATCCTACTATGCAGATCCATCACTGTCATAGTGAAGCATACTCCAAAACTGAAAGATGTAGGAAAGGAAATTAGTTTGAAGTTATTTTCTTTGAAAAGATAATGTTAAAAAAAAAAAAAAAAAAAAAAAAAAAAAAAAAAAAAAAAAAGATGTTTGTAGNTTTTTTTCCAAACATCTTGAGCAGGACATAAAAAAAGAAGCTGTTAATTTCAGGCAGATTGTGTGGTTCTTGGGGGATCCTGTGCAGGGCCAGGAGTTGGATTTGATGATCCTGATGAGTCCCTTTTAACTCAGTATAGTCTATGATTCTGTAAATGTCAAAGTGCATCTAAGGACCAGAATAAATATTCTCTGTCTTGGTGAGAAATAGATCCTGGTAAAACCCCTGAGGGCAGTTGGCTCCCTTCTGTGCAGCTGAGGCAGTGATAGCTGTGGGCACTCATTCAAAAGCCACTGGATGTATTATCCTGCAATACAACTACAATTGAACTTTTTTCCCCTGTCAATGAGAGGGGGAGAAAAGGAGGATCCTCTAAGCAGATGGAAATGTCATTAATCCCATTAGTCAAAAACAATCACATCCCAAGTGGGATTTTATGATATAAAGCATCTCAAAGCTTGTTTTGTGTATTTTTTTTTTCCCAATTCCTTCCAATAAAATAAAGCTGAAGCCCAGAGGGAGGCAGGGCAGTGACTGCCCAGCTGGATAGGAGGCATGGCAGGAAGTCCAGTAAATGCTTCTGAAGTGAGTTTAAGGTATGTTCCTGAAACACTAATCTCCCCTTTCATGCAGAAATTCTCACAGGATAAGATTTGCTGACTTGACGGGGGGAAAAAAGACAACTTTTTCTTCCTGTAAATATTTTAGCAGAAAGGAAATTTCACAGGGAAAAATTATTGTCATAAACTTCATAAATCTTTAGGGAGCTTAGTAATACGAAGTGTGTGAAGTTAAAGAATCTTTTAATTAGAGAAACTAGAGGTCCTAATCCTCAGCCTTCCATCTCTTAAAGCTACCTTCCTCCTGTCACTGACAGAAAAATGTGGGAATTATTACCTCCTTGCATCATTGCAAAGGAAAACCAGCCCATGAAATTCTCATGGCTGGCCACACAGGCACAAAACAGTCCTGTAAGTGGTCCCTGAGTGCATATAAACCCTGTGAGCCCATGTTCTATCAGCACAGGCTATACATTTCTTATCTTTCCAGATACCTCTACTCTCACTGTTGGCAAGTGGATGGTATAAACCACCATCTCATTTTTCAACAAGATTTTTTTTTAATGGTCTGGAACATAATAACAATTGGTTTAAAAGTTAGAAAATCAGTTGTAAATAGCATAAGTGAGTGAAATTATCTTTCAAATATAGTTCAAATTGCTTTTCTTCACTCCCTTTCATCCATTTTGGTCACTGAAAGCTTTGCAGTGGGACTGAATTAACTATAAATATATTTCTGATCCTGCCAAGATGTCCAGACTGGATAGGGACAAATAGTATCTTTTTCACCTTGGGTAATGACAGAATTTGCCACTGCCTGTAAGGTCTCTCTGGCAGGAATAGAAAGGTAATCTGCAAAGCCTTCTTTTACTCTGAAATGTCATCAGTCAGAGTGCTGGTGAAAAAATGAAGTGAGTTAGGTTCAAGTATTTCCTAAATGCCAAGCTTCACTCCTCTGATAGGCCCAGACTGGAAAGATTCATACATATTCATAGAAAATTATTATAAGATTCCTCTAAAACTCTTAATGAAGTGAGAGATCTCAGACCTTTTGATGATGTTAAAGGAAATTTTTCTCATGCAATTGGGGTCTGCTACAGTTTGTATTTTTAGAGGTGATGGACACTGCTGCAGTTGAATGTCACTGGTCTTAGAGCCTGAAAAAGGTTGTAATTTCTCTTGTTATTATCAGTTACCTAGGGACTCCAAGAAAAAGCATTCCTATTTGCTGAAGTAGATATTTTGCAGATGACATTCTTAGTGCTGGAATATTCTTAGCTCTGAGAGATGTTTATTCCTTTGGGTTGATCTCATGTTCTGCCCCACCTAAATGTGCCCTCACATCTCTGAAACAGGGCTTCTCCCACAGTGGACAGAGCTAAGGACACTCAGAATGACTGTCCAGTCTTTCCTTCCAGAGACAAGAGCTGATACTGGCTTCTACAAGCAACACAGTGCTTCCATACCTCTGGAAGCAAAAGAAGCAAACTCATACCTCTGTGTTGCATCGTCTCCATGGAAATGGTTCTGAGGAGTAGAGCGTTCTGCTTCTGACTTGCTCCAAATAACATAGCAGATGATTCTTTGTTGAAACTAAAGATACATCAGATAAAGTTCAAGGCCTGCTTATAATTTTGGTTCCATTTTAAAAAAAAGTAATTTGTATAATTGAAAGGAGAACAGGCATTAAATTCACAGATTACTCCAAGCAGGGAGAAACAGCAAGAGTAATGAAGGATAGGACCAAAACTCAGAATGATCTTGGCAAATTAAAAAAAAACCTGTTCTGATTAGCAAAAGAGGAAGTGCAGTGAAGACAAAGTCCTTAGGTAATTAGGTATAAGGAACTGAGCAAATGCAGGATGGAGCATGACTTGCTGGATAGCATTTTGCAAAGAGAGCATGGAGAATCCCAAGCAAAGCAGAAGTCAGGGACCTAAAATGTCATCTCCTGAACTGTATAAACAAAAGCATTGTCTACAAAACATAGACTATATATTTTCACATTACAGTGGTAAGTGCTTGGGTGAAGAATTACATCTGATGCAGGGCAGCATCTCAGAATTGGTGAGTTCTGAATTTTAAAACACTGAAACCCCTTTCTGGTACTTCAGGGTGTGCATTGTTCTTCAGACCTCCCCAGCTCCTTTAGGGGCACTTTGGTTTTTGCTTCTGTCACAGCCACATCCAAGTCATGGCTCTGTGCTGCCAAAGGCAGCTCTGAAGAACGGGCAGGAAAGCAGCTGCAAGTTTCTATGTTTCAACCTCAGAACCCATGTCACCTATTCAAATACAGAGGAAATATTCAAGCAGGAAATATTTCACATGTTTTTAATATGGCATGTGAGATTTGAGGCTTAAACATGGGAAATCCCACATTATAAGGGATGTTTGGCAACTCCAGTTATTTTTAAAAGATGTGAATAATCTCAAAGGGATCCAAAGGAGGGCAGTAAGAATGATTAACTGTCTGTAAAGATTGACAGCCAAAAGAAGGGAACAATGAGGAGGGAGACAGACATAAACTTCCGGCATGTAAAAAGTTGCTGCTGCAAAAGGAAGTAATCTGTTTGCCGTGTTCATGTTGTGTAGGATAAAAACCAAAAGCTTTATGAGTCACTGGGGGAGGTTTAGGTTAGATGTTAGAAAGCATTTCTGAACAGGCAGAGCAGTGAAACATACAAATCATCTTCCCTGGGGAGTGACTTGGGACATGTGGTCTGGAAAACTGGGCTGAACTGCAGAGACTGAGTGTAGCCTAGGGCAGAAGAATGGCAAGAGCAACCTTGCAGAGTTCTTCCCAGTACTGGAAGTCTTTCCAGTACTGCTCATAAGTCTATCAACAGCAGTCAAAAGAGGTAATCAGCTGAGTGGCAATTTTTTAAAGTATCAGCTTGAAAAATGCATTAGCCCTTAAAGCAACAGGAAAGTTCCCACAGCATGCCTTGGAAAGCATGAAATTCACCTTTAATACTCAATGTTGCTTTCTTGGAAACAATCTCAGTGAGGTAATAGTCAGCACAAAATAAATTACTGAGTTCAAGTCAAAGTTAAAGACCAAATTTTGACTTCTATTGTCTGCCTTTCTTTACATATAGGCATCATCTATAAGGAACAGAGGGACCTGGGTACTTTTTTCATTGCAGTGTTGACAGTGATATTTTTCTTTAGGTATTACCTTGTCCCTGAATCTTTTGTCATGCATCTAGGCAAGAAAAATAGAGATTTCACATTAAATGGATAGGTGTGATAGCTAACATTAACACTACATCAAATATATACAAATGGGGGTGGAGGGGGGCAGGGCAGGG
>VZRH01002009.1:21734-37111 GCA_013397555.1 Urocynchramus pylzowi
AGAGAGAGAGAGAGAGGGAGAAACTCATGACTTTCATGAGTTAGCCTTAAAGGACTCATAGCCTTAAAGGACTATTTGCTCCATCTAGTTACTGGAGATACTTAAATTTAGGTAAATTTTCTTCAGTCTTTGTAGGGTAAGAAGTTTGCATATAAAATGTCATTAATCCATATGGAGGCTCTAGACCAAACTTATCAAAAGTTCATGACTCTAAGATTGATATAAGAATAATATACACTAATCAAGAAAGAACTGTCATGACTGTGGTTAACTTATCATTTTAATTATACTGAGTGAAACAGCTGTATTAAATAACTTCACTAATGACGAAGCCTTACAGTACAAGCTGTGGTATGATTTTTCTTAAAGATAATAATTTTATCCTGAGACTTGATTTTTTTTTTCTGACAGGGATAATGTTTCTGCACTGACACCTCTATAGTGCAAAATTAACTGAGCAATCAGAGTTTATGAATTTCTTTGTATTTTATTGTATTCCCTTTTTAATATTTGAAGTAACATGAAAAATATTTAAATTTCTCACTCCTTCACTACTTTGTTTCCTTTTAAAACAAACATATTTTTCCATGACCTAATAAAAGAGAAACTGTTCATAAAAGATTATTTTATGGTCTTCCATTTTTTATATTCAGTCATGTAAAGGTGATATCATTACCCTGTGGGGACTGTGTTTTTTGTTTGCAGTGGCACCCCAGAGATAATATAAGGATGTATTTACATAACCATTGCCCTTAGAAATGTCACAGTATCAGGTTTAACTTACTGAGCAATAAATTCTTACCAGCTTTCAAATCCAAAAGAGTCAGCATGGGAATTACTCTTTATATTACATCTTTAAACATGCTTTTCTTTCTAGGTGACAAAAAAATTACAGTGAAGTAGGGAGGGAGGAAAGGAGAAATAATCTGACTCATGTTGGGTAAATCTGAAAAGGTCATTTCTTGTTTCTGGCCTGCTAGCCTTGGGGCACATTTTTCTTTGTTTCTCTGCCCAACTTGTACTGGTGCTTTTGAGATGAAGTAAAGACTCATCCACCCCCACAATGTAGTTCTGGTTTTGGGTGAAGATAGGACCAAAACTAAAACTGAATAGGGACCAATACAGCTGGAAGACACTTTCAGCCAGGTCTTCTGGACTTCCCCCTCAATTCCCTTTTCTGACTCCAGATTCTTCTGCCACCAGATGGTTGAGGAAAAGGAACAGTTTGGATCAGATTTCTCACTCTCTTCTCAAGTAGGAGTTCAATTTTGAATTAATGTCTGGTTTACCTTCATAATAGGTTTTATGCACAGCCCAAATGAAATTGCTTCTTTAGCTCATGATTGTTCATGCACATAATATGTCAGTCAGTCTAGGAAGTATGACCTAGGAACTGAGAAGGTATTGCTTTTGATGGCATAAGTGAGTTGCAAATTAAAAGTGTTAATATGGCCCTGTAACTGCCCAGTTCTCGAGTCATTACATTTAAAATTTTAAACAAAAGCCTATAAATATTCAAAGTTACTCTACTGCTAAACTATGCTTTCTACATTCTAATCATCCATCATATGTCAACACTTATACTGGAAGCTGCTTATTCCCAGCAGCAGCAGGCAAATCTGCAGCCTGGCCAGCGGGTGGCAAACGTGTTTCACTGGAGTTCTGATCTGCCCCTGCTTCGTGGCTCCTGGCCTCCAATGTATCCTAACTGCTTTCAGCATGTCACTCCCATCAGAGGTCCTGCTGTAAAATTTCAGCACTTGTGCTGCTCAGAAAGGCAGCTCTAATTCACTCATTTGGGGTCCTGCCCCAAGACTATTTCATCTTTCTCAGTAGAAGCCCCAGGATCACAGCCCCAAGTCCATCCCCCATGACAAGCACCCTGGCTGCAGGTGCATAATGGCATACATGTCCCTAGAAAGAAGCTCTAAAATAACCACAGCATTGCAAATAGATCAAGACTCAGAAACAAAGTCAGAATGGCAAATGCCAGAATGGCAAAGGCAAATGCCAGAATCCTGTACCTGAACAGGTGAAGGATGTCCCCAGTGCTCACTCTCTCCATCTTACCTGCCTGGGAAAAGGAGACCACAACCAGCTCCTTCTGTCCCTTCTTCACCTCCCGAGAGTTACTGCAGTGACAAAGTCAATGTGGGAGGGAAAGTGCCAAATATCCATGTTGAAAGGATTTCTGGAGTTTGACAATTTCATTAGGCATCTTCCCACTCTTTATTTTATTTCTCCTTGCTTCTATCATTCTATTTAGTATATGAAAACAGCAAAAACTAAAGTACTCTGTCCTCACTGAAATAAAATACAGGATAAGGAAAAAGAAGTTTAAAAGTGTGCTGAAACTCTTGGGGGAAACAAACCAAACAAAAAAGAAAATAGTTTTCCTTGTTTATAAGACACACATATTTAGTACTTCTTATTTCTTAACGTTCTAATGTTCTGATATATTAAAACTCAGTCATGTCCAAGACTGTTACTGGTGTGCTCTATAATAAAAATGGTTTAACAGCTGGTTACTGTCATTGGGAAACTGCATCAGGTGACAGTGCACCACCACCATCTACTGATGAATTGGCTGTACTACCAAGAGAGAAAGGCCCTCACTTGGACCGATTTGGATTTGCAGATTTTAATTCACAAGTTAAAATTCTTGTACTGAGCCAGAGTTTGTCACATGTTGCACATGCCTGACAAGGAGAACAAAGACAGCTAAATTTAGAAGTCTAGAAGGATCATGAAACTCAAAAATTTCAGGGAGCAACTATTTAGGGGTTTTGAGTAATGCTGATCTGCTGCTGGAAAAACTGCAGATTAGGATTATTTGCAAAGAATCTTGCTCTGACTTACAAAACATGTAAAACTGGTGACCTGATGGTAGGCAACACTGATTAAAGTTGCACTGGAAGGATCAAATACTGCTTTTTCTTCCTGCACTTTTACTCATGCTGATAAAAATCATCACCAATATTGTGTGAATAATTTTTGACAACTCTCCCAAGGTATTCAGCTGCCTATGTCCATTAATGAGCTCAGTAAAGTAACGCGTTGCATTGCATAGGGCACACACTCGGTTCTTCAGGCTAAGCTTTGAGCATATTTGTTCAGAGGAGCTAAGCTATTGCTTCTCAATATGTCCTCTTGAATTTGACTGTATAAAATAAAGATTTCATTTTTGTAGTTATGAAAGGGATAAATTTGCATCAAATTTCTTAGCTTTAGAGGGATTATTTCAGTTTGTATTCTTTATAAGTTGATCTTCTCCTAATGTTTCAAAGGCTCTATGTACTTAGACCAGCTACTCACTTTTTTCACTTTTTTAACTTTTTTGTTAAGAGGCTGCACAGAATCTTTTTCTGCCCCTTTAGCAGAAGGATTTTTTTTTTACTAGAAAAGTTATGGGTATCAAAAATGTGATCTCTCAGCCTTTCTTATGCTATGGAATCCTTTTGTTCTGATACTTCTGTAAACCAAGTTGATGTGAATAAGGATTAGCCTGGTAGAGTCTAAGTTGTCTAGAAATGGGAGATTATTAAAAAAGAATCCTGCTGGGTAGCTTGTGCAGTATCTACATTCTGCAAAGGGATATATCAAAAATACCCAGTCAGAGCGCGGAACTTCACATCTTTTCCATCTTGGTGTAAATGTCAGTGCATTGTGAATGGAGACACAGACTGGTGCTCAGAGCCATCCTTTCCACTTCAAGTCCACTGCCTTTTCCATATGGCTACCTCTTCAATCCACTTATCTTCTTTTGTCTGTGTTGGTGGAGTTGTGCTGACTTACAGCAGTAGATAATAAGTCATTATGTTCTGTACTAGTGTTCCCTCCGTGTTCCACTTCTCTCTGTCTGTGCTCTAATTTAGATGCTCTAACATCAGTGTTTGAGGACAGTCTCCTTTGATTTATTTTTGAGAATGCCATGCACACCTCTACACAAGAAATAGTGTGGTAATAACAACTTACTTTCACTGAACAAGAAATCAGACACTAGGTAATGATCTAGTGGGCTGTCTTGTCTTTGACTGCTATAAAGGGAATTTACAGGTGTTCAGCTGGCCACAGGAGGGCTCTCATATTGTTCCCTAGATTCACTAAGGAAGACAGTGTGAACAAAGACCACATAATTCAGATCAGACAAAGTTTCTCTTTTCCCAGATTACTCAGAGTTTATGAAAAATGAAGTTTTTTATAGTTCTTAAACAAAGCCTTTCCATCAGGGTTAAGACCAGCTGGGACCATACAGAATATGAAACCATTGTTCCCAACATTTTCGTAGCTGGAACTCCCTGCAACCTTCTCCACTTTCCCAGTCCCTAGACTTCTACTTTGTCTGGTCCTTTTCACTTCTGTTTTACTCTTTGTACATTCTCTCAGTTTAACATATCTTAATGGCAATAGCAGGGAGGTCATTCTAATTATCCCAGCAGGGTTTGCTAGCCTGGACTCTGGTCACAGCCATGCTTAGCCTATAATGTCATTACTCTGAAGCACACCTTCATTAAGGGAAAGGAATAACATGAGCTGTAAGATTGTACCAATGTGCTTTCGTTTTGTCAAGCTGTTTATGCTGAATGTGTGGTATTTGTGTGCCTTTATACTGTATAGTAATTTTAAAAGAATTATACTAACTCCAGAGATTTTAAAGTAAACAAAGAATAAAAGTATTTTACTCAGGTAATACTTTCCTTGTGTGTGTGTGTGTGTGTATATATATATATATATTTCCCTACTGTGCACAGATACAGTTGTATGACTACATGTATGTATTTATGTCTGGATATGTCTGGATATATATCTACGTTTCCTTTTACAATATGTACAGAAAGATTGAAAAACGACAATTTTTCATGGCAGCATTGCAAACACATAAACAAAGGCTTTTCATGGAAAGAAAATCCAAGAAAAGCGTGCTTAAATTTGATGACTTCTGTCTTGGTCCTACTGGATTTCCATTTTCAATAGTTTGTGTGTATCCACATGCATATGCATGCACACATGGTTAAGCCTAACATTTGAAGAGTTTCAGTTTCCTACAGTGAACATTTCATTAGTGTTCATTAGCCTGAGTCCTTCATTTTAATAGGAATTGTGTGTCTAAACATTCCTGTGAACACTGTGCCTGATGGAGGCACTGGAGTCCTTCAACGCAAAGCGAGCCCATCTCAAAAGCAGGCTGGCATGTGCTAGGCCAGTCTGAAGCAGAGGTAGACAAATTCAGTGTACATTTGGACAGATTAACGTCTGGGACTAGTCTAAGTCACTCTCATGCTGAAATAATGTTCCTACAACCAGGCCAAATGCAGGGCTTCCTGAGCATCTCTCTCTGCAAGCATGTCATCCACTTAGAGGCTTGACTATTTTTCTTGGGTCAAACCCATTCATTTGTGTCTTCATTTTCTCAAGCTTAATAAAATCACAGCACCAGAAGATACATGTAATGAGATCACCTCTAATTTTTTGGGTTTCCCCAGAAAAGCTATTGTGCTTTGGAGAGCACATTTCAATGAAAGTGTTTATTTGCATAATTTTTCCAGTTGAAAGCGGAAATTGCCATCACCTTGGGTTTTTTTGTGGCACAGTACTTTTTAACTTTGTTTGATGGCCATACCACCTTCATCAATAAGTGATCTCAATAAATTTTCCCAGTTCCTGTCTCCCATATTCCTTTTCAGTGTACAAGAGTTGTAAGAGAAACAGAGTAGTCCTTGTGTCCTTGACCCTTGCATTACAGGGATAGCCTGAGTTTTAGCTATGGACATTATTCCACAATTCCACACTCAAAAGACACATAAGTTTCTCCATCCTGGGGAAAAAAAACCCAGCACATTTTTAGATTTCTTATTAGTATCTACCCTGTCTAGCCAACATATAGCCACAAATGCTTTTGCCTTAGTTTTCTCTGAGCTGGATGCAGGAGCAGATAATAACATCTTTTTTTTTTTTTCCCTTTTTTAAAAATTTGATTTGATTTGATTTGATTTGATTTGATTTGATTTGATTTGATTTGATTTGATTTGTTTTGATTTGATTTTAATTTATAGAAGGCATACATTCAGCTGGAGGACTGTTCCTGGAGCATCCTGAGGTGTAGGAACACTCAGTGAATATTCCTCAGGAAGCAGCACAGGGTTTGGTGTAAAATTAAAGTGAGTCATCCATAATCAAGCAGGCATATGGTGTGTCAGCATGGTGGGAAACACCAACAGATCAGGCAAAGCCTGTGAGCCAAGCTAAGTGGAAGGGCCTGGCAAAACCAGAGGTTTGCTGCCTCACCTAGAAGCAGCTGATCTCTGCTTCAGTGAACAGCAGCAGCTTGCTGCTCGCAGGAGTTTGCTCCAATAGACAACAACCCACTTTGCCTTTCCCAGAGCCAGGCCTGCTCACATGAGTGTTCAAAGGGTTCATAATGCCAGAGACAAAAGCATTTCACAACACTTCAGCCCCCATCTCCTGAGGTTTGTGCCTCTTCAGGAAGCCTCCATTTTTTCCTAAGTAGTCATGAGACAAGTCCTTCACGGCCAGTTCTATTTCTGATGAATTATAATGCCTGGTTTTATTCATTCATGAGACAAATAATACGGTCCTGCCCCTCATTTCAGTATTTCACATTTCACTGTGTTTTCCCTGAACACTAGTTAAGCTCTGTCTTTTCCAGATGATGATTATTTTAGACAAAACCATCTTATGATGCTTTCTCTCATTCCTGCTTCCCTCCCTTGGAAATCTGTATCTATTTCAGACAGACAGTCCTCCAAAAAGTTGGGAAGAGATGATTCTCAGATAGCAACCGAGACAATAACCACTCTCCTATCTTTTTAATGCCATTTAATAAAAATTCCAACAAATGTTCAATTCTAATACATCTGTAATCAACAGCACAGATGTCAGGTTTAATAAGAAGTCAGGGATGGGTTCTGCCAGTATGTCTTCAGTCAGTATCTACTTTACATCAAGAATAATACAAACTTACTGTGATAAGTATCACAGTTAAAATGAACAGGCTATTCAGTCTAGAATAGAATAGAATAGAATAGAATAGAATAGAATAGAATAGAATAGAATAGAATAGAATAGAATAGAATAGAATAGAATAGAATAGAATAGAATAGAAAAGAAAATCCTGATTTGGAAGGGAACCACAAGGATCATCAAGTCCAAGTCCAACACCTATCGCTGCATAGGACCAAGAATCACACCATGTGCCTATACCATGCTCTGGACAAACAAGGGGAAAAATGAAAAGGAGAAAATAGTGCAGACAGAATTCTGTGCATTTCCAATAGGTATACAGGAAATACAATGGAAGATATGCAAACCCTGACCTGGAGAAGATGGGGCACAACTGTTCAGGCACATACTGTTAATTACAGTATGGGAATTAACTTCTTGGCTGAATCTAGAATACTTAAAATGTTTTGTCTCAGTACACTCTAAAAAGAAAAGGCATGAGCCACCAAAAAAAAAAAAAAAAGAAAGTGAGAAAGAGATGAGCATTCAAATTTAAATTGTCTTTTAGTCTGCAGAACACCCTTTATTTTTAACTCTATTGTTTGTATTTGAAACGCATAGAGAAAGATCTGCTATCTCCTTTCCATTAAAGCAGAGACTAAGTTAATTTTCTCCTAAACCCTGGCATAGAGAACACAGTCATCTCTTCTTCCCCCTGCTGACAGAAACATTCATATTGTTCATTGGTCCTTTGGTCACTTTCCTCCGACAGGTTTCTGACATTGTCTTCCTTCCTTCCCTGCCAGATGCTCCTTTGACACTCTGCTTCATATAGAAACTCATTTCTGTTGCACAGAGAACAAGCGCATTCCAGGTCTTCAGGAGCAACCTGAAAACAGCAGGACTGTGATTATCTTTACTTTCGAGCATAAAGGTTGCAGAAAATGACAAAAATCTTAAGGATGTTGCATTTGGCTTTTGATTATTTCCAAAATACTGGGAGATGGCAGGACAAGGAAAAAAGCACAAGTACACCAAAATGTATCCTGAGACACTGAGACATCCTGGGACCTGTAAGACTGAGAATAGTAGCAAGTAAACCATCAGAACCATTTATAAGCATAAATACATGTGAAAACCCAAGCAATTTCCACATACTAATATTGTAGAATTTAATTACTTACATGTCATGTGAAACAGCTTGGTAGCAAACTGAGCTTGAGTTCAGTGACAGAAGGAAAACAAAAACCATCACAAAATGCATCATATAAATTGTTGTGGGAGGGACAGTGTTTAGCACTCGCTAATTCAAAGCTGGGCCCTTGGGAGCTAAGAAGCCACTTGTATTTGCTGGCCCAGCTGTAGCTGTCAAAGGGATTGCTAAGGCGTGATGGGATGTGTGTGGCAGTCAGATGCAGCAGAACAGTCATCTGAGAAAAGTTATATCAATAAGTGCCACAATGTTTTGGGGGGTTTAACTAGGTAGTTAAAATATTCCCCAATTATTTCCAGTAATAACTGGTGCCATAATATGGTGAAATGAATACCTGAAATATTTTAAAAGTTGAGCTTTTTAGATAGATTTGGACTTGATGATCCTTCTGGGTCCCTTCCAACTCAGGATATCCTATCCTGTTCTATTCTGGAACTGGGGTATTTGCAAATTGCCAATGACTTTGAGCTATTTTAAAGCTGCTGCATAATGACATTTGGAAAAACCCCCTGAGCTTTAAAAATTGCAAGTCTCTACCTCTTATGAAGAAACAATGATTCATAGTGATGCAGCATTGTCTGTGTGACTCAGCAGGTGTATTGACACCAACCAAAAATAAAGGATGGGTTCTGATCAGTAAAACAATCCCCATTCCTCAGTTTAGATTAAGGGAGGAAAGAGGTTGAAACAGGAAGGTGGGAGTACCTGTAGTAATAGAGATTACATAAAACTGCTTGGACAAGACTATGGCAGTAGGTATGGCAAAGTTCAGAAATATAAACTGGTATAAATGCATGAGATAAATGGAAGAAAATACAAAGAAAAAAAAAGCAAGTGCTGTTTAGAAGTTTGGGTGAGAAGGAACAGTAATCGGGTTTTGAATGGTAAAGAAAATTCAATGTTTTTGAGTGGATTGTTATAATTTCCAATTGTAAAACTGATATCCTTGAAACTAAAGTTTGAAGTAAATAAAATTTGGAGCAGAAAGATAAATTAGATTTTGGTTAATATAGATAGTAGCTGAAACCATGAGAATAAGTGAGGTGTCCTGGATGACAGGAGATGTGAGAGCAGAGGTAACAGGCAGAGAAGAGGAAGGGGTGCCACAGAAAAACATAACTGACTTTAGAAATTCAGTGGAAATATTTTTAAAAAATCTTAGTAAGATTATGGCTTGTGAGAACAATGTTTCCCAGTTTTGTATTGATTTATAAAGTGGTTTCTTTTTTTTTTTTTTTTTTTCCCCCAAAGATTTTAGTCCAGGACACGTAATGACAGCTCGAGGCCATTAAGCTAGANTTTATTGATTTATAAAGTGGTTTTTTTTTTTTTTTTTTTCCCCCCAAAGATTTTAGTCCAGGACACGTAATGACAGCTCGAGGCCATTAAGCTAGACTCCTTTTTGCATTTTACTTTTGCTGACTCAAATGAACTGTCATCTAGAGGCACAAGGAAGCACAAACACTCACAAACTCTGTGAACAGAGCTGTGCCTGGATTTGTTTGTGTTGCTGCTGACTTCCACAGGAGCTGTACTGCTGTGGTGGCCTCCAGGAGAGAGCTGAGAGCTACGGTGGGACTTGGTGGTGAGGAACTCAGATCTAAACTGCTTTGAGTGTATTTCAGCAAAGTGATTAAACAGAGAGGGGAGGCTCTTAGATTTAGTTATTAAGAGCTTTAGGGGAGACAGTGGTTTTAGTAAGGCTTTATACCAAAATATACTTTAGAAAGCTTCTATTTTACTGGTATATTTTGTTGTCGCTTGCTGTAGCATAATGGAAGTTTGGTTTGTTTTAATCTTACTTTTTTTTGTTGTATCATAAGAGCTTTGTGGCAGCTCAGACAATCATGTAAATAATATCCAGCAGAGTTTAAATCAAACCTTCTTCAGAAAAAGTTTCAGGTTCACTTAGCTGATATCCAAATGGCAGACATCCTTTCAGCTGAATGGAGCCATAAATAACAGAAAAGGGCAAAGAAGGATTCTAATGATGAATAACAACTTCCTCTTAATTATAGTCTATGTTAACCTTATAATAATCCTTAGTATGAATGTTGTCACCTTTTCTTATTTTATTCAGAATTTTGTGATGTTGGTGTTCTTACTAAATCCTTAACTTTCAGAGTCAGGGATTCATCTGGGACTCTCAAATATTTTTGTTTGTTTTAAATTCACCTTTCAGAAATGCAGGAAAATCTAGAAAATAGAACTACCTTAGAGGTTGAAAAACCCCCTTGCCTGTCACGAAATGTTCTGATATCTTCCATAGCTCCCAAAAGCTCTAGGGCCCCCCCCACACAACCCTTCCTTCATCCTTTCTTCCCATGTCCCCAAACCCACTGACTCCTTGGTCATCCTGCTTCACATCTCCCAGTCCCTTCTCAGCTGCTGAGCCTGGCCTCCCAAAACCCTCATATTAACTTCAAGACTCCCTACTAGCTTTTCCTCTGCAACCTTTATGCAATGCTTACAGATTTTTTTTTTTTTAAATCTCAGACTAGTCCTATTCTGGCAGCTCCCATAAGATAAATATATATTTATTTAATATAGAAATAGGGCAGAAAAAGCTACTTTTGGCTCTAATATTTATTGCAGGCTTGAGCTGGTCCACATCCAGTTGTCTACTAAGGGATTTAGTGTGCAGTCAGGTATGTGGATGTATTTCACACATAACTGTTTCACACTGGCTTCCCTATGCAAACAAGTACTTAGATCTTCTGAGCCAAACATTTCTTTGCCTTATGAGCACATATAGGCAGTAGTTGAGTCTCATATTAATAGCACAGCATGTGTATGTCAATATTGAAATGATCTGAGATCTTCAGGGTGAAAGGTATTTATGCCAAAGACAGCATTATGTTTTGTTATCCATGCTCAGCATGGCTACAACTAAAACAACAGTAGTATTCAATCACTGCTAGATTTCTCAAAAGGATATGAAATAATGTTGTCCTGGTCATAAAACTTCGCTTTTTTCTTTGAAAGATCCAGGACTAAATAGCTTCTATAATTTCAATGTAAAATGTTTAATACTACATAATCTGTGGCTGGCTCAACTTACCAGGAGCACTGCAAAATAATCTTCAGGGCTTTATATCTGACATTCACTTTTTTTTTTTTTTTTTTTTTTTTTTTTTAAGATTTACGTTTGTGTGATCTTCCATATGTAAAGTAACGTGTGCACTAGTAAACAAGGACTCTTCTAGAAATTATAAAAGTACTTCAAAGCAATTCTCAAATGCACACACTGCTACTGCCAGCCAGAAAGGCTAGATAACAGCCTGCTAGAGCTATGTCTTTATCATAAATATTTGCACCTTCTGGTTCACTGAATTCATTTGCTATATATGGAATATTTAACTGTTAATCCTCCATTATAGATTTGTCTAAGCACTGCTTTCATAACTTATATTTGTCTATGTGGAAATAATGCCACAAGAAATACAGCAGTAGACATTGTTAAAAAGAACAGAAAATAACTAATTAGCCAAACATTTTGCTTAAGCATATTCAGTATACCTTTCAAGGGTGTCTGAATATTGTAGAATTAAAAATTGGAAATTTTAACTGTAAACCTACCTGCAAATTAATCCATATAGTCTCCAAGGCACTCATTGAATGTGTCTGTCTACTAATGATTGGTGCAGAGAGCCTCATGAATAGGTACTCATATTCTAAGTATATTAGTATTCATTGCTTGAATAGTCAGCTATTTGAAAATGTGTTTGTACAATTTAAAATATAATTTACATTGTTTGTACAATGTAAAAATGTACTGTGTGTAGCATCAGCATGGACTGGACAAATAAGAAATGTTGCAGAAAGGAAGAAGTACCCACCTTGGGTTAGGAATAGGCCCAGCCATCTAGTTGCCACTGCACTTCCAGTGCTAAGGCTCAAGTATTCTTTCTGAATAGAAATCACAGAATGGCTGAGGTTGGAAGGAGCTTCTGGAAGTCATCTGGTCCAACCTGCCTGCTTAGGCAGGGCCTCATAGAGCCACTTGCCCAGGATTGTGTCCAGGGGGGTTTTGAATATATCCATGGATGGAGACTCCACAACCTCACTGGGAAGCCTGTGTCAGTTCTCAGACACTCTCACAATAAAAGTGGCTCCTGATGGTCAGAGGGAACCACATGTATTTCTGTTTGTACCCATTGCCTCTGCTCCTGTCACTGGCCACAACCAACAAAAGCCTGGCTCCATCCTCTTTGTATCTCTTCCCTTCAGGTATTCTTTCACATTGATCAGATTCCCTCTGAGCCTTTTCTTCTCCAGGCTGACCAGTTCCAGCTCTCTCAGCCTTTCCTCATAGGAGAGATGCTCCAGTCCCTTTATCATCTTCATGACCTTTCATTGGACTCTCCCCAGTGTGTCTGTGTCTCTCCTGGACTGAGGATTTCAGAACTGGACACAGCACTCCAGGTGTGGCCTCAGCAGTGCTGAGTAGAGGGATCACCTCTGTTGATCTGCTGGCAATGCTTTGAATAATGAAGCCTGGGATACCATTCACCTTCTTTGCTCTAAGAGCACTCTGCTGGCTCGTGTATGACCCAAATTAGAACTGAGCTCTCACTACTGCCTCACTTAGGTCATTTTATTGTATTAATGTTATTTTATTGACACTGCTCCTGTGGTGTTTTCTCAGGCTGCAGTAAATTGTCTCCTTTTTTTCCTTGAGGGTGTCTAGCCAATGAGTGTCAGCAAACAAGGCATGGAAACGTGCCTGGGGTATAACTTACACTTGCTTAAGTCTGAAGAGGATTTGAACTGAGCTATAAGATATCAACTATCCCTTGTGTCACAGGGAGTTTTCATCCAGGAATCAATGGCATTACCAGTATGTCAGTCTAAGATGCTTCAATGCTCACTGGGGCAACAAAGAAAAGATCATTTCAAGAGAAGCTATTTGGAGGAATAGCTCAGTTTCATTTCATGAATAGCAGCATTTATGAGAGTGTTACTATGTAATTATATAGATAAATTTATCCCTTTCAGGTAAAAGACAAGCCTTGTGTGCCCAGCAGTTTGTAAGGATAAAAACATTTTTCTGGGCTGAAATAAACAGACATGTGGGGAGTGTGTGGTACTACACACAGCTTGTGTTTTCAAAATCTGCAGCTCAGAGGTCCAGCTGTACCTTGGGCTGCATCACCAAAAGTGACCAGGAGGCTGAGTGAGGGAGGTGATTCTGCCCTCTCCTTTCACGGGACCTTGCCTGGAGTACTGTGAACAGCCCTGGAGGCTCCAAATAAGGAGTCCAGAAGAGGGGTATGAAGATGATCACAGGACTGCAACACCTCTGCTGTCAAGACAGGTTGAGAGAGCTGGGGTGGTTCTGCTGGAAAAGAGAAGGCTTTGGGGAAACCTTACAGCGCCTTCCAGTGCCTAAAGGGAGCTGCAAGAGAGAGAGGGAGAAGGACTTTTTACAAGGGCAGGCAGTGATAAGACAAGGGAGAATGGCTTTAAATGGAAAGAGGGCAGGTTGAGATGAGACAGCAGGAGCAAATTCTTTACTGTGAGCATGGTGGGACACTGGAAAAGGTTGCCCAGGGAAGTTTTGGATGCCCCATCCCTGGGAGGGTTCAAAGCCAGATTGAATGAGACTTTAAGCAACCTGGTCTAGTGGAAGGTGTCCCTGCTTATGCAGGGGAACTGAAACCAGGTGATCTTTAAAGCCCCTTCCAGGCCAAATCATTTGAATTCTGTGATTTCTCTATGCAATATCTAATTTCTTTCCGGCCTTAGTAATTATGTGTTATTCATTGATGTTGCAAGAATTGTTGTATCTGTCTGGTTTTTTTGTGAAAATAATACAACTATATTCAGGAAAATGCATTTTCCTCTTTGTAACAAAATGCTCTACCTTTCGTTATAGACAGAAATAGGGTTTATGTAAGTTCCTAGCTCTGAGCTCATCCTACATAGGCTAATTTAAGTTCACGAACATCCAGAGAAAGGGGGAAAAAAAAAGCTATATTATTTGCCACATGGCCAACCTCCTTTCTTTAGGAACAAATTGCCTCACACTTAAGACATGCCATGAGTTCACAATATTGAAATCTTTGTTTATGACAAGCAGGAGTAAGATCACATGATCTGTATTTGTTCATTTAGTTTTCTCTGTGAACTGAATGGCCTTTTTGTACTTAGTTTTCTTACGGGATTGAACTTTACAAATAAGTCCTCCAAATTCTCGGGATAAAAGGATAAAGTTGCAGTGGCTACACAGTATTTATCAACTCTCAGAAAATGTATTTGAAAACAGTAAAACCAAAGTGAAATATGTTGTAATCAACCGGAGTGTGTCTGAAAATGATCTGTTAAATCAGTTTCAACACTTCTGGGGTACCAGAATTTCATAAAATTAATAAAATTAACAACCTGTAGCTTGTGATGTAACTATGGTAAAATACTGAAATATAACAAAATAAACAGCTGTACTGCTTTCTAAAAATCAATCTATAACGCATCATATTTTTATTGGAAGATTTTATTTAAAAATAGATTTACAAATAAATCCTGAAACGTTAGGGCACCTCAGTGAGAGATTAAATTTGTAGGTATACAAACTTCAACCTTAGAGGCCAACTGAAGCACTGGCAGTGTTTGGGAGCAGATCGTGGGAAATCCGTGAGGTAGTGGGGCAGAGGCTTTGCTTTGCACAGCTGTGTAAAGACTTGCCATAATAGCTGTCTGGAGCAGCAATCTCCGTGCTGGAGGAAACATGAGGAGCGCCTGTTCACCCTCCCTTAGGACGCGTAATGCTCAGCAGAGACCGGGAAGGGAGGAGTGACTGCTGTGCCCTTGTGTTCCGCCTCCGCTGGCTTAAGGAAGGCAAGCCGAGAGATGCTGTCAGGGAAGATGCAAACCACCCCAGTGAAAAAGCCCCCAGGGAGAGTACCCTGCCCCCGGCAGAATGTCCCCAGTGCTACCCTTGCCATTCTCCGCACGGGGCGGGGCGGGGCGGGAGGCACCGTGCCCGGTCTCAGCCCCCAAGGCTACGATTTCCAACCCAGAGTTCACCGTTCCTGTGCAGCTCGCTAGAGCATTTTAAAAACTATTTTGTATTAAAACCAGTAGATGGGTGCATTTGCTGTTGCGTTGTGGTTGGTTGGTTCGTTTTGGTTTTGAAATTCGCTTTAAATACTCCAGCAGCGGCAGGGGCCCGGCCGGAGGTCACGCGTGGCAGCGGGGCCGCGGG
>VZRH01002009.1:38052-103363 GCA_013397555.1 Urocynchramus pylzowi
CCTCTCCTGGCTTCCACCGGCCGCCGCGGACCCCGCAGCCCGGAGAAGCGGAGGCAGCCCCGCGGCTGGGGAGCTTTTGTTACTGGCAGGGGCAGGGGCTGCGCTGGCCTCATTGTGCTGCCCCCTCCGTTCCTCCCTCCGTCCCTCGGCGCCGCCGGAGCTGTTGCATTACGTCCTTTTCCCCCGGTTTCCCGTCTCCTCGCCGTGCCCGCTGCAGGGCCCGACGCGGCGGTGAGAGGCGGTGGGGGGCACCGGCGGCCGCAGGCCGTGCGGGGCGGCCAGGCTGGGGTTCGCCCCCNTCGGCCGCGGCCCCGGGACGTTTCCGGGCCTCCGCCGGGCCTTTTGTTCGGCGCGGTGGCTCCCGCCGGCCGGGCGGGGTCTGTCACCGCTGCCCCTGGGCAGCCGGGCAGAGACGCTCCCCGGCCGGGCAGGGTCGTCCTCCGCCTTTGCCCGGGCGGGCGCAGAAGCCGCAGCGAGCCAGTGCCCGAGCGCCCGGGGGCACCTGGAGCAGCTCCTGATGCTCCTGTGCCGGGCTGTGGGTCCTGCCCTGGGCTGCACAAGCCTGATCTTCACCTGTGCCGTGGTGTGGCAGCCCCTCGGCCGGCGAGGTGCACCTGCCCTCCAGCCCTCCCCCGTGTGCAGTCTCGGCGAGGGGGGAAACACCGCCGTGCCCTCCTCGCCCTTGGCCTTGGGTTTGGTGGCAGGAGGGCAACCCCTCCGTCGGGCTCCAACAGGGATCCTGCGGCGGCATCGAGCCTGCCGGGACCACGGGTATGTCAGGATGCAGAAAACTTATGTACACAGGGGTATAAGACATGTTTTAGAAGGAAATGCATCCTCCCCTGTGGTCAGCGTTGGCCTTGTGGTATGTATTGTCAAATGGCTAAATGTATCATCTGGGACCAGCGATCATACAGCGGCTGAGCCTTCATGGCAGTGGGCTGGCAGCATCCTTCCCACTGCGCTGGGGTAGATGTGCACCTTGTGAAGGGATACTTAACGTCCTGTTCCCTCAGAGCTTTCCTTATCAGCTTGTAACAATCAGTAAGCGATGCTTGCTGCAAGAAATAAAACATTGAAAGTAACCTTTTTGATTTCCTTCTTTTATGGTTGGATTTAGGTACCCTAAGTAAAATCTGGGTGGGCATGTGTTCACACACAGAGTAGTCAAAAGGCAAAGGTGTCTTGTGGGAAAACCTACCACACCAGGCAATCTGGCATCAAATGTAATACCAGTTTTTCTCTTTTTCTAAAGGACAAAAAAAATAGCTGTTCTGGAATAAGAACCACTAACTAAAACTCAAAGGCCACTAAACTTGGGATATACTGAATTTATTGATAAGCATGCCAGAAAACCAGAGCTGTGTGTGGCCCGTGAAGCTAGCACTTCAGATACCAAGGTGATATCAAAATCAACTATAATTTTTGTATCATATGGAAAATCTCCTTCATGTAATCAAAGTGGTGAGGTATTGGCAGAATTAGTGCCTTTCAACTGTCTTGTTGATCTTCTCTTCTATTGTCAGGCTCAATTCAGATGGCATGGAAAAGCTTGTCTGTAGCTGCTACATCTACATCAAGGATGATGGCTGATTATTTGAGTAATAGCAGCTATGTCAGTGAGTTGAGAATATCTTTATCGAAATAGAAATGTCTAATTTTGTCTTCCATGTAAGAACATCTGAGTTTTCATAATATCACTTTCCAGAGCCTGATTAGAAGCCCAGTCTTTATTCTTTGGACATGTACATTGGTACAAGGGGATATGTAGAGCTGCTCTCATATCAAAGTGTATTCTTCCTAATTACCACCTCCTTACTGTGAATCTTTTTTTGAAAGTTTGTGATGCCAGCCTGTAGCCTTGAATAACTTCCTGAACATCAGGTGTGATGATCTTCTGGAGAAAAGAGTTTTAGTACTAGGTACATCCCCAGTTTGTATACACAGAGCACAGTAAGTGCTAAATGGTTGTAAAACCTAAACCAGCTGTTTTTCCCTTTTGCCCTTTTAGTACCATGGTCACAGTTGTAGGTACAAGTAAAGGGCCATTGCCAAAGTTCAGGGATGTTTGCACATGACTGTCTTTTCCTTTGTGGCTGTGAATGGACTAGATAAAAACCAAGTGATTGAAATAAAGGTAGATGTTAGAAAGCCAGAGCATGCCATTAGGGAATAATTGCTTCAGCTGCAGTATTTGTTGTTGGATAGGTTACATGAGACTAGGGTGGAGAGCCCTCCTCGTGGTGGGACAGATCAAATGAGTCTTGGCTAAGATGTTACATGTCTGTGATAACAAACCAAATAAACAGGTCTTGGATTTGGAGCTTTCGGAAGGTGGGATTTGTAGTCAGTGTTCTGATTGGGAAAGGATGAAGAGGGATGCTTTGCATCAAGCATTTCTCTCCTTTATTGGTCTCAGACATATGTTCAGACAGTCCCAGCTTCAAATTCTCCTCAGCCAGACTGATATGTAATTTGTGAATATGGAAGTAGTGGTTATTAAGCTCTGCACTTAGCACCGTACCTAGAAAATTGAATGACTTTTTTATGCAGATCTCTTGTGGCCTCTGAAGGCCATAGAGGTGCCCTCTAAGTCTCAGTAACATACCTGCTTTGATAGGGTAAAATTCTCACAGATGAGTTTGCTTTTGTCAGTGTTGGTGCTTGGAAGCCCAGCAGTGAGGCTGTTAGATGTCCATGAAGGTACCCTTTAGAACCTCTACCTCTGTAACTTCTCTCAAGTACGTAAAACCTGACAGGTATTTCAGATGAGAACTAAATTATGGTTTTGTGGGGGTTTTGTTTGGTTTTGATTTTGTTTAGGTTTTCTAATTGTTCTAACAGGTATTCCAGAACTTCAGTTTCTTCTAGTGCTGAAATGAATGTGTGTAAATATTAAAAGAAACAAATAAGCCCCCAAAGTAACCCTTAAGCTGAATTCCTATTGGCACTGGTTATTTGTTTGGTGAGTACACAAAATATACGGTGCATGTTTTTTCACACAAATAGATCTTGTGTAAAACCTAACAACAGACCTCTGGCAAATAGGAATTTAGGAGTTATATGAAGATTTAACATTAACCCAGGAAAAACGTAAGCATAATCAGTGTAATTTGGGAAGGGATTAAATTTCTTTATTGCCTGTAAACTTTGCTTCTCAGTAGAAGATGAGGATCATTCATTTGTAGCTGCTAGGGTGGTCATTTTAGAGAAATCCTAGAATATTCTGTTTTAGTGCTGAAATCTGGCATTATATTTGTCTGCTGCAGTGTTGGTTTTAACTTGTATTTCAGTTGGTCTTCCTATTTTATTAGTTGTTCCAAATTACAAAGTTATGAATAATAAAATAACATTTGAGTAATAAATAGCACCCAATTCAAATTCTAGCCTACCAGTAGATGATTATGCTCAGGATGTCTCAGCTTCACAATCCCAGAATGAGATTAGGTAGATAATTATTTTCCAGTACGACGGTGAATAAAAATTCAGATGTTGCTGCTTAGTCAGAATCTGCAGTGTTTTTTCCCTCTGTGTGTATGGAGGACAGGAGGGTTGAAGCTTGAGTGCTGCTGTTTGGAATTGCTTCCTACAAGCTGCCATTCCGTTACTTCGTGGAAGCTAACAGCCATTTCAGCTGGACATTCTGCAAAGTCTGCTTTTCTGGACAGCACAGTCACAGCTCTGAGAAGACCCTCCAGTTCTGGGCTGGGTTTTTTTTGTTGTTGTTGTTGTTTTTTGTTTTAAACTGGTTATCCCATGCTTGCAGTTTTAACAATGTTAAAGTTTAGATGATGCAGAAATAGTCTTTACAGTCTTTCTCTCTTTCCTCTTGCACTGCCATACTGTCTCTTCTCATTCAGCTGCAAATTACTAATGACCATCAAATCCAAAGGTTTATTTCATTGAGACCACAAATTGCCTCCTCAGAGTAGAAGCTAAATTGCTCTAAAGCAGTAAAAAAGACGTTGCTTTATTTTAGTGGAGGAGCCAATTGCTTACTCAGTACTAGATAGTGTTGTAAAATGTTAGTGAGGATGAGGTGTTTATTGATTTTATCAATTATCAGATCCAGGTAAGCACTGGGTTTTGGTTGGGTTTTTTTCATGTTTGTCTTGAGCTACTAATGCCTGCAAATGCCTAGTAACTGATTTCCCTCATTCAGATGAGCAAGTTACCTAGGTGATCTGAGGGTTTAAAACTGCAGTCTTTTTTTTCCTGAGCATTTGTGTTCACCCTTTTGTCTTGTAATACCTTTCAATAAGTGATTCAAGGTACCTTTAATAATGCGTGTATGCACTTGTGAAGTGACAAATTTATATGCTGGCTTTCCCTGTGGGCCCACTTGTGTCTTGTGTCTTTTTTGCCCACTTGTGTCTTGAGATAATGTTAATTGCCATGTGTTTCTCCCTCTCTCCTTATTTTTTGTCTTTTTTTTTTAACACCACACAGATGCCTTTTGCTACTTGAGACTAAAACTGGGTTCATGAAGCTTTTATGGATGGCTGTGTCAACTTTTGGCTAAGTGAATGGTTTCAAATAAAAGTTTCTGGTAGCAATGAAAAGCAATTTTACAATTTTTAATTGTAATGGTTAACAGAAGCTTGGCTATATGTATTTGTGTGCTAGGGAGGAAAAAGAATTGTGCATTTTTTTAAAAAATATCAGAAATCTCCAGTGGCTTTGGTAAGTGGAGGAACAGAAATGTCACTCCGCTTCCTGTTATTACAAACTTCAGATTAGTTTTTTACTCTTGTGTTCTATGAGCAAAGCCAGGCTTGGCATAGGAAGAAAACCAAGAAGGAAATGCAGTGTTTTGGTCATGTCATTATAGGAATGTACTGTACCTGGCAGGTTGGAGGTTCAGCTTAAATGGCATTTCTTAACAGCCCTGCTTGAAGTCTCCCTATTGAATAGCAGTGTGGTTGGGAGTGATGCTTCTATTCCACATCTCAAATGCCAGTACAGTTGTTGTGAACTTAAGCTTATAATTCAGGGAGTGTTCTTCCAGTCAGCCAAAGGCAAACTATCTCTCAGAAATACATGCAACTTGAAATCAAAGTAATATACTTTCAGTATTTCTGTTGGCTTATACATTCATTACCTTATGCAAGCTGCATTTTTTGTGAGATCAATTTTCCTTTGCTTCAGTATATATATCTGTTCTGCCTTTAGATCCAAAGAAAGGCAACTTCTGAGAGAGCTGTGGTGTTGTTATTCTGCTTCTCCCACAGGTCCCAATGGTTTTACCATACACATGCCAGGGAGCAAAAATAAGGGAGGCAAGAAGTCTGTGCAAATGGTTGTATTTGCTAGAAAAAATCATTGTAATGATACTAATATAATACATGTTAATAATGTACACTAAAACATTTTGTTTTAGGAAGTGCCAGAGAGAACTGAGTGCTTTTTTTTTCCTTCAGAAATTCCAGAAACATTATTCTGAAGGCTGGTTTACATTAAGCTTTCAGTTAATGTAATATCTGGCTTGCTGTGCATGGGTAATAAGCATTATACACATGCTTTTTACAAATACCATTTTTAGTTTTATTAGAAACTGGAAAATATATATGTATTTTTTATACAGAGCCGTAAGAATGTGAACATACTGTAATTTTTTTGTTGCTTTTTCTAACTGCATTGAATCTTCCACTTTAAAATAGTAAGCCAGAATCACAGTTGACATAATGGCATGTCTGAGCCCTTGAAAGGAGTATTTTTAAGTATGTTTCAACATAGAGCAGCATTTTCATTTCTGTAAAATGCTGATGTTCTGATTCAGATATACCCATGGCATTCTTGGTAGCTTGAAGAGCAACAGATCTTGAGGAAAAACTGAAGGAAAAATTCATTTGTGTACAGTATAGTCTCTAAATTTGACTCCCTATTACTTAGGGATCATCACCATCTACTTGGGGGATTGGGTATGTTTAAACAGAGCTGCAGTGGGTATAAAAGTATGTTTTGAGTACAAGCAGTTTATGGAGCCAGGGCATAAAAGTCCCTGGAAATCCAACACTGAAGCTGTCTTTTAATTGTTCCTACTCTTACTTTTTTAGTTCTGTGAGCTGTCACTGCCTGTGCCATTCAGTGGTGGCATCCTAGGGAGTGAATTCTGTCTTTGTTCATTGTCTGTCCACCTCATGCATTGGCAGGTGAAGCCTCCCTGTCGCTGTGAGTGGAACTGCACCATGGCAAACTGCTGCTGTCCTGGGTGCTTTTCAGATGGAGAGGCAAGAGCATGTAACACTATAGAGGGCACCACTTAGGCCTTGCTGGAGTTGGAGTCACTTGTAGGGGCCACCCTCAGCCTCTCTGCCCTGAGGGCTTTGAGGAGACACAGTGGCAGCTGAAGTTAGCAGAGAGGAAATGGAGCACGGAGCGGAAGCCAAGGGGAAGGAAGTAGCAGCATCCTTTCAACTTGGGGACAATAAAGAAGCTGAATCCAATGTGGTACATAGTGCTTCCAGTTAGTTGTAGCTGCAGAACTGCTGAGAGCTGCTGTACTATGTGGTAGGTAAAATACAGTAACAGTGTTTAGCAGTAAAGGGGAGCTCCCCGTGACAGTCCATGAATGCTGAGATAAATAGGAGGTAGAAGTAGATAAAGTACTCCTGTTTTGTTAAAGAAAACTGAGCCCTTCCTGCATTGGTGAACAGAAGTGATAATGGTATTGGGTTCTTCCTCTTGTTTCATCCCACCTTTATGATTGTCATTATTGAAACATGGTGTCTTTTATCCTTTATAAGCAAAGGCATATACTAACACAACAACAAGTATTTCTCAGGTGATTTTGTGAGACTTGCTAAGAAAACAGCATCAAATTAAGGTAAAAGCTGCATTTATACTGCTGCTGCAAGGAAATTAATGCATCAGCAGTTTTGTCCAGCCCTCTTGCTCTTCACCATACTGTGAAAAGTTGTGGAAGGTTAAGATCCAAATATCTCATATCTCAGTCTGTACATGTCAAGTAGTCCTCATGTGAGGGATATGCAGTTTGCATTCAGGGTAGGAGGCATCTCGTCTGACTGGGGTGTCTGCAGTCTTCAAGTGTCTGCATTGTAGTGAGTTGTCCACAGTCCTGTTACAGACAAGAAGATCTAATCTCAGCTAATGGAGCCAAGTATCATTCCTGTCACCTGGAGTAAGCACATTTGGGTTGATGAATATCCACTGTGTGAATCTTCACTGATGAGCATGGCAGCCTACACAACAATATTTGAATTCCCATTTAGTCAGATGAATCCTCCCTCACTGTTGCCTCCCTCTGTGTTGCCCTCTGGCTTGGCCTTGAGCTATAGAATATATACAGCGTAATAAGCTAGTGAAGGAACACACTCTTGGATTACCTGGCTGGGTTATGTGCTTTTCAAGACTCAAACAAGAGTTATTGTCTATTTACATTTCTAAACCATTTGTCTTTGTAGTATTATGCTTATGAATCTCAGTATTTCACTCCCAAGAGTAAATAAACAAAAAGAAAAGTTTAGAAACAAGTAAGGAGGCTTGTAGAGTTGTTTGGACTTGCCTATATGTTTTTGCCATGTTTTTAATTAGCTTTGTATTCCCAGGGGTTGATTTATTCTGAATTAAATTGCATCGTTACTCTCATCTTTGTTTTCTCACACTGGCATTTGTGTAGCAATGTGGTAAACCAGATCAAGGAAGTTATCCAACTGAAAACTCCTGTATGCATCAACTCAGTCTTCACCTGGATCATCTCCCTGACTGGAATAATCAGAAATTACACAAATGCTCTTGCTGGTGCAGCGGAAAGGGCTGGGAGGAGCTGGTTAGGGAAAACAGGGACTTCATGGCAGCAGTGCCATTTGAGGCAGGATTACACTTTTTTGTCAAACTAAAGCATAAGACGTAAGGCACAGCATTTAGAAAGGTAACTGTTTTTAAAGTTACTACTTAAAGGAAACTGCTCTTATCTGGAAATTTGATACCATCCCATTGCTCAAAGTAAAAGCATAAAGAATTTTTTGAAAAACCAATTTGCTTACAGTGGGAAAAAACCTGCATTGTACAGTTAATACTGGCAGACCTGGACCTGGATGCTGGCAGATGATTTGAGGCACTTTCAGTTGCAACTGTCTCTTGTCAGAACAGGTTTTTGTCCCTGCCCAGGATTTCCTGCATGGAAGTTTAAACAGAGTTCCGTCCACAGTTTCAGCTCAAGTGTATTGTGACATGTACTGTGACGACTCAAGTGCTCACGAGTGTTTCTCCCAGTTGTAGGGCAGCAGGTGAGTTAGTACCTGAGTCATCTTTTCTCTGGATGTTCTAAATGGCTTGAGAGGAAATTATACATTTTAGTTCATTTGAATGCTAAAGAAACGTGGGGGCAGTACTGGCACTTACCACAGTGTTCTGGTAGAGTAAGTTTTGCCAGCAAGTTGTCAGCACAGGATTTGACACGATTAGTGCATGATGCCTGGTAGTGTCTGGTCACTCCTCTGTGATATGTCTGCCAGCCAGAGTGGTTCCCACCTGCCTTCAGCTAATTGCCTTATTTTCCTTAGCTACTGCACTTTTGCATTGATGTCTCCAAGACTAGAATGTCAGCTGAGAGATAAGAACTTTTAACTCTCTATCCTACCCTTCCTCCTTCTGTCCCTGTGTTGGCCCTCTGGTATCTTGAAAGGCTTGGTTTGTTTTTGCTGATGACAGGCAGGAAAGTGTGCTAGGGAGTGTTCATGGCCTTTTCTTGTTTCTGTTTGAATTGGGCAAGCATCACTAGGGAAATAAATGTATCCAGGAGTTCTGGAGACAGTACTGATGGTCTGCAGGGGGTGAGGTGGACAAGGGCAGGAGCACACCACCAGGCAGGAGGGGTTAAACTTGTCCAGGCTTTGCATTGTGTTTGCAGAATGGGAGCCATCAGCTCAAGATGGAAGCTTTTTTTACTTCTCACTGCATTGTGGTCCCGACAAGTTTTGAAACCTGCTGAGTAGTATGCTGACCTGGACAAATATTACAGCAGTTAAAAAGGCTACTTAGGGTAATAACATTGACAGACACAGTGAAGCACAAAGATATACTTGCTTCTTTTATCTTTATTGCTATTACCCAGAATATTCTTGCAGCATTTGCAGCTTATTTCAGCATTTGAAGTCCTGGCAAGTAACTTAAGCTTGGTCCAGTTTCTAGGTTCATGAGGTATGATTTACAAGACCCAGGAACACATGTTTGAGATGAGAGCTGTGTTTTCGTTGTTTTGGGGTGAACCTGTGTGTGGGGACTGTTACATTTTCTCTACTGTAAAAATCTAAATTTGAAGACACTCATTTTCTGCAAAAGTTAACAATCCTATAAGAACAAAGGAATTTTTATTTCATTTTCTAGTATACTGCTTGTTAAAGTTATTTAGAGGGAACTATGGTATTAAACTTAGTCTATGTAAATATTGTTGTTAGCATGTTAGATGGAAATTAAATATACAGTTGCTTCAAGCAGCCTGAAGGAGTAGGAGCTAGAACTTAAAATGGGATGAATTTCAAGTTTGCTTAATGCTGTAAGCTATAACTGCAGCGGGCTTTAGAATATTAAATTAGTAAAAGTACTTTAAAAATCAGTCATTAAAGGAAGAGAATCTGCCATACTAAAGTTCTTGTTGAAAACCATTCGTTTTTCCTGACATTTGATAATGCCATCCTTCTTAAGGTTGAATGTGAATACTTACCTGCTCTGTGAAACTTTACCTCCGCCAAAACTACTTGCCATTCTTTAGCTATGTTCAGAGTCTTGGTGAAGATGTTTTAATTAGTAATTTTACCTGTATGGAATCTCTCAGTGAAACTTGGAGGGATTGTTTCATTTGTTTGAGGTTTTTTTAAAGCATGGTTTACTATTGCTGCATTAAGAGCTGAGTGAGCCCTCTCAGCAGATGCTGTCATTAGAGAGGGGGTCAGAGAAGTGTCTTATCGCAAGACTTTTCTATGCACAGAAAAATAGCCTTGAGTTTTGAAGGGTGAGGTGCTAGGCAAACAGAGTAGAAGAGTTTTTGTGGTGGACTCCTAGAAAGGTAATGGTTATTCCTGTGTGCAAGTTAATACATGCTTTAAAGTGTGCTTTAAAGTGGTGAAAAATTTTTTTTAAAAAATGCATATAAGCTCTCAAGATGTAACTCGTTAATAAGTGATAGACCTGTAGTTTCCTTCAGAGTGGTAGAGAATCTTTGCTTACCATAGATAATTGCACATAAATAAAGATGCTTTTTAATATCTGATACATTTGAGGATCAAGTCTTACATCAGTTAGCTGCTCAGGGTAATCAAATGTCATCTTCCCTTACCCCTAGCCTGATTGCATGGGGGAAAATATTAAAGCTTAAATTCTTCTGGCTGGGCTCTCTCATGTACTCTGAGTGCCTGTGGTGATGTTAGCATTTCCAAGAAGGAATATATTGAATGGGAGAAAAAGTAAATGCTGTTTCCTTACCATGATGCTGACATGAGGCAGAAAATCCCATGGCCTCACTGTAACTTCATGCCATTCTGTCTACTGCTGTACAGGTTAACAGCTAGTAAGGACATACTCAAAACAGTCCATCCTGACAGAGCCTTGGTGCATCATGGGGCTGGCTATAAACAAATGGTATCTGACATTATTGGGTTGCAGGTCATTGCCTACTTTCTGTTGTGTCTGTGGAGGTAGTAAAATGCAGCCTTCCTTACTCCAAGTGTTAAAATTCAGAAGGGCTTTTAACAGCCCAAAGGCTTTGAAGGTGATGGGTGTGTTTGCCAAAAAGAACAGCACTTTCTCTTGCTAAGTTTAATATTGTAAGTTATTCTTACAGCTTCTTGAGTGTATAATAAAAGTAATAAAAGTTCAGATTGAATTAAGAGTGTATCTTCCTTGGAAAAGAAAGGTTTGTTGCTTGTTCTCTAGTCACAGGATGAGGAGGGTATGTCTGTTGTGCATAAAATAAGGTCAGGAGTAAAGAGAAAGTGCAGTGACCATGACAATACACTGTCTAGGTCAGGGCTGGGAAGTAAATCAAGCCCACACAAGAGTTCGTTCTTAATTCATGCCATTTTTACTTCAGTGGTTAGGGAACTTTTAATGAATTAAGTGATACTCAGTAATGAAGCTTCTGCTTGAACCCTTGTGAAATAATGTTCAGATTTATTCCTCCTCTTCTTGCAGTTTCATGTTTTTCTTTGTCACACTTGCATGAGTGTAAAGGGTAAAGCCAGAAATTTGCCTGGCAGTGGGCAGCACAGTGGTGTGTCAGCAGTCTGGGCTTGCTTTCAGCCTTCTGGGTAGGCAGAGAGCCCCCACCTGTTACACTGATGTTTAAATCTGAGGGGGTTTTTTTAATGTACACAGCAACTTGGCCCCAAAATGAATGGCAAGCTTTTTTTTCTGAACATATGTATGTAAAGAAACTAAGAAGATTTTTAAAAAGGGGGCAAAAATAAAAAGCATAAAGGTGATAGAAGGCATGAAAGTTCCTATGTAGGAAATGAAGTTTGAATGGATTCCAGCTATGATTATTGAGTTCCTGCTTCCTTTTTGTCTTGCACTTTGCTTTACCTTGCCTTTCCTTCCGAGTTGAGCTTAATTTTTAACTTCATTTCATTTTGACAGAAGATAACCTACATTTTAAAACATAGTCTTGTAAACAAATGTGTATTTCAAACATACTCACAAAACTTGATGCTGCAGATAACATCAGAATCTCATTTCATGCTCTGAAGCAGCAGGAGGATAAAACACCTAAAATTCAAGGTGCTTTTAAAAAGTCAATACTTGACTGTAGTTACAAAACAGAAAATACCATAGGAAGCAATTATTTTAGTTCAGAGAGTGAGACAATACTTATAAATGTTGATTTCAGAAATTTTGCTGATAACCAATTGCATTTTTCAATCTTCTCCATGCTTACAGTATAATAGTAAGTTCAGTATTTTTGCTATTTTACACCCAAACTGATGACCTGTGATTTTTGTGAGGTAGCTCTGAATTCAGTGGGCCTCACCTGTGGGCAAAATAAAAAACAATGTGTTTTATACCACCTTAAAAAGAATTGGGAAAAATAAAAGAGCTTAATTATAAGTCCATTGATTCCTTTCTTTGTCATTAATTATTCACATATTAGTGTGATTGGTTTTGTTTGGGAGGTTTTTAAGCCTTGTAAAGAGTAAAACAAATATGAGCATAATAATTAGTATTGCTATAATACAGTAATAATATAGCATTGCTATAATACCTAGTTATTTTCATCTTTCTTTGTCTCAGTTTTACCAGGTTTCTGAGACAAAAATTGTAAGTCAGTAAGATTAGTTTTTTTGAATAACTCTTGAAAACCTATGTATTTGTTTGTTGGAATCCTGTCTGCTTTCTTCTGCTAAGAAACTGGGATGGCTGCAGTTGGTTGGAGACCTCAGCATTCATGCACACATGTGCAGATGTGCACATATGCTTGTCTTAAGGCCATATGGTATGAATCAAAGCTTACCTCACAGTAGTAAAACTGTAATGCATTTTCCACCATTTTCAGTTATGTGTTCGTGCCATGATACTCTGTACTTTGAACAACTTACAGAAATTGTCCTTTGTAAATGGTCATTATTCTGTGAAATTAATGAGTTCTCCAGGATACTTAGCTTCAGTTTTGTCCTTGGATTGCTGTGGATATTTCAATAACACCAGGAGTTGTCATCTTTTATGCTCACTGGCTTTGTTCAAAG
This sequence comes from Urocynchramus pylzowi, assembly GCA_013397555.1. Lineage (NCBI taxonomy): Eukaryota > Metazoa > Chordata > Aves > Passeriformes > Fringillidae > Urocynchramus > Urocynchramus pylzowi. The sequence continues at coordinate 50,751 of VZRH01002009.1, forward strand.
CAGTTTTGGCTTGCAAATGCATACAGATGTGTTTGTTCCTTCTTGTTCATGGCAGGTAGATTTGCAACAAACCCTTGCTAGCAGATAGAAAGCATGTGAACTAATTGAGTGTATATGTACTTCCTTTTTTGGGATTTTTAAACAATCTGAGACCTCTAATTAAACATTGCTGGCTCCTGGTTGTTTTGTTTGTTTGTTTTTTTCCTGCAGTTTTCATGGTACCTCATACTATTATTGGGAGTTCTTAGAAATTTCCAACTTTATCAGAAAAAGTGAATTTTAGTATTAGACCTTTATATCTTTTATTTAAAACTATAGCACTTAGAATTTTTTCTCTCATTCTAGTAGCTCAAGACAATTGAGCCTTCAGCTTGGGATAGTGCCTTTGATTCTATTAAAATTATCCTTTCTAGACACACAAATACACTTAGCATTAAAATGGAGAACTGACCTACTGTTTATATTTTTATCTGTATTAAGATAAGTAGGGTGGTTAAGATACCCTAAATATTAACCAGATGCTGAATCAGATATCTTACTCTGTAAATGACATTACTGAAAATCAGTACTGGTAGATTTTTCTCTTTGGTAGTCATAGTAGGTCCTTGGGTTCTAACTATTCCTATATACTTGTTTGTAATTGATATGCTGTAATTTTTCTTTATCAGGAATACAAAACAACAACAAAAATTATACATGTTTAGGTAACATGATGTGTCTTGTACATTGTTTTGGTTTTTTTTTTTTTTTTAATGGATTGTAAGCACTCCAAGCCATCCCTTTAGAATATGTCTGGTAGCTGAATCTTCTGCCACACTTGTAATTTTTGACAACAGGACTTCAGTAGCCAGCAGTTCTGGTGTAGATAATCACCTTGTGGAGTGGCCAGTAATTTCTTCACATAGTCATGATGACCTTGACTTTCAGAGGAGATGAACATGTATCATCCTCAGTGTACTGCTGTGTTTTCTTAGAGCAAGGAGCATGCTCAGGCCTAAGTACGAAGGAGATGGATAGTTCATCAGGGAGTTTTGCTAAGAGTTGCTTAGTTATTTCATGATTCCTTTTTTCTGGAGGCTGTCCAGACACATCCCTTGTGTTGATTCTGGAGACATTTGTGCATTGTCAGGTTCACTTGAACTTGCCTCTGACCTGTGTTTCCAACAGGAAACTGTTGCTGTGAATTGCAGAAGTTCTCTTACTCGAAGAATCATAGAATCATTTAGAAAAGACCTTTAAGATCACCTAGTACAACAGTCCATCACTAAACCATGCAACGTCCATCACTGAACCATGTCCCTAAGTGTCACAGTTACATCTCATAAAGGAGTTAGTTATGTTCCTTCTAATAACTGTAAGTCCCTGACAACTTGGCAGTGTTTCAACTTGTTGTTCCAGTTGCTTGAAATACAACTGCATTTTATCTTCTGAAGGGTTCTAAACCATTTGTCTGGTTCCTCTCCCAGATTCTTAATCCTCATCAGAAGAGATTGAGAAGGATTTGGTTGCTCAGTACTTCCTGATGCTCATTGTGAGAGATGCTCAGTGTGTAGGTGGAATGAGGCATTTTGCTGACCTTCAGTACCACAGAGGAATGTGCAGAGATGAGACTGTAGTGAGCACTGTGTTTCTTTGTTGTTCATACTTGAGGGAAGCTTGTTGATCTTGACAGCCGTGGCAGGATCTAATGGCTACCAACTGCTGTCGTGTTGGCCAGTCCTTTGTGTTCTTGACATGCTGCATACAGACTTAGGTGGTCTTATTATTCATATAATGTTCTTACATTATAATATAATATCTTATAATATTCTTATAAATTCCTTAGGTTGTGTTGGCTTTCTATCAACCAGGGATCCTAAACTGCAACTTCTTAGGTGTGGGCTGGTATGGCTGAATGTAGAGCAGTGAGCAGGCTGTGCTCCTGTTCTTCACCCTCATCCACGCCTCATTGCTGCTGCTTTTTGGGAAAGATATCCAGATTGCATGGATCTGTGCAATAAATAAAATAAAAGGATGATTCTTATGAAAATTTTGTGTACTCATTGGGGAAAATGAAGAAACATTCATCTTACTGCCTCCTGTTCAGAAGAATGGTGGCTGCTTTGCAGTTGTTTTTGCCTTGCTGCGTGAGCTTGGAATAAATGTCTCATTGTTTTGCTCTCAGTACTTGGAGATGCTGGGCTTTCCTTGCTTACCACTGTTGTAACTTCTTGCTTGGCTGTTAGATACCTGTAGGTAGCAGCAGTGCATGAGGGCCCCAGCTTGTGACTGGGGTTCTGCTGGGCTGTAATCTGTCAAGGTGTTGTGGCTTCTAATGTTTTCCATTGCCAGGGAGCTAGATACTAGAAGTTCTGCTTTGTGACCCCTTCTAACGCTGTAAGCTGTGCAACAGAGAAAAGCAAGTAATGTAGAAATAGGAAACAAGTTCATCTGAAAATGCAAATAGTTGAAAGAGATAAACACAAAAGAAAACATGAAAGGTACTTACTGCTGTCTTACTGGCTTTGGCTGCTTGTTCTAAGCTGATAAGTGAAGAAGGTATCCACCCTTATTTGCCAAAGGCTGGCATGCTTGGGAGTGCTTCAGAGCTGCTGTCCTGTGGTACTGAGTATGAGGGTAGTTTACTGTTTAACTAGTTCATGTTGACAGCTTGGACTTAATGGAAGTGGATACTAATAGAGGATGTAAACTTAGTGCAAGGTTATTAAATGATGGGGTAACATTTTATCTATCTTTTAATGCTAACTTTATTCAGTTCTCACTGGGTCTCTCTTTGGGAGAGGGTTTGTATTGCCCAGGTGTAGGGACTTGATGTAGTGACGGGATGTTTCTGTGATGGAATAGCTTTTCTCAATAGGTGTGGAAAAGATGAGCTTATGGGGAAAAGGGCATTTGTTTGAAGAATTATAAACATAAGCATTTATTTTCTTACTTCTGCAAAACCTATTCTATATATTCTGTTCAAAGACAGTGTCAGGTTGCTGTGTGGCACTTGCCCAGCAGGTCCTGCAATGCAGACTTAGTCTCTGAGCTGAATTCACTGTGGCTGGGGTTTAGTGCCATATTTGGTCTTTTACTTTCTGAGCACCTTTGACAAGAAACCAGTGTGCTGTGTGCTTGAATACTGCCTCAAACTGCTACTTTTTAATAACAGTGCTCAAGGTTTTATGCTCTTGTTTGTCTTTTTCACTGAGTAGTCATTGGCTCTGTCCTTGTCCCTTGTCCATATATGTCTTCTCCCTCTAAGAAATCATACTGCTCTCTTCAGCCTTACCCATCACTTCTATATAGGTCATGTCTGATTCTACATATTCTCTTAATTTTGATTTCTCTGTCTGTCTGGTCTCAACCAGCTCCTGGCTACACCATAATTTATTACAAGTGACAGATTTGGAGGAGGAGGTCCTCTGCTGTATCATATCTCTGACTATTGTACTTATAGCAGATGATGGTGCTGTGACATTCCTCTGCTTGGATGTTTTAAAAAAGTTCCAATGTGGAGGAACTGACATGCTCTGCAAATTGTAAAGCCCAAAGGAGTTTAAAATAACAGCTGCCAAACAGCTTTAACTCCTTAGTTTCTTTCTTGGTTTTTATTATGAGTGAGGAATAAAGTTAGGGGCTTTTTTTAAATGAAAAAAAATTGATCTTATTGTCAACTGTTAAGAATCAGGTGCTGACTTTTTATTGTGTGAATCTTTAAAGAATTAAAACATGATAGTACGGGTGTTAATCTAGTAAACGTCTTCTGGTCATGTTTTAAACGCAGCTTGAACAGACATGGATGTTGTTAATAGAAAGGCAGATATATAATTCCAAGAAATATACAGGTTTTATGGCAGAATAAATGCAATTTGTGATTTCTGGTTAATTTTTATTATTATTATTTTAGAAATATTTCCTTGGGGGCCATTTGCAGACTTTGGAATACTTAAAAACTTTTGCTAATAGTCTTGAGATTTTGTGTGTTACATAAACTTCAGATTTCCTTGCTAGTCATCTGTGTTTATTTGACTTTCTGAGAGCTATTATATGCACCAGCAATAGCCTGTATTTGATTCTTGGATTACAGATTTTTTTATTTTTCAGGTTTTTTTTCCCACTGCTTAGATCTCATAAGTCTACCTTGTCTGCTTTGCTTTCAGCCTGGAGCAGGATAATTGTTACCTGCTGAACATGGAAAGCAAATATTTGTGAGCTGAGAGTAAAGGGAAGCTGTCTCATTTCTCCTTTCTGTGTGCAGAATGACATGTTGCTCTCAGAGTGAGTAGCTTGGTCTGCATGGTTGCAGTTGGTGCTTGTATGTAGAACAGAAGTGGAGGCTAGGTGAAATTCCATACCAAGTGGCCCTTCTGCCCTCTGATCTATGAATGTAATGCTGCAGAAATTGCAGGTGGTGTGTAAAATGTGCCCACAACTTGCTTTGTAGGGAAAGATAATGAGGTACAGCAATATGCTAACTTCTGTGTTTGATTAAAAATGTCTGGAGTGCAGTTCTGAATATGAATCATGAACCCTCTGAAAGTGTAGGAGTATGGTACTGGAACAGACTGCATTTTCATCTCTTCAGCAAGTACCTTGTAAGCGTTTTTTGAATCTCACTGACCTCATCTTAAAACTGAGTTCTGCTTGACTTCACCATTATGAGTCAGAGGATGTTTCCAAGCATTTCACTGTTATTAGTAATATTGTGCAAAATTTTCAATACTTTTTATCTGCCAGAGCAACTGAAATATTAAAGTCCATGAAATATGGTGTTTTGCTCGCCTTTCCTCTGCCTTGTGCATAGACAGGGTTCTAACCCAACCACTTGATCCATCTAGTTGAGTTCAGTGAAAGTTGCAGTTGCACAAATACCCAGTTAAAATAAAAAAAGGAGGTAAATTTAAAATTTACAAACTAAAGATTGGGTACATGGGGTTATTACCAACAGAGATGCTGAAAACACGTAGCAGTACAGAACCACAAGTGTTCAGAAAATAAACCAATTAATTTTTATTCAGGTGGTAAGTTAATTAGAACCTTGTAATCCCTCATATTTTCCTTCTCTAGTATTATCCAAATGCATGTAGCATGCACATGGGCCTATTTCTTAGAACAATAAAATTTTAGACCACCTTGGAAAATTGAAAAAGATAGAAGCTTGCAGGCATTAAGTTTTTATCCATTTCTCTGACAAAGTTGTTTTTTCAACTTGTACATACCAGTACAATTGCTCTGACTTTAATTTTGTTAAGTTAATATTGAGATAAGTCGAAGGGGGGAAATAAGGATGGATAATATCCATCAAACTGGGGAAAGGCATTGGAATAGCATGGAGATGGATAACATAATGGTTGAGTTTGGAAGGTACCTCTAGTCCAATCTCCCTGCTTAGCCAGGACCACCTAGAGCTGGTGGCCCAGGACTATTTTCAGACAGCTTTTGAGTATCTCCGTGGATGGAGACTCCACAACCTACCTGAGCAGCCTGTGCCAGTGCTCAGTCACCCTCACAGGGAAAAAGTGTTTCTTGATGTTCAGAGGGAACCTCTTTTATTTCAGTTGGTGCCCACTGCCTCTGTTCTATCACTAGCACCACTGAAAGTGTATGATTTCATCATCTTTCCAGTGAAATAGGAAGTGAGGAAAAACTGTGACATAGCATGATTATGCCACACTCAAAGCTGGTTTTTCTGAGTTGTACTTGGCTGGAAGGTGCTGTTACTGTTAAGACCAGAAAGAGTGGAAAGACTTCTGTGTTTGAGAGAATTGTCAAACTTTTACTAATTATTTTTTCAGTAGAAGGATACCTGTCTGGGAAACCAAGCCTTGCATGTTTCCTCAAAATTAATTCCATACCACAGCCAAGAAGTATACAGTATGCCAGGTTATTTTGAGTAGAGTTGTATTGCTTTCGTAGCATTTGTTGTTCAAATATGAACAGCAATGATTCCAGTGAAGTGCCAGAAATTTTGGATGTTTTACCTTTGCCTGTGGCCTCAGGAACACTGATTTCACACTTCATCTGTCTATTCAGTGCTCTGGCTATGTAGAATTTAATATATACTGAGCTGTGGTAGTGCCCTGCTTATATGCTTTTAGTGCCATATGTGTTGGCATCTATATTTTATTCGATAAGCAGTTTTATAACATATTCCTTGTACTATTTTCTCCTTACATTTAAAATATTTCCATATTTTCGTTTCTGATCTAGCATAGTCAGCTTTGGATGTTGCAGCAGGTTCTGCAAGATCCCCATTCCACAGGTGGGATAACTCCAATTGGTTTTCACCAAAACTATTGAGCATTGTTGGTGCATGGAGTCACTGCCTGGCTGCACAGACAGGGATGAGGTGTGCTCACCTAACACTCTGCAGTCCTTCAGCTGGAGGAGTAATAATATTCAGATGAGGGATGGTGCTGCAGTCTCAACCTTTTGCTTTATCGGAGGCGAGTGTTATTTACCTATACAGAAAAGGTTGTGACAGCTAGCCTGAGCTCACAGCTTGGTGAAGCCATGTGGGACTGTTTTTATTGTCTTGCTGTCAGTTTGTGTCACCTGGCACAGCTCCATTACATTCAGTTTTTTCCTCTTTTCCCAGAATGGAGGAAATAGACACTTCAGGCCCTGAATACTCATCTAAACATCACTGTGTGATGATTAGAGATAATAAATAAATTATTAAATGTTATGTTTTGTTTGTATCATGTTCATTCCTACCTAGCTTTTGAACTACACATGAACTTTCTCAATCATGCATTTTTTTTTCCTTGTGGCATAATTAACTCAGTTTTTGTCTAGTACAGATTGCTGTGTTCTTTTTTGAATTTCAGCTTTCTGTGACCTAACACTTCATCCTGGTAGTTGTAAAACTCTCAAGGAAGGGAAAGGAGAGAAAAAAAAAAAAAAAAAGAGGACATAGGGGGGGCTTAGGGAAGATTTCTTGATGTTTCTTATTCAAGCTGGTTGTTTGAAAGCTGGACTCTGCCATCCCCAGGTTAATCCATATGACTTGCTGCCCTACCTTGCTTGAATTACGTTTCAGTGTTGGGATTTGTTGTTTGTGTTTCTTGACAGTTTGTTTTGTTAGGGAAATTGTCTGTCGTTTTATATTACTTTTGCTCTTTATTTGTAAGAGTGGCAAATGGCTGTTGCAAAGAACATTCAGGACTGATTTAGTTGTTTTCTACAAAGCTGAGATTTTGATGGATAGACTGTTGCAAAAGCTATTTTGGATCTTTTTTCTCTAACGTGTTAACATTGCACATAAGCTCCTGTTAGTATTGAATGAGATAGTAATGTTGTTCCTCTTCAGATTATGTCCCCAAACCTGTAGTAACAAAGCTGTTAGTAGTGTTCTGTAAGGATCTTGCTTTACATTTGGCATTGTTTAAGTATTTCTGTGTGACCAAGCACAGCAGCCTGTGAACAGATGTGGAATATTTATATTAGTAGCTTTCATTCACCTTATAATATTTATAAAGCTTTAATTTTTATAAGAGTCTTTACAAAATGAAACAACTGTATTACAGTATAAATTTGTCTATTTAGGGACCAATACCATTAATTTCTAAGTTGGAGGCTTACCAGCTCTTAGTTACAGAGGATGAAACAGACACAAGAGTGTTGGTCAATCACAGGTTATTTTATAAGACACCAAATAAACATAAACAGTGATTCTCTGTGCAGGTCTAGAAAGGACCTGTTTAAGGCAGGTATAGCACTTGACAGTTTGCCCTTGAGGAAAGCATGCAGGTAAAAGAAGTAGCCATTGAGGAGTGGGGTTCTGGCAGGCAGCCAGCTGTGTGGGTGTGGAAGATAAGTAATTACCTCTTTTAAGACAGAACTTGAAAATCTTGACTTTTTTTGATGCAGTTTTCTTCTGATAACAGAGGCCTGGCTCTGACTACCCACAAGATTCCTTTATGTTCTTTATTCTAATGTAAAACACTCCTACTAAGAACAAGTGGGAAGAATACAAGCACAAAAAAAAGGTAATAGTACAGCAAAAGGTCCAGCAAAAGTGTTTTCCTTTGTTATTAGTTTCTGCTTTTCAGTGGAATGCAACAAAAACCCCTGTTCTAAAAATGGCCTGAGGTGACTCAGTATTTAAATTATAAACTAAAGTCAACACAAGGAGTGGAAAAAGTGACTTTCTAATTTCTTGAGATTTACAGTTTCTTTTGTATTTATGTTGCAGTTAGGAATTGTATGTTAGGATTCCTTGATAATTTTTATACAGATTACTATTTTCAAAGTAATTTCTTCCATTCTTGCTGCAAAAGAACTTGTACTCAATTGAAAGTAGTTACAGTTTTATTCTCAGTGCACATGGAAAGTAATTAATATGTTAGATAAGGGATTGAAAGGCAAAATATATAACTGCATTTCAGGGCTGATGTTGAATAACAGTTGAATATGGAAGAATTTGCTTTCTTGATTGTGGTGGATTTGGTTGTTGTTAAACACTAATACAAAACCACCACTGAATTACAAGAGGAACTGAAAAGCAAAGGAAACTTGTGTATGTAGCTCCTAATTTTGGGAAGAGTTTAATGTCTGTTCAGTGCCTATTCTATGATCATGCAAAGGTGTGACTACTGCACACCTTGTCTTTTGAGTTGATAGAGTGAAATGTAACTAATGGTGCCTGTGTTCTCCAGCAAATCTGCTTGCAAAACATTAGTCTGTGGGTTTCTTTGTGTGCTCATTTTAGTGTAAAAGACTTGGGTGATAAAGCAGCATAAGTGGTTGCTTTAAAAAGACTATCCAAGTATTCTTACCACTTGGATAAGAACAGAGAGGTACTCTTCGTTTAGAGAGCTAATTGATTCTTACTTGGCTGTAGTGTGATGTTTTGACCAACAACTGAAATAATTCAGAATTGCAGAAACATTAGAATTTTTTTGTGTGCAAATTGTATAAAGTTTTAGTGAATCTCAGGTCATTTAGTAACAAATCAAATTGCTGTTCAGAGGAAGTGGTCTGACTTGTTTCAAGAAGCTTGTAAAGCTGCCAGAATATGGTAATTTTTTCTTTGCCTTTCATAGTGCCAAAAACGGGACCTTGGCACAGGTTTTAACTTGGGTACATCATATTGCTGAGTTTCACAGGAGAGCAACATAAACCTCTAGGTTTTGTCTGTGGAAAATCATGATATTGGAAATAGCTAATGGCAGTCTTTCTGTTTAGTATGTTGTACTTTGTCCTGGGAAATTCATTCCCCTCTGCATGCTTGTTTGCCTTTATTTCACATCCATATTTAAAATGTAATATATTATTTTACCTCAATTTTTCTGCCTGCTTCTTAGTGGGAATTGTACGTTAGGATTTTGTGAGAATGTTTTGGGTTGTGGAATACCCTTCTTCACAAAGTCCCTCACACACAGATAGACTTCACAAAGTCTATCCAAGTTTACTGCAAATACCTATTTAGCTATTTTCAAGAATATTTCACGGTTTTACATTTTTTAAATCAGAGAATGTTCTGTTTTTACATGTGGCTTTGTTGTTGTTAGTTGTTAGGTTATTAGTTGAAAACCCATCAAAGTGAAATGGCAATAAAAGTTCATACCGGGCACAAGTTCTTTATCTGCTGTGTGGCCTTGTCTTGTGCTTGCTTACTGCTCCATTGTGGTACATATTATACCACTATGGCTTAAGTGGCAAGCTAATCTTTTTCTGGCTAGTTTTTTCAAGTATTTTCCTAGATTCTTCTTTTGTCAGGGGAGAGGGAATTAGGTGGCACAGGGGAATAGAATTGTTTTAGTTTTTTTTTCTGGTTTCATTTTCCCCTGTCTTTATCCTTTACTTAAGAATTTTGTTGGACCTCAACAGACCATACTGTGCCATCCCATGGCTGTTATATCTGTCTACAAGATATGTAGATTTTAAACATAGTTCAGTCTGAACTGAGCAATTTGTTTCCTAAAAAACATCCCCCAGTAACATGGATATGGGAATTGTTTCCTGATTATCTAAATAAGCCCCTTGTGGGAAGTTCCTTGGTAACCATGAAACATCTTAAAGTCTGCACGTTGTGAACAACTGTTCTCACCTGACAAAATGCAAAACTGCTTAAGAAAAATTAATATACTGGTACTTCTGCAAATGTGAAAATTGGGGTACAGTTCCACTGTTTTTGTCCCCAACCACTCAACCACTCATCTGCCTTTACCAGCATTTGGCTGTACTAGGACCACCACTGCCCACCATGTCAGTGACTTGGTTTGGGTTGAAAAAAGAAATTATCCTTCTCTTCTTAATTAAGTTTTTTAGCTAAAGTCTGTTAACTACCCCATATATATATATGTGCAACTATACCCAGGGTGAGTCTCTTCTGGAATGACATCTGAAGAGTGTCTCTTCTTGCACCCACTGGAAAATTTTCATTTCCATTAGTTTTTTTGAAATTACTTTATCAAATATAAGTGCTTGACAGACGGAGCCCCATCTGTCATTTTACTATTATCTGTTGTATTTCTAAATTTGCTCTCACTTGTAGTGCTTGTGAGAGTACTTTGACATTGTTCTTAATTGTTCCTTGGACTGCTTGCAGAGTTATAACCTTGAACAGTGAATTAATTCTTGGACAAATGCATGGTGTGTTACGTGATTTTATCTGAGACAATACACTTTACCCTTTACACTATCCTTTATTCTTTTACTTTCATATATGTATGTTATGTAACTTTTTTTTTTTCTAATTAGACTGACTTTGTCACTTTCTTGCCAGTCCACAGTATCGAGCCAATGCTGAGGGCAAATGCCATGTTTGATACAGTAGTGGCCTGATCTGGTGTGGCAAATCCTATTTTCATTCTTTTGTTTTTTTTTAAAAATATATCTGTTAGTTTAAAGTCTGATTAACTTAATCCAAACCATAGTAAAATATTGCTAATTTATAATAATTGTGTATTTTGAGACTGAGTGTAGATTAAGCTGTGTCTAAAAGTATGAAGAGTGTATGGCCTTTGGGAATGTCAATATAATGGTTTAATCAGGTGAATAGGTTTAATTATTTCAGTAGTCACACTAGTAAATTACAGAACCCAGCAAAAGATAATGCAGTTTATGGGATCACTGGTTTGAGTTCAGCTTGTATACATCATTCAGGAGACTCTGATCAGTAAAGTAACATTTGCAGCTGCCATTAAAAAAATCCCACCCAAACTGCCTGAAGGCACATTTTAGTGGTTCAGCCTCATTTCCCAGCGTTGATACTTGGTTTTAGTCAAAACACTGACTGAGTTCTGTCACAGAGGATCTATCAGGTGCACTGTACCTACCCTCTGGCTCTGGATAACCTTAAATTAGTGTGGCTAGAACCCATCTCAAACACACAAACAGAAATCAATGGGCTAGTCAATTCTCTGCCTCGCTTGTTGTCAGTTAAAGGACACTGTATCCTGTGTTGCAGTTGGGGAATAATTGGGATATGTTTGTTTTTGAGGACAATACAGTCCCAGTTTTCAAAAAGTTCATTCAGTAGTGGAGTTGGTTGACTTTTAATATTTTGCATCATTTTTGCTGATATCTTAACAAATATAAAATGACAGGCTGGTTAAGAGGCTCTCTGATTTTAAGTGGTTAGTTGAGGGGGTTGATGGTAATTCATACTCCATTGTAGATTTTGCCTTTGCTGTCAAGATATAACTTAACTGTGCTTGACAGTGGCTTACACTGAACTTGATTTCAGACACTCCTAGAACTGCCTGGGGAAGAGTCTTCTGATTAGATAGTTTTCTTATCTTGAGAAAAAGCACTTTTCAAAATTCTTATGGCTCAAGAGGCTACAACCTTAGTCTCAGTGGAACTGTCATGTCTGGTTGTCTTTTTATACCAGGAAGTGTGTTCATTTTGTGTTCTTTCCAACCTGCTGCAGATATATTCACTGGCAAGGTAATTAGTATGTGTGGATTATGGAGAAGTTGATGTTTGAAGACAATAAAGCAACTGTCATGACTTATCCCAGAGATGTAAATCTACAGAGTGGACACATGAAATGTACACAATCAGCACCAGGGATGCAGCAGTCTGAGTAAAACCAAAGAAGAGCTTGACTTTTTGCTGCTTTTTAATGTAAATGATATTGCTAAAATGTAGGGGGGCAAAAAGCTGATAGTTAGGCATAAGAAGAGAGAGGAAATATATCTTTCTCTTGGGAAAAAATGCAGTAGCTTTAGACCAAGTTGGAATCTCATCTGGTATTTTCTGAAGGTCATCATGCATCAGTATTTATAGCAGGTTTCCCTCCTTTCCTCCCCTACACAGACATATGCTCACGCTCGCTCTTTTTAGCAACAAGACAAGGCTTGGAGAAAGTAATAACTGGGATTCCTGAATCCAAGATGGACACCTTTCCTTGTAGTGTTACTTCCTGTAAAGTTGAAGAATTGTTCCACAGGATCATGAGGCTACTGAAAATATAAATGTCTTTACTTCAAGTACCCATAAGTATTAACATCCTTAAAGGAGTTTTCCCCCTCCTATCTAGACAGTATAGTGATATTCCAGTAGCACTGATAAAGTTACAGAGCAAGAGAGGTACTGAATGGACAAATCTGCAGACCCTCCAGATCTTTCTAACCAAGCTTCCTTTAGAGAAAAGGACCCCCCTTACTGGTTAATTTCTTTGATGTTATCCTTTCTGTGGGGTGTGTTGCCCAGAGTACCAAAATGAGTGGCATCTGTCTGCTGTTGCTGAATGAGCTCAGAACAGTTCTGGTACAGCTGAATATGAAGTTCTGTCCATTACAAGTTAACATGCTTACAATGCCAATCAGGTTTGTACTTACCAGAAATTAATATCTTGGAGAAAAATATGTGATTTTAAAAAATGGGACTGAAGTCAAATTACACTTTAAAATTCTGTGTGCTTTGCTTCCATATAGTAGTTGTATCAGTGATGTTTTCCAGTGGTGTGTGCCAGAGGAGCTTTCTGTCCTCAGAAGAAAACTGTGTACATTTGTTCCTTTTGTCCTCTTCCAGGGCACAAAGGCAGATGAGGTAAGGGTTGGGAGCTGCTGTATTCTTGTATGTTGGATACTCAGGAAAAAACATCCCTTCAGTCAAATCCTCATGCAGTTAATTGAGGACATTTTCTGAAGATTTAAATTTGCTCTTTTTTCACTCGTAGCTTTTTTCCCTCTGTTTTCCGTAAGTAGATTGTCTGAAGTCACATGTACTGTGTATTTCATAACTGTTACTACCTACCTTAGTTTATGAAATAAACTAAGTAAGCCTTTTCTACATTGATCAAGGAGGTCTAAGACATGCATCAAATGACTTTCCTAAATATTTACCAAAATTATGGATTACTAAAATTTTGGTCATTTAGTGTAATGCTTAAATTGACTAAGAACTTTAAGGACACGCAAACTATGGTAGTCATCTAAGCCAATTTAAGTTGGCTAAAAGTGAAAGATTATAGGTAGTATTGGAGAAAACACAGTGGAGCAATGTGGGTTTGTTTGATTTATATTATTTTGACAGGTAAGTGATACTGCTTTTACATCTTGCTTTTTTGTATCATGTTGATTTGTGAGCAACCACATTTTTTACTTGAAAGTAAGCATTTCATTGCTCTTTAAGTTCTGTTTGTGCAAAGCATGCTTATAATGAGTATGGGCATTTAGCTGTAACAGATTGAAAACAGGAGGACTCTCACAGTAGAAAAATTTGTACATTGAAAGCTTGCCCACTACTGTCCTTTGTTTATGACGTTGTGGTAAATTAATGCACTGTTACAGCTCTGGCTTCTGCTTGTGGTTGGGCTTTTTTGGTTGTTGTTTGGAAGGGGGATTGGCTGTAATTCAAGTGATACATCCTTTATATTCATATATAGGAACTGTTAAGTAAGATGCTTTCACCTTCAGGTAGCATTTAATGTGCATGTTAAATGTCAAAGGAAATTGAGGTGCAAACAGTCATTAGGAGGCATCAGGAATAAAAGCACTCAAAGGGGAAACGGAATCCAGTTGATTTTAAAAAGTGGCTTGATGAGGATGTTCTCTGTTAAGTATGGAGAAAAAACAGATTGCTTTTTATATCAGTTTCCAGGCTGCTTTAGGGTCTGTCTTTTCCACAGAACTCTTTCGCTGTGTTTTCTTAAAGTACAACTCTCAGCAAGCTCTCTCTTCCACCGTGGTTTAGAATAACTTACTGCAGCCAAATTTGAATGAGGTGTGTTTCTTGTTATATAAAATTGTACAACATCCACTCTACTTTCTCTTTTAAACACAGTGGACAGTGGGCAAAAAAACCCCGTACAGTTGCAAGACATGGGACATCTCAATTAAAATCTCAACCCTCTTCATTTTTAGGTGTAATTAAAAGGTGAGGTGAGCATATAAAATGCAGGAGTCTTAATTTTGTAGGCAGGTTTCATGTAGGCAGTGTGTTTGTGGATTGATTTCCTGGAGATTCCTAGAAATCTGGAATTGAAACATTTGAAAACTATAATATTGCTTAATTTCATTGCCTTGGATAATTTTCCTAGAGGACTAAGGGGTTTATGCATTTTTCTCACTTTCATTGTGGTATCAACATTGATAGCAGGCTGATGAACTACATTTTTAGCAGCTTTGAAGTGTTCAGAAAGCAAAGGGAGATAATACCACTGAGGTTTAAAGATTGCTTTGTGAAATTGCTCTAAACTGACAAATAATGATTTGTTGTCTTTGACATCTGTTAAATAAATTAATACAGCTGAACTTAATTAACTAAAGGGAATGCTGCTCCATCAGTCTCCTTTTCCCTTTGCTTTCCAAGTACACCCTGGAGAAACAGTTTGACCATAAACTTTTTTCCAATTGCCTTATGATTTTTTTACATAAATCTTCATATATGAAATGTTTTTTCCATCTCAGTTTTAAGCTAGTATGGGTGTATAACTTGCTTGCAAATAGAAGTACCATAAAAAGCATACTGTATTCCACATTGTCACTGGAGAAATATTGACCTTCCCTGAATTGTTGGATTTGAATGCTTCTGGCAACATAAAACAGATTATATAAAATCCCTAGATATGTCTCTCAGTGAAGCATTTTTACACTCTTGGAGCTTGGTCTGATAATTGCAGCACTTGATCCATAAAGAAAAGAAGTCAAAGTAAGATGAAAGATCTGAAAAGCGAGTCAAATGTCAGGGAATAGCAGTCCTGCATGGGGCAGTCCTGTTGCTTTCTTGTGGTGGTGAAACCTTCAGAGCCTCTGAGAAGTTCCAGTCATGGGGAATGACCTTAGTGGACCTGGAGGTCACCAAAAGACCATTGTGGTACAGTCATCCTGCTCCCAGCACTGTCTGACAACCACCAGGATGTGGTGTCTGATTTCCCAGGGGGAAAGGAGAATCTTTTCAGAGCTCTGCTTCTGACTCTGTCACGGTAAGATTTTGCATCAAGGTAGTTTTTTATCACTTGGCATGCTGTGCATAGGTGGTGATTGTAGCAGCCACACCACATTACTGTATCTCTTCTGAGATGACATACTTCAATTCTTAAACATATTCTGTTCATATAGTGATAAATAAATATTTCTTCCTGGTTTTGAGCTACAACTGAAATCTTCTAGTCCTTGAAATATCAGGTACAGTAAGTTTTTGCTTGCCACTTAAAATTAAGCAACTACCAAATTGAATGGTGCTGAAATAAAGTTTATCTACAACTGTAGTATGATTAAGGCCTTTCTGACTGGATTTCTTAGCTCGGTATTAATACCATATGATGGATTATTCCAGCCCTGAAGCAAGGCCCATGTGAAGTGAAAACTCTGATTTCTTGATTTAACTGTAAGGAAGTTAGTCCTCACTCTCCTTTATGCCTCTGAACCAGTACTTCTATTAAAGAGGGAATGCATAAGAAGTGTAATGCATAAAACCCACGAAGTTTTGTGGGAAAGTAGTCACCCAAGTAAGAGAATACACTGAGGCAGTGAAAGTAAGTGATACTCTGATTTTCATATGTTTCAGTTCTAGCTTGGCTGACGGAAATTAGGAACTTCCCATTTAACTGTTTCCCTTTCAATAAATGTCTCATCTTAAACATTCTTTCCTTCTCCTGTATGGAAATACAGTTTTAAGATAGGCCATGTGTTAGCATCACTAACAGTTGTAAATTTTAGAGACGAGGGTGTATAGTAATAAAATATGTGGGATTCCTGTAGTGGCCAAGTAATGCTCTGCCTGTAGCATAGAGAGTGACAGAAACAGTGGGCTTTTGGTGAGTGTCCTGCTGTTACCTTCACCTCCCTATGAGCACAGGAGGGAAACTGGCTACTTTTAAAACACCACCCACAAATTGAATTTTCTACATTACAGAATTTCAGCAACCTATTATCTTCAGTACCTGTCGGGGTATTGACTGTAAACGTTTGTAATGCAAAATGAAAAACTGTATCATTATAGACTTGTCAGAAAGCTGCAAATCTACCTGAAGTTAAAAAAGCAAAGTGTAATTAGATGTCTCAGTGATCTGCACAGCCTTTCTTTCTCCTTCACAGTGGTTTTTTTTTTCTGTGACGTGAAAAGAGGCAGCAGCATCTTTGCAAAGCAAGCCCAAATCCCAACATCAATCTTTGTTTTCCACTGAGATGCTGTGAAGGTTCGTAGATCTTCAAGTCAGCCTAAGGCCAGGCTGAGAAAACAGTCATCTCCTCAAAGAACAAGAAAAGTCAGAAGGATTTTTCTTGTCTAGTATTTGTGGGGGCAGGAGTGTGTGTGCATGTGTTTGTTTAAAGACAGAGTGAGGGGAAGAACCTCAAATTGTGCTTTGTCTCTGAGATTCATCTCTGAGTGTGATGAGTCCACAAGATGGTAAAAGAGCGGTTCTTGGTTCCTCATCTACTGCTGGATCTCTTGGTTTCAGTAACACAAGGAAATCACAAGGAAACACCCACACCCAAACAAAACAAACAAAAAAAGCACTCCCACATGATGGTTTCTCTGTTGCTGTGGCAGCAAAGCAGGGTGAAAGTTGGCTTCTGAAACAGGCACACAAGGGGTTCTACAGTGAAAAAAAACAAGGCAGCGATTAGTGCGTCACCAGATTCCTGCCTGTTCTCGCAAAGAGGTTGTCATCGTCAGCCCACTCACCCCCTTGTGAGCCCTCTTGAGCTGGCTTTGAATAAAGAGGCATTGTGAACATGCTTGCCAGGGAGTCACTCTTCCCTTCAGCACAATGAAGAAATACTTCTATGTGGTCACCACACAGCTCACAAAATATCAAGTTCATATCAATCTGTTTTTAAAAAAAAACAACACAAAAACCACACCCAAACAAAACAAACAAAAAAAGAAGTTTGTAGAAACATCAATTTCCTGTAGCATCATTGCACTTCCCTGGAGGGGAGCAATGTAGAAAGAGAACTTGGGCTAGACATGCCACTTTCCTTGGCATGAGGAATGTTCAGAACTGAGAAACTTTTCCCATGTCTTACTATTGTCTGTTCCTTCAAATTACAGGAGTGTTTGTCATCCTTTCTTCCTTACAAAACTTCAGCCAGTCACCTTCCTACCTGCCTCTGTTTCCAAGTCTAGGCAGCATGCAGGCTGAAAATGGGAGAGGTCTGGTCACTTGGTGACCTTCACAGCCCATTTTACTATATTAAAACTATTATGAAAGTGGTGTTCTTGGAATCAAGTTTCATACATCATACATCAGATGATTTAGGGTTTTTTAATAACTATTTTTTAAAGATCAACTCTGTGAAGAAATCATTGTAGAATTTTTCAGACCAGACATAAGTGAGAATAATTCTAAATACCCGTTTTGTGTGTGTTTTGAAGTTCTTTGGTAAACTGAGTTTATTTTGTGTGTGTGTGTGTGCATGTTTGAAAACAAAGGTTGATCAAATCTTCATATTGTGGTATATAAAACTTGAGTAATCTCTGTTTATTAATAAGCTCTCCTCACCAATGGCACTTGTGAATCTCTCAAAAATCCCTGTATAATAAAAGCCAAAATACTGCAAAGGAAGCTTACGAGTCTGTAGAAGGTAGATGTGATACATAATGCTATTCACACTTCTGGTGCTGTTGGCCTTGGAAGTATTGTCTTTGTGCTTGAACCTTAAAATTCTGCTTTTCTAGGTGCTCATTTTATGGTCTGTCAGCTAGACATGAATAGGGTATAGAACCAAACAGCTGCCTGGTAAACTCTCTTTATTTTCTGTAGGGTCTCTGGTACTTCAAAGTGAAATTGTGTAAGTGTTAAGAACTAACTATTTTCTTCCTGTACTAACCTTTGAAAAATTTAGAACTAGTTTATTAGATGTATGAAGGCAGAGCATTCAGAAATAGCCTAAATCTACACTCCCAAATGTTGCTTGACTTTTTCTCCAAGGTATGCTGATGTCACAGGAGTATGAATCCTTACAGCCTTTGGAATCATACAGCTATATATAGACTACTCAGAAAACTTCATTTTTTCGTCTTGCTAAAGCTTGCAGTTTCTGAAGTAGCTGAATGTGCAAGTGAGAGTCCTACAGCTGTCCTTTGCAAAAACAGTGAGCATTCCAAATAAAACTATTGGAAAATTCTTGTCTAAAAGCTAGCAAATATTTTACTGTCCACAAGGAACATAATTAAGCTGATTTAAACAAAATTAAAATAATCTGTAGACATTTAACTTCAAAAGAACCCACAAAGATTTTTGGAGGCAAGGCAAGATGTAAAGAGCATCTATATCACATATTGCATTTATAACATTCATATTGCATATATATCACACAATTTCATTTAAGAATACTATTTTACTAATTTTCCCTTTTGGATATTTTTAGGTACTGCTTTGTATCTGATTGCTGATCTGTATAGATGTCCTCCACCACCGTTTATCTCTCCTGAGTGCCAAATCTTTTCCATTTGACTTTCTTTTTCTTTTTTTTTCCCATAAAGCAATGTGCAGATCATCATCTAGCAGTTACATCGCTATTTAACCTATGGTTTGTTTAAGTGTTTGCAAGAGCCATGCTAGTGTTAGATGCCTTTCTGCTTGCAGCTTGCTCTGGTTTTATCTTGCAAGTGCCCCAGATGCTGGGTGCTGTCACACAAGCTACGCCAAAGCTTCAGGGGAGAAGGGGTTCACCATGTGCTTTGCACTTCTGGCTAGGGTGGGACCCAGATGGATTACAGCCATTTCCGAATTCATCTTGTGGAGAGCAAGCTGCAGAAGTCAGAGGGATGGCATACTCCTAGGTGTCCTCCCAGCACAGGATTGGGATCTGTTGGAGCAGTGGATACAGATGCCAGAGCCACAGTGTTTCCCTGGGTCCTATTGCACAAGACTGGAGTTGCTCTTTTGCACAGCTCAGGTGATTTTGGGGCATGCTGTTTGATATTCCTTCCCCTGCCCCCAAAACCCTGCTGTTGGTATTGATGCTTGAAGGGTGTGAAGTCAGTGCTGCTGTGAGTCACTGTCTCTGAGGGGATGGGTGTAATAGTCCTGCAAGCCCTGAACAGCATCACAGCACAATGTGTGAGTAGGCAAGTGTTTGTATCTCTTAGCTTGTCTTAACTGCTGTGACAGGAGAAGGCAGAGCCTGTGATTCTTTGGTCTCCCCTCCCCACCTCAGTTCCTTGCCAGCTGGCTGACAGCCCTGAGGTGGTGGGCTGAGGGTGGTATCTGTGGGAGGGAAGAGGCAGAAGTGACCCATATGCTGGCGCCGGAGCGGAGCTGCCCTGGTTCTGTGACCTGGCTCCATGACAGCTGTGTACAGCCCTGGGACCCAAGTGTCTCGGCACATAGCAGTGATGTACTTACTCTGCAAATCAAAGGGAGTGGCTTGAAATACTCAACTTCTCTTCTTTTTCCTCCCTTCCCCCGCTCAACACCCCCATATCCAGGGGGAGATGATACTTCACATATACAAAGCCCACATGCATAGGAGGATCTTAAGCCTGAACATCCAGCTGCTGTAATAAATAAAATGTAGCAAATGATCGAAAAGAGAAAGGAGAAACGGGAGTCAAAAGGCCAGGGGATTTTGGCCCAAAGCAGATGTTGTCAGTATCTGGGCTGGATGTGCTGGAAGGGGAGTGAATCTTGGATGATGTCAATGAAGTGTGTAGGCCCAAGGCTGGGGGATGGGGCAGCTTCCCCAGCAGAGCTCCTGGCTGTTGGCAGGAACACGGCTGTGTGCTGCCCCTGCTGCCTTACACCTCCATCCCAGAGACCCTGGCACGTCAGCAAAGCGGAGCGATGGCTGTATCAGCGAGCAGGGCCTGCGGCACCATGTAGGTGTTCGTCTTTTACTGCTGCACCAAGGAAGAGTTTTCTCTGCATCTTGCTTTTCTGAACTTGGGGTCACTTTTAGGGCCAGTCCAAGTAAAAGCAAATAGCACCAGTCAGTCAAGAGCTGATGGGAATTACGGGAATGTGATAACAACTTAAGAAGGAAGGAGAGTCCAGTGTTCAGGGAGAAACACCCATTTCTCCCTGAAATGGTTTTTTCTAAACTTCAGGAACATGGAGGGGCAAAATCTGTGGACCTGTGACTTTTGTGTAAGCATCTCTCCTAACTCTAGTCTTGCAGTGAATGAAGACTGTCCACCTTTTTCCCTGTCCTCCTGTCCCCTCCCATTTTACCCAGGCTGACAGATGTGGCAGGTAACCAGGTGGGCTAGCAGCTGTGTGCCTCTGATGTTAGGGTCCATTTACTGCTCTTGCCAGCTCAGCACAAAGGCCTTTCCTTTCACAAGGATACATTCACTCTTCTTTTTTTATCTAATAGGAGGTGAAAGTCCCACTGAACGTGAAATGTTTTGCCGATTCTCTGCAAGCTAAAAACCTGTTAGAATAAATTTATTCATAGGCTTTCATTAAAGTCATACAAAAGTTGGATGCTGCCCTCTCTTCATTACATTCTTCACTCTGTTATTGTACTACTTTACTTTCTCTGAGTTCAGAGCTCCTTTTCCTAAACAGAGTCTCTGACTATTTTCTAAGAACTCTAAACGAAGAAACAGCCCCGCTGCCATCTTAATAAACTTCCTTCATCATTCACCAGTATTTATTAACTTTTTTGCTTTTATGGATTCTATTAAAAATATATTAAAAAATGCAGTAACAGTAAAAATGGCAGTATAACTCTGGCAAGCCTCATGACTTGCTGTTTTTCAGGTGTCATTTGTGACTCTTGATGTAATCTGTAGGTTCAAGGGCCTTGTATGGAGCCTGAACAAAACTGCCATGGGAGGGGGAAAAGCCAAAACAGACTGGCAGGTGATTGTTTTCTTCAAAAAAAGGGAGGAGATCAAGTCCCATCTGTTAACTGTTACAATTGAGTCATAGGCAAGAGCACTTGGGGCTGCCCACACAAAATGACAAGAAGATGTTGCTTTTGTGTGAGTCTGCTGGAATCTGCATCCTCAGCCTGGAGGAAGGAGCTCCAGGACTCTGCTGTACCAAGGGGCCTTCCCCCTGCTCTGACCTTCACAATCTTATCCTGTTTCAGATATTCAACATATTTCGCTTCATGCTTTAGGGCTTCTTGTAACTCTGGGTTTGATTGATTTGGCAAAAAGGTTTGGTAACTTCACAACTGAGCTGTTACAGTTGCTGAAATCAGTGTGCCTGCTGTCACTGCAAGTGATCTGAAAAGGATGCATATTTTCAGAAGGACGCTTTTGGGGAGCAGTGTAGCAAGTGTTATAATGAAGCTGTTGAAAAATGAAAACTCATATATTAAAAAGTAATTTTAAATTCTCTGTACATTTTGTGAAATGAGCTTCTGAAGCCTGTTTACTTCTGCATGTTGATACAGTCTCATGTGAAACTTGGAAGGGTTTGTCCTAAACTGTTGTAGAGAGAGCCAAAGTAGAGTACATGTGTTTTGTTGTTTGGTTTTTTGAACTGTGGCAGGTGTGCTGCTAAAGTATATTTGCTACCAGTGCTACTTAAATAAAATGAAGTTTAAACAAGACATGTTGTTCCAGTGTAAATCAATTTATTTCATGTTATTACAGTTAATTGCATTTAGCAGAGCTTTCTCTGTTTTTCTTTTTTAAAAAATGTGTATTAGTGAGTGATGGAGTCTTGGAACATGAGGACAGCAGGATGAAGGTAGCTAAATATGAAGTAAGGTGTTCCACAAGCAGTTCTGAAAATTAATAACTGAGGGTCTTAATATGTCATCTTAACCAAGTTATTTCAGCAGTACATCATCAAGCCAAAGAGGTGGCAGATTTTAAGCCAAGTGAGTCTTCAGCACACGAGCAGAAAGTAGCCCAGACCAGGATTCCTGAGGGAGACCCTCAGGCTTGAGCACATTCTTATGCTGCTCCAGGGACCCAGGCTGGGAAGATGCTGTGCAATGGGTTTGCCTGACTGAGAGGATTCCTGGCTTGGAGTGCAGCTGCTTTTCACAGACCCTTTCTGCACGAGATGTAGCCTGGGCAGCAGAAATGGGAGAGCTATCAAGGTGAAGGCCACATCTTCAGAGTCCAGGCTTTGTTACTGCTAATGTAACAGGCAGTCCCCAGGACATTTTGCCAGGAAACCCCTCTGATTTGTGGAAAAGAATAGGCATGGAACAAAAGTAGCTTATGGCCTGCAGAGCCATCTGCTTCTGCCACTGTCTGTGTTGACAGCAAGTTTAGCACTGCATCCCTAAGTGGATCGTGAAATCTCACCCGTTCTGCTTCACAGTTACCTATATGATTTTCTAAAAGTCCTTTCTACCGAGGGAATTGGAGCAGTGGCTCTCAAAAACAGTTTGGCTGAGGTTCCTAGTTAAAAAGAGATTTTAAGAAATTCCACCCACTTCACTGCAGTTTTAGCATGGCAGTAACAAAAATGAATTTCTAATCCAAACTCCAAGGTAGGCAGCAGTGTTTTATATGTAAGAACATTCATTGAAAAGACTATGAAATGTATTTTGCCTGGCTTTGGTATTACATGTAACATAAGAATCATCATGTTTTAAAGGAGTAGCTATTCACTATGAGTTGCTGTACTTATCTGAACTATTATCTTGCTGTTATGTGCTATTTGAGACCCAAGCATTTTGGGCTCCATGTGAATGTAACTACAAAATAATTTCAGCCTAATTTTAGTAATCATTTAATGGCTAGAAAAATGAACTTCAAGTGCAAATATTAATTAGCTGGTAATAATTCTTACTTGCTTCAATTTTTTTTCTTTAGATACAAACTCAGATGGGAGTATCTGATTGAATGGTCCAAAGCTGAAGTTAAAATCCTTCTTGTTCACCTTGAACATCTTAGCATTAGAGTAATGCTGCCATTTCTGAGAGAAACTTGAGTCTGCTGATAAGCTGTTTGAAGTTGCCATTTTAGGCAATTGCATTTTTAATTATTTTGTTTCTCATATATTGCATCCACATGTGTGTGGATACACAATGTTAATGTGTCTGTAGATTTTTATTGTAACTACATAGAACTGTCACTATTTTGCTGTGGTATTTGTTGCTGGTCCTGTACTTGAGCAGTGGACCCAAAGTCCTCTTGTCTTTATAAACATCTAAGGCAACTGAACTGGTAGTTGTCATCCTTGCAGTAGACCTCTGGTTCCTTCAGGATGGGTGATGTGGGGTTTCCTAACCTCTCCCCTTTATATGCTCTTTAAAGGGGTGCATATTGTGCCCGGCCAGCTGATGGCTGGAAGTCTCCCTTGTGCTGCTATGGTAGCACAAGGCTGGCTGGGAATTCAGGCTGGCTTTGAGCAGTAATAGCAATCTAGGGTCCTTTTTCATCTGCCCTTTAGTAATTTTGCACCCTTAAGAGAACACTTGTGTTGTTAGACCTGTTGAAATGAAATAAATAAATCAGCCTTCCTGTATAACTGTGTGCTGCAGACTGTGAGTGTATATACATACACACACCCTTTGAGTTATGTGGGCTGGATTTTTTTTTCAGAGTCTTAGTGTGAAGAGGGGCAAAAAAAGTAAAGAGCAATTTTGATTTAGAACATATGCTTAGCAAATCAGAAAGAATACCTTACTGTTGTATTGTGGAATGTTAATTTCCCAAAATCTCAGGACATGTTGAAATTATGTGAACTTTAAAATTAAATGTAAAGTGATTTAGAGAAGTGAGTGTCAAAATAAGACATAGCATGAGGTGACACTGAATATGCTGTTAAAAATTTGTATTTATAGATTTCCTACAGCTGTTAAATTTGAGAAGAAAAGATGAGGAATCTCTATCTCTATTTCACATGTTTACTAGAAGGTTAGCACTCTGGTATTACTCACTGGAATTGTATTTATGACTAAGCATGGTAGAATATGTTTTAAACTTATTGGGCTAGATCCTTTAAAGTAATGATTAACTGTTGAATACTGTAAATTTTCTTAGCAGCTCCTTTGTAAATGTGAGAGCAGAATAAATTACAAATGAACAAAGAGGAGATATCCAACTGTTTTCTTAACTTCAAGAAAATATCTGTAAACTTGGTTTTTGAATGGGTTTCAGGGAAGTGATAAGGACTGGTACTGTCAAGGAAACTTGTAAGTCAATGCTGTCATTTTTAGTGTGATTAGATATACCTTGTGTTTTCAGTTTAACTTAGCATACATGTGTATGTGCATAACATACATGAACCCTTTATCTGCTAATTATAGAATCTCTAAGGCTGGAAAAGACTTCTGGGATCATCAAGTCCAGTCATTAACCAAGCACTGCCATGTTCATCACAAAACCATGTCTCCAAGTGCTAATACTATCTTCATTGTGGGCACAACGTATAATAGAGCATATTTTACTCTTTTAGAAGTTGATTATTGGTCTTGTAGATCTCCTTTTTCTTTTGCATCCCAGCAAATTTCCCCAGCACCTCCTGGTTATGCAACATCTGTGTATAAGTGTAGCATCTGTATGATCTGGGTACTTAGAAAGGCCTTCCTTCTGCTTTTCCTGTAAGCATTGTTTGCACACAGTAGATCACTTTCCAGACATACAGCTGTTTGTTTAAACCAGTATAATAATAGTTTATAATGCTTGCTTAATGCATAGACTAAGTAGCCTACAAAATATTCATGTTGCTGTCTGTGCCAAGGAAGCAGAGCACGCCGCTGGAATGTTTTCAGTTCTAAGTATGTGCTTGTCAGAGGGAAAGTGGCCGTATTTGTCCAGCTGAAAACACCAGCAGTCCTGTGTGACGGTGTTACTTCTAAGTAGATGTGTGTTTTGTAACACAAGGATAAGAAACAGACGAGGTAAAATTAAAGAATTTGAGGGATTCTTTGTTGAGGAAAAGAGCTTGAGCAGAGTGGTGTTTACAGCTATAAATATCTAGAATGGGCTTATGCCAGAGTAAAAGCAGTAAGTCTTTTATGTTGTCAATTGGACAAATAGTAAATAATGTCAACATTTGCCAGAATCTTACATGCTCTGACTGGGCTCTTCTAGGTAGGCCACATGTATAATATCAAGTTTACTTATTTGGAGATACATTTAACATTACATGGTATTTTTGATTTAGCAGAATGATAAAAAATACACCAAAATCACAATGCCAATGTAATTTGTACTTTGTTAATATGAAATACATTAACAACAATAATAGTTCAGTCTCTGCACCAATATGTGGTGCATGTTCTTGGTCTCTGTAATATGCTCACCATCGTGATGCTGGCCATCACCAGCTGCTGAGAAGGAATACATGGGTTGAAACCAGCCCACAACTATCTCTGATTTTATTTATTTATGTTACTAATTGTTCAATTTTTACACGCTTTGCTGGTCTGAGCCATGTATATATGCCTTCCCTGTGCTAGTTTGGAAGACATTCTCAATTTTTTAATGAACTTGGAGAAATATTTGATCCACTCAGCGGTGGTGTAGTCAATTGATTCATTCAAATGACATAGCTCATCATCATAGTTCATCTAACACAAAGGCCACCCTCGGGTGCCATTTGTGTTGAGATACAGTCAGCCCTGTTTGCAGCAGCTGTGATCAGTCCCACCCTGCATTATTTCCTGAGCTTCAGGGCACATAGCCCTTGCCCATCTCCTCTCAGCCTTCCTCTGCCATTTATTGGCCAGTCACAGCATTTTACAGCAAGATTGATCTCTAAGAGAGCAGATAATTCACTGATCTGTTTGATCAGCTGTGATTCGTTGGTTTTTAGCATTTTGATTTGTGAACCCCAGGAGTCCTTCAGCAGAGTGTTACCCTTTCAGACACTCCCTTAGATAGGCAATTATATGTGCTGCCTAAACAAACAGGCTACTCCCAAGTTACTTTCACCCATTCCAAAGCCTGGTTTGTGGACCCCCAAACCTTCGTTTCTAGTGACAGTGGTAATCATGCGACTGTGATAAGCAGCTCTGGGAATCAGAGCTGCAAGGGGACCAAGAAATACAAAGGTATTCTCCAGTGCTCTTCCCATCTTGGAAGGCAAGATAAGGTGTGTGAGCAGCATGTCAAACCCTCATGTGTCACATTGTGGTTTTTATATACAGTGAGTCTAAGAAAGATGAATGTTGCCAGTGTAACTGTACCTTTCCATTATGATTGTGAATTTGTGGAAGAGCCAATAACTTCTGATCTACATAATTGACTTCCACTGTAGGGGAATAGCAAGTAATTTTTCAAAATTCACAGTTTCAATCCGATTAGAATTATTTTTCTCATGAAATCATAATGGCCCTTAAAAATAATCCCCTGCCAAGAATTTAGATCACCACGGCTATTACAGTAATTTAAACTGATGCAAGTTTTGGTCGCTGAGTCAGTTATGTATGCTCTGCATCTATATGCAGTCATCATAGCTGAAGTATAGACAGTACAGCAGCCTGGTTCAAAAATATTAATTGAAAAATTAATTGACTTGGATCAGAAGGCTTCTTCTATGTGACTGAGATTGGATGAAAGAGAAAACAAAGTGTAGTGATGAATGGCCATGTATTAAGCTGGGGTTGCTTTACAGTGTTAGGATAAAGGGAACTGTAACAGGTCCTATTTTATTTAAAGTTTTTATTGATTATCTAGATCAGAGGTTAATTAAATTTTTAAGCAATTCCAAATGAGGAAATAGAAATATTATTTTGAACAGAAAAATCTCAAAAACTTGGAAATAAATAATTTTGGAGGATAGGAAAATTTCAATATAGACAAGTTGGGTGGTATTTAATCTTGGTGCTATTGTGACAGAAGTCACAGGAAGTGGGATGTAGAGATGTTAATGAAAGGAAGCTTTTTAGGGTTGGGAGGAAACAACAGTAACCTCCTCCATCCTCCCAGTCTCAAATACCAACTGACTATAGAGGTTTTTGGGTGTTCAAGAGCTGTTGTAAACACTCTGTAATGCCCGTGCAAAAGTCCATGCTGCTTCATACCAACCCTTTCCTGGTATTGTCACAAGCATCCTGTAGTTATGGAGCCAGGAGATTTTACTGCTGTGGTGCCAGTATGCAGCAGTAGAGTTTGGGAAGTTATTGGAGAATCAGTATGGGATTTGGAATTAATGCAGAATAAAGATTTACTACAATGGTGCCTGCCAAATATTGACCTTAAGCTTGCCTAGGTCAGGAGACGGGCAGGTACCCTTCCAAAGGGGTGCAGCAGAGCTGACTGAAATGCTTGTGAATCAGCAGGGGTGGTCCCAAATCCTTTCTTTTCCTCTGCCACTGTTGCACTTGGCCACCACTCTCCACCCCCACACCTGCCTGTTCTGCTGATTTTGGCACCTGGGGCTGCGTTGCTTCAGCAGTTCAGCCTGATAACCTGGCATTGAGCCACTCGCTTTGTTAGGCTGGTGCACTGCTGGGTTAGTAAATGCAACCAGTGCTGCAGCAGGTCCAGTGAGAAGTGGGGTAGCCTTACAGAAGGAGCAAGAGTCTGCAGCCAGGCCAAAGAGGTGGGGAGGGAAGGGATGCTCCTGGTTTTGCTGTGGGGTGGCTGAACAGTAGTGCTGCACTCCTCATCACTTTGCAGAGCTCTCTGCTCAGGCTGGCTGGGTTGAAGGGTCGAGATGGTTACCATGTGTAGTTTCACCTACAATTTAATTTTCCTGTCTGCCAGCTGGGGATAACCTCTTCAAGGAATGAAGTGATTATAAACCGACTGTCGAGTTATTTGAAGAAAGGATACGTGCAAGTGCCTAGATAAAATTTTAGCGCAGTAATTCGCCTCTGTATGTGCATGAGCTTACGTCAGTGGATTACTGAGCTGAAAGTGGAAGTTTGCACTTCAGGCTGCAGTGGGAATGTAGGGAGGCCCTTGAGATGGGTTTGCTTGAATTGTTACAGTGGTTTGTTTAAAAACAAACAACCCAAGTAAAAATACCCTCTTCCAAAGTGATACCTAGCTTTGCTTTGACAACAGGCTTTGGAAATTAGAGATTAAACCTAAGATTAAAGCTGCTTGAAAATGAGGGGAAAAAAAAAGTGCTTGTCTCGTCACTGCCCCATTGAACATACATTGGATCGCTTGAACATAGAATGCATCTGCTTTAAACTGCTTTCATCAGATGCATACTTTTATTAATAGACTTAGGATAAACTTGTTCTGAGAAAATGTAACATGTGCCTTTGTGGCTAAGCAAATCCAAGCTTTCCCTTTCTTCCCTCCCCCAAACTAGACTGATGGTGCAGTAGGTATAAAGTTGGCTTAAAACCCCAAGCGGCTGAGCTCGGTGTGGTGTTATCCTCAGAGCTGATGTCACAAAATCAGCTGGGGTCTTGAGTCAGGGGAGAACTCTAATGCTGAGCAACTGGAAAATATCAGTGCATTAACTGCTCATTCCATATTGATCCCCAAACAGAGTTTCAAAGAACTCTATTGCAAAAAAAAAAAAAAGAGGGGTTTAAGTAGGGATTATTTTTTCATGTCTTGTAAAGAATACATTATGCGTGTGGCAAACTAGAGCTTTGAAACTCAACTTCCATCTGCGCTCCATGACAGTATTTTATTTAATTCCATGTCTAAGAGACAAGGTTTGGAAATGAAATTAGTTTGTGTCATGCACAGTTCCTGTAGAGATCAAAGGCAGACCTGTTAATGCAACTATTGCTATTCATGAGTTTCATAGCCGTGTGAGTTTCAAGTTAATTATAAAGGCTTGTTTAATCACTTAACAATAGGGTATCGGCGTCTCATCTGGGCATAATGCATATAGCTCCCACTTGTTTTAATTAAAGCAAATTCCTACCTTTTTTCCCAAGAAATTAATTTTGGTGGTAATGCTCTAGGCTCTAGCAGGTCAGGATATGCAAATCTTCTTTTACATGTTGGACTGTTGCATGATGGATGTCTTTATTTTATTATCCCATAACTGCCCCTCCCTCCCCTTTGAATGCAGGGTTTGTATAGTAGCCTGGTTTTCATCGTATGTGGCATAAATTGCTCTAGTTCATATAGTAGAATTCTTTTTGTGACATTTTACTAAAAATTGTATGCATTATCCCTAGGACATAATGCATTGTGAGATAAATGAATGTATTTATAATTCTAGTTTATGAACACTTAGTTTAATGGATTTTAAACCTGAAGAGGTAAGTAGGGCACCTGTCTGACCTTCATATCACAGACAACTGTGCTTTATTTGAAGACTAAGGATTAAGACTAATTATTTTAGTTAAGATAAACGATTTCAATCCCCTGGAAATTAAATTCTTGTGCACTAGGGGAACCAGCCACAGTGCCAGCAATGCCTGAGGCACTTGGAGCAGCAAGGAATGTTAGATGAGAAATATGGATGAATCAACTTGAGCTGCAGAGAAGGGTGAAAAGCCACCTAAGTGTAGCTTCCTCCACAATCCTGGATCGTGATTGTGCACAGGGATGAGGTGAGCAGAATGCTCTGATCAGGCATCATGTAGGGGCTTCTCTCTGTCTGCCAAGAGTGTAATGTGCAGTTCTCGTTGCACTGTGCTGTTTCTGAGAAAGAACAAGAGAGAGGAATGAAAGAAAAACTCAGAAATCCATCATTTGTGCATTTGAGGAGGAAAGTTCCTTCTTGACTTCTGAGGTGTGGGGTTAATTATGGTTATCACACTGCAAGTTGCAAGTACTCAGTGTGGGGGACCCTACTGATAGTCATCCCTTTGACCTCTAAATACAAAGTGTTAAGCAAATTCAGATTGCAGTGCTAAAAAGAAGCACCACAAACAACCACTTGGGCTGACTTCATGAATGTTCTAGAACCAAACATTAATTCTCTTAACTCTTAAATTGATTGTAAGTCTTAATTAAACACCTAGAATAAATTTTTTTCCTCACAGCCTGGGTGAGTCTACTATCTAGTAAGCTGTTCTCTTGTTGCCAAGAAATGACACCTGAATTTGCTTAGGTTCAGTGTACAGCTGTTGGCTGTCTGTGTCAGGAAGACTAAAGATCCTCAGCTGACTTGATCTTTTGCAGTTTCGTTGTTATGCACAGTGATCTAGCCTTCTCCTGCAGGAAGAGGAGGTCATGCTCTTCAGATGAACAGTCCCAAGGCTGCTTCACTGTCCCCTGGGTTTTTATGTGTCTTCTCTGAACCCCTCTGCTTTGTAAATTCCTTCTGAATGTGGGTCTGAGAACCAAGCTGTGTTATGTAGTCCTTGCTGGATTTCTGACTAGTGTAGTAAGGAACTTTTTTCTTGATGCCAGGGACTACAGCAGCCTTGGTATCATTTGGAGAATTACTGAACAGGCACTGAGTAGACTTCCTGTGTCCCATCCTCTGCATGGTTGGAAATCTAGTGCTAGAGTTCTAGACACTCACCCCAGCTGAAACCTGAGTCACCTGTGGTGGAGGGGAAGGTTGTGTAGCACCATTGATTTTCCTGTAATGAGGGCCAGAGCCAGTTATGAATAGTGGATGTCATCATCTTCACTGCGAATCTTGTTCAAGCACACGTAGTTTGCTATTTGAGGTGCTACTTGAGAACTTACTTTCAGCTGAAAACATCAGTGAAGATCACAGTCTATGTGCTTCTGGAGGGATGTTACATACAAATTTCCTTTTCTTCATACAAACTTAGTCTGCTGCTATTTTGAAGTGTGCTTGTCAGTAGAGCCTTGATGCAGCACACTAGAAAGATACAATATGTAAATGCTAGAGTTGGCATCTGTGGCTAAAGTATGGGGAGCACTGCTTTTTCTAGGAAAATGTTTTCCTTTAGATAAATGAAAATCCTATTGTTTGGCTGAGGATTGACCTCACACATGGGCAAAAGGTTAAGAGACAGAAAGGCTTATCCATTTGGCACGTAGGATTCGAAGCCAGGCATGTTGCCAGTAAGCTCAATCAGAGCAGAGGACACAATTTTACATAAAGTTCATAATGGCTTTTTTTTTAAATGAGCAGGAAGCTTTCTTTTTCTAATCAAAACCTAGATAATTTAAATATCTCTTTCTTTGGTAATATCCTGACATTGTCCATGGATAAGGGACCCTCAAAGGAAAAGCTAAGTGATTGCAGCTGCCTGTGTCAGCCTGTTCCCAAAAGAGATCATCTGTCCAGCAGACGTCAGTGGGAGTCTGCCTGACAGAGGGGTGTGTGCACAGAAACCAAATTGCAGGCTTGGGATCTAAATTGGATTGTGATCTTTGATTTTCAATCTGTATCATAACTTTTCTCTGTTTATTCCAGCATGTGGAATCTGACAGTTTGCCTTTGTTCAGGTCAGTCAGGATTTTAGTTTCTGTGTTATATTACTGACTTAAAAAAAAAAAAAAAACAAACAACAAACCAACAAACAAACAAAGCCCCAAGCCACCTAAAACCAGTGCTTTTCACTTTTCAAGAGTTCAGTTATACAAGACAGCAGCAATGATAGCAGTTCTGAAGGAAACCATACCCTAACTGAGAGTTCACAGCAATGTAAAGAGCAGTTGTGAGTATAAGAAGGGGTTACAAGCAAAGAAGTAGTTTTCTTAAGGTTAATTGTATTTCAAGAGAGGCAGTAGGGTTCATAGAGCAGATGGCACAGGAAGGATTGCTCAGAGAAAGTTTAAACTTAGTAAAATCTCAAAAATCAGATTAAGAAGACAGATGGGATTTTGGATTGGAATGCTACCATTTACGGATTTTTTTTTTTGGTCTTTTTTTCACTTTCTCAAATTATAACCTTGAAGATGCTGGAGTTTTTTATATAGCTCACAATAAATTTAGTACTAGAAGACTGGGAGGGTGCTGCACTTAAGCAGCTGTTTTCACAATAACTAGTAGTTTTGGTTTGCACTCATTTGAAAAACAAGTAGGAGGTTTATTGTTTAAAAGAAGACAAAGGACTATTAGAGAACAGATTTACACTAGGCTTGCTTGAGCTTACCTGTACATCAGCCTTGATCTCTTTGTGGAATTTACCCCTGCATTTGCTGGTTTTATTTGCTCTTTTCCCACTTTGCTTTGGGATTCTTGAAGCAGAGTTGACAGTTGCACTCTTTAACATCTGTGGGTGGCCCATTCCTACCTGCACTTCTAGACAGGGAGATACAGGCTTTTTGCCCTTCCAGAAAGGGTGTTTTTGCCTGTGGTTTATCTCCTGGAAATGACAGTTATCCTAAGTGGTTCTTGCTTTGGACTTGAATCTTTTCTGTAGGAATATAATGGCAGGGCACGCACTAGTGGTGTGTCACTGGTCACTAGACAAGTGACTCTGGCTCTGTACCTGTGCCCACCAGTGCTACCAGCCAACAGGGAAGTTCATGCCAGACAGATGAGGTCTAAAAAGGACACATTCACACCACACCAGTCAGGAGCCAGGTGGATCAGACAGGGCTATGGCTCAAGCATAGCCTGTCCTGACTGGCTGGCTGGTCTGGGGAAGTGAGAGAGACCACAGCTGCCCTGGGTGAGTTCCTCAGCCCTGGGGCTATCACCTCAGCCATCTCTGCTTTGCTCTTAAATGAGGAAACATCAGCACTCTTCATGTCCCATTCCTCCAGGAGCTCACTAGTAGCACAGAACAGAGCTCCTCCAGAACTTAGCAAATACTCCTACTGTACATACAGTAGTGTGAGAATGAAGCAGGCTTGGCTTCCCTTTAGCAGTTCATCTTTTGCAGTGCTTTCAGTTCCCTGCCTTCATCTGCAGCTGTCTTCTCTGAGTCCATGTGTCTTTAATTCTGTGTGAGCTCCTTTCTGTGGTAGGCTGCAAAACTCAAGAATAATGTACCTGCTTTATACCCACTGTTTGCTGAGAGTTCCAGCTAAAAGGTTTGCCAGATATTTTAAATACTCTATTCCTTAGTTTGAAGGAAGTCTTCTAAACAGCTTCTAATTGATTTCATCTAGTATACCTAGTCTTTTGATCGAAGACTTTTCTATTAATTAGAGATCAGACTGATCTTGGGTCACTTGTTGTCCTTACTCTGCTGTCTTATTTCCCTTCTCCAGTTCCCCTGATCCTCAAGAAGTGCCTGAGTATATCCTAGCAATTCTGAAACTTACTGTCGCTTTTTATAGATTGTTCTCATCACATCAGTGTTTGAGAGGATGTTTTCTTCAACAATTTCTTTCCAGTTTCAAGCTTTTGATCATTCAGTTGCTGTGGAAATCACAGTGATAACGTAGGTTTAGGGTTTGTGACTTCACTGCTGCATTAGATAAGAAAAAGGAGCTGTTGCGTGGGAGAAGGCCCTGAATTAAGCAAGTTGTATACGTTTCACATGTTTGTCAGGGAAGATAACACATGAAAAGGAATTAGGATTGTTCAGGCTGCTAGGGTTTTCTCTATCTGCTCAGGAAAAAACATGTTAAATATCAAAAAGGAGAAAACAAGCCCAGTGTCTGATCTAGGGACTGTGTGGTTTGGAACAGCAGTTCCAGTCTGCTGCCTTTCAGGACATCAGTATTCTGTCTTGGGTGATTGCCTTTGTCATTTCTGTTTAGAAGAAGGGTTTTGGAAGCCCCTGTCCTTCCTTATCAGAAAGAGAGAGGGATGCAGAAAGAGAGAAGTACGCAGACAGAAGCCCGTACATACCTGTGGAGTGAGAGATAAAGAAATTTCCTATTGGAGATAACCATGGCTAGCTCTCTGATTTGGGAAGAGAAATATGGATTTGTGTATACAGTAAAATTTTATTGGTTTTTTGTCATGATCAATTTTAGTATTTGTCTCTCTTCTAGAATTTTGGATGTATATAAGGAATTAAATTGATATGATGCTTCTGTTGTTTTCTTACCCTCTTCCTTAATTAGTGTTTAATATTCCAGAGCTCCCTGGTTCCTTCTTATATGTGGTTGTTTTTAGAGAAGGCTAAACTTCCATGTTACTGAAATTGCTAACAGCAGTGTTCAGCTTGTCCTGTTCTCTTGCTTTTTCTTTAATGCATCACCCATTATTCTTAACCTCATCTATTATTACATTCTTTGCTAGGAAATTCAAATGACAAATACTAAGAGCACAGCTTTTTGGCTTTGGATCTAAGCATATCCCTCCACTTAGAAAATTAAAACTTTCCCTGTTTGTTGTCCTCATGTTTATAAATACATGAATATATATATTTTCCTTCATTGGTTAATGTGGCTGCCTTTCACATACACAAGATTTCACAAGTTGCTTGGTGGTCAAGACAAGGTTTCTAAGGAGGCACTCTGTACTGGGCACCAGAGTATGTGGACACTGCTTTTCAATGTACACTGCTTCCTTTGACTACTAAATGCAAAACTGGGAAGAAGTCCAGAATCTTTAATAGCTGGAATATATTTCATGCTGATCCCATCTAAATTGGCATCCTCCATTGCCAAGTTCTAAAGAAATGGCTGCGATGATGATGAATTTCTCTAACGGGGTTTTTGTTCAGGGCTGCTTGATATTGGTGTTTTCAGTACTGTAGGATTCAGAGAGAAGGTCTCTGCTTGTGAAAGGGCCCAAGATATTGATCTTTCTGGCTGAAATGCCCTTAGGACAGATGTGCTGGTACTTTTGTATTAGGTCCTCATGTCCTTTTAAACTTCTGGGTTGTTACAGTGTGTTTCTCTGCATAGTCAGTTGTGTCATTTCATGATTGAAACTCACAACAAAGATGTTGTGAAGTTCTTTGTTTTCTTCTTGGTGTCATGTCTTGCTGGCTCAAGGCTTAGACCAAAATAAGTTCTTATAAGGCGTTAGTAATAGAACAGAACTGCACCACCAGTACTGTTCTGTAGAAATCAGTGTAATGTTTTTGAATATATATGAACAGGAGGTCATGCTCTCTTTCCTGGGCATCACATGCAGAAATGTTTGCACATGGAGTGGGAAGATCTTGCTTGTGAGAGGCTGAAGCTTCCTGACACAAAAACAGAGTTTGCAAAATGCCATCTACTACCTTAGGGAATGGAGTAAGCTGAGATAGGGAACTTCATGCAAGAGCAACAGAATTTCCAGATATTAGGATGGGAATGAGAGAAAAGGGAGAGTTGGAGAGAAGAGAGGGAGGGGGGTGTTCATTTAAGAGGAAGAGGCAACTGGAAGTGAAAAAAACCCAAGGAATGTCTTGGTGGAAGCAGTAGATCATTCCTGGGTCTTTTCAACACAGCATTGCATTTAAGTCATGGTTATTGCAGAAAGGCAACAGCTGCTGCTTTAGAGCATGAGGCAATTGGACTATTGTAGGCACAGAAAAATAATCATAGATACAGAAGAATGCCTTCCAGAGGGACTGTCTTGCACAAGCCACTCCATTTTATGTAACAAAAGCCTGGTGACACAATGCATGGTTTAGTCATAGGAGTGCCCAGAGTGGACAAATATTGTACATCTGGAAACATTTAAACTAGTAATTAGTTTCTGGAAAAATGGCAAATTACTCAAGAAAAATGTAGTCCATTGTGTTGGCTTCAGACTGCATATCTGCAGGATGTGTGATTCTCCTGACTGCCTTAACCATTACTTCTTTGCTTCCCATACATTAGTATGTGGGGACAGGTGATACAGTAGTGTCAGGGCTGCTGCTGTCACTGCTAGCACTCCCACCTGGTTGTCCTGTGCTTTGAGGACATGGACATGACCCTGTGGGGATTCTTCACCTTGGTTAGACATCACCATGGAAGTCCTGTGCCAGCTGGGGCAATCTCTCCCACCAGAGCTGAAAGTATCCAACTGTAGCACAGCCTGCTCTATTGTCCACTTTCTTCCTGGGCTTCTGTCACAGCAGATTTCTTCCATTCCATTGCTACACAGAGAGGATTGCTTTTGATTAACACAGGATATTTGATAGCACACATGTAGAATTGCCATAGTTCACAGCAGTACTCTGTGATTGACATGTTGCCCCTCAAAGGGAGTGTTGCCTGCCCTGGAGGTGTGCTACCCAGCTGCATGTGGGTCACAGGTAGAAGATAGATGCCTCCACAGTTGAAATTAGCTGTTGGGCAATAATTCAGGACCTGGTCTGGCTTGTAGCAGAATCTGCAGTGTCTCTGAGTGACTGCCTGAGATGGAGAGCTTCAGGCCTGTATAAGAAATCGTACATGGCACCAAAATGTCAGAACTGGTGTCTTTTCAGTCACTGGTGTGTCAGCATGTCCTAAGTGCTGCCTCCCACGGAAGCTTTTCAGACAATAATCGCTGTGGTTGTTTGTCATTACAGAAGTAACGCTGAAGGTCCATGTAAGCGATGCCAGCACCCATCAGCCAGTAACTGAAGCCTTCATTGAGATTTTTACCAACCAGATCTCCATTGCATCTGGAACCTCAGGAGCAGATGGCACTGCCTTCCTCAAGTTTCAGTATAAGTTGGGCAATCAGCTGATAGTGACTGCTAGTAAACATTCATATGTGCCAAATTCTGCACCATGGAAACCTGTAAGATTGCCTGGTAAGAGATCTTTATTTTTGTTCTGAGGTAAGATATTGCATCTAAAGGAAGCTACATAGTTCTGCATGATGTGTTTCAATGCTTGAGATCCTGGGTGGGAGGAGAAACATCTGCACATTTCAAAAATAGTAACATGTTTTCCTCAGTTAAACTGCAGCATCAAGGCTGAGCAGAGATTCACTCTCCTTCTGGAGGTCCTCCATGCAGTGGTACATCAGTTTTCAAACAACTGTTGGTGCTCCTACAGCTCCATAGAAAATAGAAATCTATTGCAGATCTTTTCCTTTATGGGAACTCTGTTTCCAAGAACCTTGTTTCAGCAGCTGTGATGTACTCTTGCTTCTCTTCCAAGGTGTAGAAACAGCTGTTGCACCATAGGCTGTAGTGTACAAAAATGTCCTGGTCTTTTAGTTCTCAGCCATGTCAATAAAACAGTTTTAATCTGCAGTTATGTTATCCAGTTGTAAGGATTTTTACTAACTTAATTAATTAGCATGGCTTTGCTTCTTCCACAGGCAGACAAGTATAACAATAATACTTGCATGTTAGTTTTTATCAGAATGCCTCAGAACCTTACGTTAGTTATACGAGAGGAAAAAACTGAGTCATGAAGCCTATTTCTGACTGCTAAAAAGAACAGATTGAGGGTGGCTTTCAAACCTTGAGATGTAACATCTATATGAAGATCATATCCCGAGTTTCATCTGCCTTTCTTTTAATCCTCAGCTACAATTAGGGTCCATGTAATTTGGGAATGGTCCCAGGCTTGTATTATACCCAAATCATACCTAAATAACACACACCTCAGGTTTGATAATTAGCCTGGGCCAAAGCCACGTGAGGTTTTAAGTGCACTAATATTTAAATAGTGTATGTGTTCCCAGGGCAGTGTTGAATTCCATGCTTTGGCTCCATTTTATTTATTAATATCAATATAGCCAGAAGGGCTGCGTGACTTGGTGCAAGGTCGAGTAGCAAATGTATTTTCAGAAGGGGAAAGGAACGTGAATCTCTTCAAACCCAGAATTATGCTTTAGGCATTTCAATGTGCTGTTTACTTATCTGCTTTCACTTGCTTCAGATAAGATAAGAGTTCCTTGTTCCACATTTTATGTACTATATTCCACCGTGTTTTTCAGCTACTTAATGGAGCTAATAGCAAAGACTAAGTCAAGCTCTTTGGGGTGTGGTGAAAGAATTAGAAGCAACTGAAAGAGTTGCAGCCAGGAGAGTTTCAAATAAGTAAAAGGCAACAATTCATTACAGTAGCAGCTGTCACTGCAGGTCTGTGGCTGAGCAATTAATTCACTCATAAATAAGAAACCCAGCCCAGTTCTATAAACTGGCCCCTGGGCTGACACACAGGGACTTCAACCAATGACCAATGGACTATGATCAAATTACCCCATGAACTTCCTAAGCTGCAGACATCTCACTGGTCAGGAAACTGGGAGGTGTTAAGAGCAGACCAAAAAGCATTATAGACTGGGACGTTTCAAACCTGCCATACAAAGCTGGGTTCAAACAATAAAGGTCTCACTATTGCCACAGGGACCTTGGGTGTGTGTGGTCTCTGTCTCCAGCCCACACCTCCACGTTACAAACAGCACAATTAGAATAGGTTATACAGAAAGGTTGTGAAATGTCCACCTTTAAACACATTCAGAGCTCAACTGGACAACCCCTGCTTGGTGGAAGAGGTGACGTCCAGAGGTCCCTTCCAGCCATAATTGTTCTGTGACTCTGTTTAGAAATTTCCTTTGAGTTTTCTTCTCTTTAAATAAGATAAAGGGCAGCTTTCTCAGCATACTTCATGTGCTTTTAAATGATGAAAGTATGCAATAACCTTGCCTTATGTCTTGTCTCTTTCTGACTTGTACCCTCGGTCTTTTGAATGAGATGTACTCTTCCATAGCCTGGAGTTTGTTTGGTTAGTTTTTTGCTTGTTGTTTTTCTTAAATACTGATTTTGATGGAAGGGAATGAACCAGGGCATTTTTGTTTTGGTAAATCATTGAAGTTAAAGAGCAGTAATTGTATAGGTTCCACAAAATCTTTCTTTCCATGGCTGAAACCTGAGCTTAGCTCTGAAAGTAGATTCCTTTAACCTCTGATCGTCCCCCACTGAAACTCGTAGATAGTTTGCCATTGATTTAATTGGAACTAGAGTCCTTTTTTTTGCTTTCTGTATCTTGAACTTATTCCTTTCTTTGATTAAAGAAACAAGTTACAACTTGATATGCCCTATGTAGATTTAATAGGGTTGTTCTTTGAATTAGTCCTGGTGAGGTACAATGACATACAAGTTAAGATATTTAGGCTTTTATATTTTGTATTGACTAAGACACCTATAGTCTTTAAAAAACTTTCCAAGAACTGTTTTTATTTAAATGCCCTATATGTAAATGCCTATCATGCTTTTAACTAGCACAGTATAGAACTTTGGAAAAATGTGCAAGTTGTTTTGTTGTTATTTTTAAGCTGGTTTGAATGATGGGGAACAGGCAGCATATCTCATCTTCATTCTGCAGTATGCAGTCTGGGCACACCCATACATCTGCATCCTCATTTCCCAAAAATGCTTGTTAACAGTCCTAGGAGCTGTCCCCTGCAGAGCAGATCCCCCACTCTGAGAAGCATTCCACCCAGGGCAGTGTTTAAGCTGATGTGCCATCCTGTATGCTGTGGGAAATGAGCTATGGCCATATTTACCTGAAATGGGAAAATGATTACCCGTGAACAGGGAGTAGGTTTGGAAGCTAAAGGGTGGTAATGTGCTGTAGCAGAACTTGGCCAAAGGATCAGGACTCCTCCATCAGAGGCAATGTGCATTAGTAATAGTGTTATGCTGAAAAGCTGTGCAGCCACTGACTTGTGATATTGTTATAGTAGCTTCAAGGAGTAAACATCGAGGGTTTTCTGTTCTTATAATTTGGCAGAAATTAACTTCTCTTATATTAGTGAAAATAATTACTACCTCTTTACTGCTTAAGCAGAAGGATTATTTATTTACATAGTGATAAATGGTAGGAGGAAAAGATTTAAGATTTCTTCTTCCATTAAAATATTTATCAGCAGAGCCATGACTCCACTTATTAACAGTTCATAAATTTAACATAACTTGAGTTGTTGAAGTGTTCATGGTGGAAGATGTGTTCATCTGTCTGCTCTTAACTATGCTTAGATTTTTCTTTGTAAAAAATATGAAAGAAAACATTTGTGACTGGTAATCCTTATTTAAAAGGACACTTCTTTTGGAGCAGTGAAGAGAGGAAGTTGCTGAGACAGCACAGTTCAGAATTCCTTGGTAGAGGCAGTGTCATGGTTTAACTCCAGTCATCAACAAAGTACCATCCATCTGCTTCCTCCCCCCCCCAGCCTCAGTGGGGTGGGGAGGATCATCATAAAAAGGTAGAAACTGTGGGTTGAGATAAGAACAGTATAATATTTGAAATAAAGTAAAATTTTGTAATAATAATAAGAAGAAGAAGAATGAGACTTAACAAAAAGAGAGTGGGAAGTAAAACCCAGTTAAAGCAAGTGATGCACAATACAATTGCCCAGCCCATCCCTGAGCAGCAGTTGACCCCTGCCAGACAACTACCCCCAGTTTATATACTGGCCATGACATGCTATGGTATGAAATTTCCCTTTGGCTAGTCTGGGTCAACTGTCCTGGCTGTGCTCCCTCCTAGCTTCTTCTGAAGCTTCTCACTGACAATGTATGAAAAACTGCAAAGTCCTTGACTTAGGGTAAGCACTATTCAGCAGCACCCACACCATCAGTGTGTTATTGACATTATTGTCATCCCAAATCCACAACACTGCCCTGTACCAGCAACAGAGAACAAAGTAGCTGCATCCTGGCTGAAACCAGGACAGTCAAAGAAAACTATGGTATTCACTGCAGTGAAATTCAGATTTAGGAGCAGAGGATGATGGTTATGGTATTTCTGGGAGAGGAGAGCTCATCTGGAATCTTTTACCTGTAGAATAAGGTTAAAAACTGGGAAAGCAGAGTATAGTATTTCAGGACTCGTTCTTGGCATAGCTGTTCAGGGAAATGTGTGTCCAGCTCTGGATCCATGCTTCAAAAACAATGTTTAAAACTGTGGACTTTTATCAGGGGTGATTAAAAGATTGGAAAATGCAGTTTACAGGGAAAGGCTTGGAAGTGCTTAATTTATTTTGTTCATTAGCGACAAAGTTCTTGGGGTAATTTGATCATAGTCCATCAATACCCTCACAGAGAACAGGAAACGGGTAAGAGAGAATTCTTCTGTCTAGCAGGCCTGTATAAAAAGAAGATCAAATGGCTGGAAATTGAACCTCTATAAATTTTGATGGGTAAAGAGGCACATTGTTTAACTGCCCTCATAATTATTTATTAGAACATTGATGTTGTGGTGTGTTCTTCACCACTGGACACCTGTAAAATAAAATTGGAGTTTTTCTACAACATGTATTCAAGTTTTGGTACAGCTATTGAATCTGCAGCAATAATTAATTCAGGGAAAGCTGTAGTTATACAGGAATAAGGCTGGATCATTGCTGTCATCCTTCTGGCCTTAAAAGCTGTGTCTTTCTGTCATTGTCATGCTGAGAAAAGATTGTGCAGAAAAGCCCAAGGGAAGTTTAGAGGTTATATATTCGTTATAGTCTGGCACATATGGAAGAAGATGTTGGCATGGTTGATTGTATTGAGCTCCCCAGGGTGTCTAAATTATATTAGCTTTCTTCATACAAATTAAGTTATTGGAGTAAAGACAAATTTTTAATTGTGTGGCCTTAGTGCTACTTGCACTAGGCTTTTTTACTTATGTTGCCTAATGTGTAGATCTGTTTCACATTTGGGCATTGGAAAGAAAATGCCCAGCTGTACTTGCAATAACATTATATGTAATTTTTATTTTTTTATTGTAATGTTTATATATATCGTTAAGACCATCTTTTAGATGGTCGTTATTTTCAGTGTGTTTCTCCAGGTTTTTCTCCTTTCTTCCATACTTCTCCCAAACACCAAAATTTCTGATCTTTAAAAGGAGAATATCTTTCTTAAAACAGAAATAGTGTAGTCTTCCTATTGGTAGCTAATATCTATATGGTCTCTTGGATTAATTAATGTGTATTAATTTAGAGGAAAATCAGAAGAGTTTGTGTTGTTCTTCTGTTGACTGTTTCTGAGAATGCCTTCCTCAGTTTGCATTTACTTCAGACTAGGATGAGCACTCTCCAGGTATGGGATGCTGCCCAGTTATTACTAGTTATTAATAATAACAAATTATTACCAAAAATAATTAGTCTGCATTAGTCTTGTCTTTTTCCATCTTTGAAAGCCACATGTGGACTGCAGGCAGTCATGCTCCTTACTGTTTTCATGGTTGCAGGGGACAGGTGGGCTCTATGGCTAATTCCTTCCATATTTTGGGTCTTCTGGGTCTGAAGAACTTTGCTTGAAATTATATCCTGTTTTTCACTCTGCAAAGATGTGTGTGCATACTGACACAGCCCCCTGCAAGGAGTGTCAGTACCCAGTGGGAAGGGAGGTCCTTGCAGGTAGACTTCTTGCAGCAAATACCTTTTATCTGTCCCCTTTCTCACCACTGGTAGGATGACAGTAGTTATGCTATAAATAGCACTTCCCTGGTGTAGGTGGTGACTCAGTAAGTACATGCTGCATTTTAAAGCAAATTATTCAGACTTAATCATCATACTTTGCCTTTCTGTATAACT
Source organism: Urocynchramus pylzowi (assembly GCA_013397555.1). Taxonomy (NCBI): domain Eukaryota; kingdom Metazoa; phylum Chordata; class Aves; order Passeriformes; family Fringillidae; genus Urocynchramus; species Urocynchramus pylzowi. The sequence continues at coordinate 93,163 of VZRH01002009.1, forward strand.
TACATAAGCATCTCAAAGTACTTAAAACTTAAATTTCATTAAGATCTTCCTGAGGTAAGAAGTATAGCTGTTGCACAGAAAAATAACTCAGCCAGACTAAGTTAACATTTCAGTTCTCTTTATGTATTTTTTGTCTTTCTGTGGAGCTGGGAGTTGCTTCATGTAAATCATGGAACTCTGCTTCACACTGCACTCTCCAGTGCTTTGAGCTACCACGCGTGACGTGCAGGAGTCAAAGAGTAGAACATTTTGTTTAGCTCAGTAGTTACTCTGGCAGTTTAACTGTTAGGTTCAGAAAATGCATGTGGTTTCTGTCATGTATACAATATGATTTTAATAGTTTGGGTGGCCTGCTTTTGCAAAAATGGGAAGAAAGTAAGTGCTGTTGTTATTGGATTATGCTTATAAGAATTTAAATATATGCCACTTAAACCACTTCTCTCCCACAGTGTTCTCTTCACTGAGCCTTGGCCTTCTTCCTGAACGCTCAGCCACTCTGATGGTCTATGATGATGTAGTCCAGATAGTCTCAGGATTTCAAGGTATGCTGGCTTTGGGAAGTCAGAATTGAAACTTGAGGGACACTAAAGAAAAAGCCTGACAGCCCAGTGCTTTCTGAACTCTGTCCTGTGAGTGAGACTGGTATTCTGTGGGGAGTTCTGAGTTCCCTGAGGAATGCTTCTCTGTGGGATTGTTTTACCAAATTAATAGCTGAATTCATCCCTGACTGCAGTGACTAGGGAATTCAAGTTACACGGTAATAAATGAGTTTGGACTTAAGTGAGCCATTTGAGAGCTAGAGATTAAATTTCTTACACTATCTGTTGGATGTTTTTTCATCTAGCCTCATTTAACTATCCTTGAAGGAGACATTTTCTGGTGTTCTTAATGTCTAAGACTTTTCTCTGGTTTTATATTTTTTCTTGCTTCCTAGTGTAAATGACTTAGATGTTTAGGGCGTAGAAAAACTGAAAATTTCTTGTATCTGCATTGTTGTATGCCCTGTATAAACTTGCTTTTCCTGTGGACCCGTAGTCAAACTGCCTGTAAACCTAAGTCTTACACATTGAAACCTACTGTATTAACCTTACTAAAATAACCTTTTTGTAAGGTTAAACAGAGATGTTAAAGTAACTGTACTATCAGTTGGAGGAACAGTGTTTTCTGAATTGCAGAGTGAAGAATAAAATGTTCCTTTGACAGGGGTCTGACATAAATTAGTCCAACTGATGGGCCAGCTGAGGTAAGTCTGTTAATAAAAGAACAGGGGATTTTAAAGATACTTTGAACCAGAACATGGGCATATCCTTCCTGTGGGCACCTTATTGTGCTTAAGTGGTGTCTTATTCACAATAAGTCTTATGCTTGCCATCATTTTTAACTCTACTGGAGAGTTAATAAACAAGGAAATAGTGCCCTCCATAGTATTCCAAGATAACCTTGTTTTATCTGAGAGAATATAATACGATTATGCCTCCCTAACATATTTTTCAGTTAGAAGCCATCCAGGCTTTTCATTAGTGATAGCGCTGGATATGACTGGAGATGAAAATGCATTAAACAAATTAGGTGGCTGATGGAATGCTCAGAAGGAGCTGGAGAAAGAGCTGCTGTACATATATTCTGCAGTTTGAGAGCTGGACATTGTCTAATGGGGTAAATTAGATGGATGGTGAACTGTGTTAAAACACAAGGGATTCCATTAGGCAAGACATGAAACATTGTTTACCAACATATTCCACTACCATGCTGTTTTAAATACTCTTATTCTTATGCAAATTTGCTGATATTATGCAATTAACTGAAAAAGAACAGTATTTTCATGTTCACAGCTTCCTTCAAAAAAACAGGGGATGCTAAAGGACTAGAGGGACATTGAACAGCTGAGTGAGATTCATAAATATTTTCAACATAATCTTCTTTCCTTCAGTGAATTGATCCAATATGTTAACAATATATGTGAATTAGAATAATTTAACTGCTTCTACTAGAATAGCAGAAAAAAAGGATAAAAGAAGAAAGGGGTACCTGGAGTATGCTAAGGATTGGGATTTGAACTTGCAGTCTCGCCCAGTAAAATCTGTTTTATGGGTCCAGTCCTCATTTCTTTTCTTGGAACTTCTCTTGCGATGAAGCCTAAAAGAAAGACAGCCTAGACATTGTTCCAGTATTTCAATGGAGCCTCTCTAGTCTCCATCCAAAACCCTTGTGACCTAGTTTTTCCTCTGTTATTTCTCTAATTTACTTCCCAGTAACCTCACACTATTTCAAAAGAGCTGATCAGGAGGTACCTTAGTGCAAAAATGAGAGCAAACCAGAGCTCATTATACCAGGAACAGGCTGGGAACACTGGTCAAAGGGAAAGAAAGGCCTGTCTTGGTACACTAAGTTACCAATTGCATTTGAATAATTAATCAAGCAAGCGATGTATTATGCAGTTGAGAAGTTTGTCTGAGTTGATGCAGGCAGCTTCATTTTCAGGATGGCATTACAATCCACTGCTGTGCTCTGTCAGTAATTGTGAGGGATGGGGCTTGCCAGCCACTGGGTCATCTAAGTTATTTAATGCCAGCACAGTGACAGGCTGGATTTCAGTGTCTAGTGAATGGAAGCTGTATGGGGACTCTCTATCTGTCTCTGATCCATGGGCAATCAGAGCATGAATTGGTGGGACTTCAGATGTTACTTCACATAGATTAAACCACAAATGCTGGTGTGGTGCACATGTCACATATGCAGTGTGACAAGAGGTGCCTTACAGGGACTCCTTGAGGTTACTTCCTTGGGAGTGTACTGGCAAACTGGAACTGACAGCATTTAAATCTGGCTGATGTGTTGACAAGAGGCTGTTTGAAGAAGGTAACATCAGTGCTTAGCAGTCTTTACCTCATGGCACACGTCATGTGGGAGGAGCTCACATGCACATTTTACACTCGAATGTGCTTGGGTTTTATAAGTAAAAACTGGATTTTACAAGTAAAAAATAGGTATCTTCAGTAATAGAAGTAATACTAATAACCCATTCCCAGTGATAAGTGTTGTGTTGTTGAAAAATACTCTTAAGAGTCTGGTCAGCACAAGTTTCTACCACTTCCAATTCCCCTAATAAATCTGTACCCAGACATATGCCCCCAAAATCCACTATGGCCTCTGATAAAGGAGAACATTGGATTATCTTCCAGCAAGGTGGTGACAGAAGGTAGCCTTGGTAGCTGCTTCCCTCACAAGCCTTTCTCTGGAAGCTCCCAGTCTTCTGCCCCTTTGGAGTCTCTTGCCAGGTGTGGGAGGCCCAACTGAGGAACTGAGAGGGGAGTCAGGGTGAGTGACAAGTTTTCGGTGAACATCAGTATGGAGGAATTTGTTTTTCTAGGGTGTGAATTAGCTACTCTGCACTGATTTATTAAATATCTGTGTATGCACTATCACAGAGGAGGCTGTTTCTTCACTGTCAAAGCTTATAGCTGACTTCATTATTGTGCAGGTTTTCTGCCAGGTTTTGGGCTCAGTCTTAAGAAGGTTTTGTACTGCTTGTAGGATTGAAGGAACTGAGGTTGGCTTTCTGAGTCCTCCTTATCTAGTTAAAATTTGGCAGCTCATGGCTCTCTCAGTGCTAAAATTCATAATTTTTTTTTAATAGAAAACACATAATCTACTGTATTGCAGACTCAACAATAGTTACTTAGTTTCTAATTTTTGCTTAGTTTGTCTCTTATGAAATAAAACTCCAGTTCTTGGCAACTTGAATAATGCATCTTAACCAGAGATTTAGACAGCAGAAAATCCTACAATTTTACATTGAACTATTGGTGGTAATCCTAAGGCCAGTTTCTTTGTTGTGGGTTTTTTTTTTTCCCTGTGTTTTTACTGTGGATATGTATACCCATGAGCTGTAGGATCCCACTCAGCAGTGCAGTCAGAGGGTTCCAAAGTGCCTGAGCACATCAGTCCCTGAGGCACAGCAAACTGTTACTTGCAGAGCACACTGGAGATAAATCCTGAGTTTGTTGCAGTCAATTTACTTAATCTTTTATATAGTTTTCCATGTATGCTTAGAAATCAGATAAGGGAGATTTCTTCCCATTTCACACAGGTGTTGTTTAATGACTATATTAAACATTTAAGCAACTTTACAGCTTTTTCTTACAGAATTACCAAAGAAATGACAGCTAAACAGCGATCAGCTGTTTGGAGGTGCTTACTCCTGTACACAGGCATTCTTCTTAGCCAGTACAATATTTTGTTCTGTTGAGTTTTCTCACAGCTAGAGCTCTTGTTGGAAAATTATGCAAGAAAGATTCCAGTCTCTAGGTTAATGACACTGGCAGTTACAAAGCTTAGGAGGAAGTCAGGCTCGTTATTCTTTCTCACAGTGAAGCTACATGTAACCTAAAAGTGCTGCCAGAGACTAATGGGGGAAAAGATGCAAAATTGTTTTGAGTTGACATCTTTGAATCACACAGTCCAATGTGAATTAAGAAGAAAACTGCTTGCCTCTTGATTTTGTGCTGTGTGGGAAGTGTTCTGTGTGTATTCAAAATGAGCTCTGGAGAATACAATAGCTTTTGATTTAAAAATTAATTTGCATGTTGTGCACACAAACTTGCAGATGGAGTCTTGCTGTGTGTTGCTAAACAGTATTAATGGTGAGTATCCTTTGAAAAAGACTATTGACTTTATAAGCTGGGATTTAAATGAGACGTGAAATGCCATAGTACATGAAACAGTCTTAAATCACGTTGCAGCAAAGACCCTTCAATTAACACCTAGGGAGCTTGAAAGAAATGCTAACACTGTACAAGAAAGCGAAAAAGAGACAATGCTTACATGCCAAGTAATCTGGTTCTATTTAGATGTGTTCTTTGCATGGAAAAATATGGAAAATCTTTTCACTCAAGGTTTGTCAAGTGAATCTTTTGGTCCAGTGATTTCAATAGTGACCGGTCTCAGTTCTACAGTTAGTTTTCATGGTCAAAGCTTTACAGGAGTTACATAACTTAACTGAGACTACAGGTAGAACTGTCTCTTAGAAAATAATTTTGAAAAGTATAAACTACATTTATCTTGCTATTTCAGGGAAAACAAAATTTGAACAAATATGATGAACTGGTTGCTTTCCTAAGCTTTTGCATACCCTACCTCTGAACTTAGTTTTAGTTTCAGTTATACTAATTAAAAGAGGCATGCAATTAAAATGGAGGAGAAAAAACATAGCCAGAAAAGCTTCTGACCGTAGGTGCCTCCACAATTTTGCTCTGGAATACTTGTGGAGAAATAATGGCAACTGCAAAATAAATGTAGAAATACTGTTTTTCTGTCTTTCTTAATAGCCTTCTGATGTCTCTGTCCTTCTCAAGCTACTGCAATTTATAATGAAAAAAATGTAAAATTGCTTCCATGAATATGAACACCTAAATATTCTGCCCACCTTGGATATAAAGTCACTTTTAATATTTTTAGGTGCACGGACTCAGCCACAAGTTCACTTTCAGAGAAGATCTGTGAAATTGCCAGAGAACACTAGCTACAGTGATTTGACAGCATATCTGACTGCAGCCAGTTCACCCTGGGAAGTGGACAGTTTCCCTTATTTGCAGGGATTAGATGGAAATGGAACAGGTAACCCATCCTTTGGTTTTGCTCTGATTTCATATTGGTCCAGGGCTTGACTTTTGATCCTATAATTTTTTCCATTCCCTATTCCAGCAAACATTCTTTCAAATTTGGGTGACATGACATTTTCAACTGCCCTACCAATAAGCTGTTCTAGTGAGCAAGAGGGCAAGGTCTCCTATCCCTTAAATGGGGCCACTGAATAGCAAAGATGAAAACTCCTTGGCCTTGGGAGATCAGATGAGTTGGTCACAGTTTTAGTTCAGAGCTGAGTGTCCAAATGCGCTGCATGTGCACATAAAAGATGGAAATTAACGTGAAGGAACAAGAGAATTTAACCTGAGAATACCATAAAATTCTTAAACTTTTTTTCTAAAAATAAATAAAATGCCTGCATATCAAGAATTTAATGCTGTGTTGTTTCAATGGCTTTGTGGATCCTTTTGAATGTAGCCAAAATGTGCAAATTCGTCTAGCACCAAAGAGAAAACAATGAATATTCATAGTAGAAACACAACCACTGTTAAATTCAAAGTTGCAATACATTTTTATGACTACAACTGCCTGCTAGTCTTTTTCCACTTTTCATTCAGTCTTGAGTAAAATAATTGGTGTTTCATAGGTAAGAGGAGAATAGCAGAATAAAGAGCAGAAGCCTTCAAATTCTTAAAAGGCTGGTGTGAAAAGGAGAGTAATTTGTTTTCTGTGCCTGTAATGGGTTAGAAGGATATCAGTGGCCATGCAGTATAGCAACAGAGATTCAGACTAGTGATTAGGAAAACCTTGGTATGGTGAGGATAGTTTAAGCTGTAGAATTACTTGTTTGAGGGTGTTGGACAGAGTTAGACAGTCACCTGTGAGGCTGGCAGAGGCATAGCTGAGCCTGCTTTGCAGCAGCCCTAATATCCCCTTGAGGTCTCTCCCTGCTGTTTCTCAGGATGCATTTACTTGTGATGTGTTGATCTAAGTGACTTTGAATGCTAGGTCATGTGTATAAACGGTAGCTTGCTAGCTTTCCCCTTATTCCCTTTGTACAAATCTGCACATCTCCTTTTCTGTTACAACAAGAAATGTGTCTGCAACCTTATTCCAATCCTTCTGTCTGCTCCAGTGAGTACACCTTATCCTATCTCATTTTACCTCCCTGTCATTTTCCTATTCTCATCTTCAACCTTCAGTTTTCTCTGACTTTTCATACTCAGACATGATCAAAACCTCTTTATCTTTTTTTAAAATGAAGGAATGCATTTGATCTCCCTCATTTGTCTACTTCCTCATCTCCTTTCTTATCTGTAAACCAACTGAACAAACTGCTGGCAATGTGTGTGGGATTCCTCTTTCCTAAATCTTTCCTAAGTACTCTGCAACTCAGCTTCCAATCTTGCATTTATTTAGTGATCACAGGTCTTGACAAGGCTTCAGATGATCCCATCTCATGGGAACTGCACAACCAGGGTATTGTCTTTCTCCTGTTTTACCGCCTAGCCCTCTATAAAACAGATTAATGCAGCCTTAGGTTTTTCAGTCTTCTGTATTCTTGCATGACAGAAACTTTTCTGCTTGAGCACAGGGACCCTGGATTTCACCTTTAGTTTTCAGGTAAAACTGTGTTGTAAAAGACCAAAATGACTGGAAAAGGTGTTTAAGAGACTGAGAAGAGCCTTGTTTTGCGAATACTGGTGTGTTCAGTATGGTGTGACACAGACTGCAAAGGCAATGAATTTTGTTATGCAGTATTTCACTAGAAGTGAAATGTCCCCTGTCTCTAGTAGAAGCCTCTCCTGATGTGGAAACATGAAACTTTAAAATCCTGAAGTTGAATCGACATCCTTTTCTACATCTGCAAGTGACTTGGTGAAGACTTGGCCTGGAAAACTTTTGGAAGCATAAAAAATGAGGTCAACACCTGCTGGAGATTTTTTAATATTTTTGTTCTCAAGAGAAAAAGAATATTTACAAATTTTAGAATTCTAAAAAAAACTTAGCATTGATTTGCATGGGGAATTTTGGAATTCTGCAAAACACTGTCTCTTCCCTCTCTCTCTCCTCTACTTCCCCCACAATTTTGTTCTTCCTTTCTGTTCTTCCACAGTTTATTTACATGTCTCTAACATTTTGGTGAGGTCCCTCCATTGAGGTCCCTCAGTATTTGTCCAGAGTGGCTTTTATAGTAGTTTTAGTTAAAACCTTTTCTCTATGAGCTCATAATTTTTCATAAAATCCCAACTGGGTGTTGAATTAGTTATACAGAGCAGTGAAAATGCATTGCATGAATCAGCATGTTGTAAACATAAAAATGTGAAGAATTTCACTCCAAGTTGTGACAAGCCTGTATAGTGTTAGTTTATTGTTCATATTAATCACCAGTTGGAGAGCAGGAGATTTCACAAAATCTTGTCCTTTTAACCCAGCTAAACAAAACTTTCCATCATCTGCCTCAATGGACTAAGCTGGCTGATAACCATTACTCCTCTTGCTTTTTGGGGCTGCCTGTTTCTTTATAAAGCATCATGTCTGAACTGACAGTGAATTTTATCTGTTCATTTTTAAAGCTCTTTACAGGTCACCAGATGTCAAAAATTACAAGAAATAAATGAAAGCTGACATTTATCGAAGTCCATTCCCATTTAATCTGTGTGCTTGCTTATCAGTTTTATAGCACGTGAGAGTTTCGGAGGCATTGATTTTAATTTGCCTTCACAACAAAAAAGAGAAACATTTTATCTTTTTGATGAGCATTAACATACTGTACAAGGTGGCAAACTGGAAAATTATTTCTTCTTGCTAGAGGTCAGTGGATTTCAGAAATTTCTTCATCTTCTAAAATAAATTGTTCAGTCCAGTGCTGAGCAAAGTATTAGTGCATCTTAATTAAAAATGTTGTTTCACCATCCAAATGCTTTTTCTGGGACTGAAAGGTAATTTTTACAGATATATGCTATATCAAGACAGTAATAAAAGAAAAAATTAAAAATTTCGATATCTAAAAAGATGCAAAATATAAAACATTATTTAATCCTTTATATGGATCTAAAATCTGAAGTTACACCATTTTTTATTATGTCATCAGGACACAGTACTTGGCAAGAGAAATTTCTTTGATACCAGCCTGAGAACCTTAGTGGCCTAAGTGCTGGGGTCAGTCATCAATCTGACAGAAGTTATAGGTGCTTGGCAGAGGCAGTGTAGTGAATGATCCAGAATAAAGAAACAACTTTTCCCTGTCCAGTTCCTTCCTCTGTCTCACTGTTTTATATTCTAGGGTGTTAAGGGGCAATATTGTTTACCATTGGAGCCTGTATTTACACATGCATGGGTAGGCTGACAACCTTCCCCTACACCCTAGCTGAATTTTCAAAGCTTACTTGTCTGTTTTTAATCTGTTAGCTCTGTGTCTCTCCTACATGGCCACCTTCAGAGTGCCTGTTTTCTCAATACTTTAATCCCTCTGTAAGGTCAGCATCTGCCCCTCTGTTCACAGTCAATGAAGGCAGCATGTGTGTGCCTTGCACATCAGCTGTGTAACAGTGACACCCACCTGGAAATCTGGGCAAAGTGTGCATCAGACTAGATGCTTTCATAAATGAGCCACATGCAACACTGCTTCTGGTTATTTTCTATTTCTTCAGTTTGGCAGTCTTGCAAATTCCATGGAATTTAAAATTCGGTGAAGTTTTGTCACCTTTTTTCCCCTTCACTTTTTCCACTTCCCAGCCCCTTTCCTGGTGATGCCTTTATTTGGTGAGCTGTTACTCAGAGACATCAAATTTAATGAAGGCCATTCCTCGAGATTTAACCAGAGTTACAAGAAATCATAAAGGTCTCAATGCTTTCCCACCATTCCCTCAAATGTACTCATCCTGTAGAGCCGGGATACCTGAGGATACCTGAAGGCCACGAGGTGTGCCACCACAGCTGGGTGTGAATGTGCCCTCCCAGGCAGTGTGTAACCAAGGCACCAGGCTTACACTGGGGGCAGGACCATCCCTCTTCCTTCTCCCTGATTCCACCCTTGGCAGGAAGAGAGCTCAGAGCCCCGGAGCCAGGACGACAAAGGCAGCAGGGATGGTGCTGCTGGCAGCTGCCTGGGCCTGTGGGGCTCAAGCCCCTTGCAAAACTGGAAGCTCCATCTCTTACAATTTGAACTTGCTATTGCTTTGAGCTCCAGATCTTGGTTTTAAAACTCAAGAGGATTTTTTTTCACCTGTGTACATATATCTGTAATATTTATCCCTGTCATTGATTCATTTGGTTAAATCATTGAAGGGTTATAATGCTTTTTAGAAGTATGTTGTCATGAAGTAACATTAATTCATATTCCTTATTAAACATAAAGAATAATTACTGTCTTAGATAAGAAGATAGCATTGTATATGCTAATAATCCATTTAGCATGGTTCTTTTCAGTGAAAGGCCAAAGGAAATGCAACTTGGCATTCTTAAACGTGTGAGTGATCATTTGTGAGGTGACACTGGTTATTTTGGTGTTTGTTAGTTAGCAATATGGGCATTTGAGGTTTTAATAAAGTCTTGCAATGTTTTTTTTTTTGTTTTTGTTTTTGGTTTTTTTTTTTTGTTTGTTTGTTTGTTT
>VZRH01002009.1:103414-134575 GCA_013397555.1 Urocynchramus pylzowi
GTTTTTTGCCATGAAACTATGTTACTCATACAGGTTTATTTAAGATGAATTAATGTGAAAAAATACGTGCAGGAGATTTTTACACTGTAATTTTTTTGTCTTCACGTTTTTCCAAAATTAGGTGAGAAATAGTCCATATACATCTTCCTTCAGTTTTGTGGCTTGGGTTTGCTCTTTTTGGCAGGGGGAGGGTTGGTGGTTGGTTGGTTGGTTGGTTGGTTTAAAGCTCTTTTGTAAGGCAGGGAGGAAATTGCTGCTCCCATCCCTTGAGAATTACGTTGCTGCAGTCCTGCGGTGTGGAACCACACAGGTGTCCCTTGAATTGTACATTCTGTAGCCACGATGTTCCTTCACTCTCTCGATAGGAAACAGCACCAGGTATGACCTCACCCCCGTCACCGCCGTCAGCGTCCACCTCCTCAGCAGCGATGGCACCCCCGTCCCCGTCAACGGCCCCATCTACGTAACAGTGCCTCTGCCAGCAGACAGCAACTTGAAACACAATGCACACGTTCCAGCGTGGAGGTTTGACCAAAAATTTGGTAGGTAGCATCTCACTGTGGCTCCCTAGATGGCTTTTGTTTTCTGTCTAAAAGAAGAGACAATTGAGTTTTACTGATCAAGCAATAGATGGTATATATGCAAATATACTTAGCATTGTGTGCCAATTTTAACCAAAAGTTTTTGTAAATGTACCATTTTTCAATTAATAAATATTTTATTTAAAAACTGGAGAGAACTGCATTTCAGCCACAGACTGAGAAGAAGAGAGATGTATTAACAACAGCATTGAATTGGAAGTGTGTAGAAATGGAAGCTTGCCTTATCTTTGCCAGCAGCCAGCTGTCTGACCTTGGCTTCCCCCTTGGCTCGGGCCCTATTTCCTGCCTGCCAGATAGGAAATATATTACTGCCTTCTTTTTAAATCACTTTGAGATTTTCTAATACTGTCAGGAAAATACGTGGAAATTATTTCAATGAATTTTTAAAAAGAAAAACTGATGAAATATTTTGAAAGGACAGAATGACTAATTAATAAAATTTGTACAATGCACTCAAGTTTTTTATTACAGAATAGTGTTTGCCATTGTGAACAGGAATTTTCCCAGAAATACATGTTTTAGGCTCTTCTTAAAATTTATTTTCTTTATTTTGTTGCTATCTGGTACACTGTACTGGCCTTCTTTATAGCTTCAGATTTTAAAGGGTAAAGGAGTGCCTTGTCTTGGTGATCCCCCTTCAGTTATTCTACTGTGACTTCTGAAGTGTGTACCAGATAGTTGTTAAGAAAAAGGAGAATGGAAGGTGAGAAAGGTAGATGCTGAGACAAAAAGGAGCCAGAAATATGGGTCTGTATAGAGAATCAGTGTGAGTTTGTCCTGCAAGCAAATGTTTTGAGCCATCTGATGATCACACCTAGAAGTAGAGGAACATGAGGCATGAAAGCAGTATGTTGGAGGAAGAGAGAGTTGAAGGGGGAAATAATAGTTTTGTTTATTACCTGCCTCTGTTTGCTGAAAAAAAAGGGTGTATTTTCAAACAGCATGCCTATGAATCTTCTGTCAGAAGTTGCCTGTATTAGAGGGTATAGCAGTATGATTTAGTAAAGAGTAAATTTGAATATGATATAAAGTAGAATAGTAGAAAAAGAGTGCAATGAATGGATTTTGCTTTTCTCCTAACTGTGGAAAGGACACTTCTCTTGTGCTGACCTGGCAGTAAATTTCACTACATTCTTCCTGAAACCGATTAATTCTTGTGGAAACTATTTTGTTTTCCCTTGTTAAAAAAAAAAATAAACGAAACAAGGAAGATTGAGTTTACTTTCCCCATAAGAAGCAGTCCTTCCAGTCCTTCCTGTCAGCTGTGCTAGAGCTGCAGCCTGCCTCATTGCTAGTTACTCATTGCAAGTAAATGGTTCTGATTTTGATTATTTAGTTTTCTCATTTATGGCCAAATTTCCATGCCCCTGCAGTGAGGCCACAAAAGCTCTCTCTTAGTATGGAATACAGTTTTTAATTTTGTATATAAAGAGCTAGTTACCCTATTGTGTGCAGTATATATATTAATATAAAGCAATATAGGTAGCTAATTAGTGTTGCAGGCTTGAGGCTCCCAATCTTGAGACAAGTCCAGCCTTGTTTGATTCATGACAAACTACTGGAGCACTTGTGTTATTGGGAGAAGAAAGCATGAGGACTGCTAAACAAAATGCATCTTTGTCAGGCCACTTTAGCTTCACAAAGCTGTGGAGAGCAAGGTTTTGAAGATGATATGCTCAGGCTCCAGCTCACACTTCAGCTGAAGTAAGCATCTTTCTGTGCAACCAAAGAGGTTGAACAAAGATGCATTTTAAGCCCTGACTGCAGCATGCCAATTCTAGTAGAATTTTGGCCACATCCCAACCAATTTAGAGTAGCTTAATTTAATAAGTAGAGCAGCCACACTATCTTGTGCAAGCTACTTTAACACCTTAAGCTCTGTCAAACGCCATATGTAGCATGAACATGGTGGTATCCTGTCATTCCACATCCCTGTTATGCTTGGACTGTGAAGGGAGATAGATGGATAATGACTAGGATGGCTCCATACTAGAGAAATCCTTAGATGGCAGATATGTTGTTGTAACCCATTTGCACTGCCAGATCTGTGCCTTGTCAGGACAGGACCTCTAGCTTTATTATTCTGATTTTGTCTTTCATTTCATGGCTGCACTTTTCAGTGCTGTTTATGTTTTGGTCTCTCCTTAATAGATTTCCAGTGGCTTAAATTTCCATGCTTTTATCTGAACAGTGAATAAATGCCGCTGACAGAAAACTGTAACTATCTTACCAGGCACTTACAGCACTTCTCTCTCGTGGATTAGCAGTACAGCAGACACTTGTTTGTGCAGGCCATTGCTTTTGTTTAGGGTCCATGTGGTTGTCAACATTACTGCATGGAATACAATTTCTGCCCTAAAAAGCAGAAGTACTTCTCACTTTTAGAGGATGTGTAGAAGTAACAGAAATACTACAGAGATATTTTAATCCTTAGTATCTCATACGTTTTGCTGAGCTCATGATGAACTAATATGAACCCAGAGGCATCTGACTGGAAGTGCAGAGATTTTCCTAGTTTTCACAAAAATGAGGCATATTTGCATCTTATGGCAGCCAAAAATAACTAATGGCTTTTTAAGATGTTTACCATAAACAATCTGTATTTTCATGACCATGCTTTCTATCCTTGGGAGAGGAGCAGGAGAAGCAGAATAGTCTGCTTAAGGCTGAGAGTGGCTCCACTGACACTGATGAAACAAGCAGCCAGAAAAAACAGGCTGACATCAAAACAAGACAATCTGCTGCATCTATTTCATACTGTTCCAAATGAGATTTTTCATTATGAAACAAACGTACTGCCTTTATGAAACAAACGTGTGCACAGCAAGCAAATTACAGCAATAATACCATTTTGAATAGTTAATAAAATGAAGATCAGCTGTCAATGCCCTGGAGGTGTTTTAAGGGTGAGCAAATACACGTAACCTTGTTCTTGTGTTGGTCCACCACTGTTTCCTGCAGCATTTCTGAGTGTTGGCAGTAATAAACACAGATGCATTGATGTTACAGAGACATTACATGCTGAAATGCAGCTTAATCACTCCGTGCTGTGGACATGCCCACGTCTTGCGTTTCACACTACTGTGGGACAGTGGTTTTATTTCATGGTATGCACTTAAAAGCTTTGGACATACAGACAGGGATTCTTATTTCTATAATCAGGAGTGATCAGTGGGTTTTGGGGTTTTTTTTTCCCTACCAAGTGCTGCGTTGGATTTCTCAAAATCTGAGGGGGCTGAAAAAATAATTTTTTCTTCATCTGTAAACAGATGGTTGGGATCATGACTTCTTCCATGTATATTTGCCTTGATGTCAGTAGGATTTACAGCAGTATAATTAATCTCTCTATTCTTGGACACCAAATTTCTGTTCGAAACTTTTTTCTAGCCTTGTCCTCTTAAGTCAGAAATACCACAGATCCCAGTAGAAATGAAACTTTCTGCCTCCTGTGTCATCTCCAGCTCCCACCAGCTGGACTGAATAACACAGCACTTGCTCAGCTGTATCCTCCTCAGCCCCCATTTAAATGGTTTATGTTTTATGTTAAGGTGTCTGGTTTTCATTGGATTCAGGGAGCAAAACTGTTAAATCCAGCATTCTCCATTTTAAGTCCCCTGTTTCATTCCATGTGATGTGAAGGCATTATGTTGCACATAGACCTCTAGAGCCACATCTGGAGCTGTGTGAAGGACTTCAAAATTCTACCAAATATTCCACTGTGCATAATATGAAAATGAGATTTATTAATATGATGCAGCTGCTAGTTAATTATTCCCATCAAATAATAGGAAGATATTTTCAACACTGTTTTCAGTTGTGTTGCAAATGACTCTGGAGTGGAAGGGTTAATCCTTAGTTCTTTTGTTCATCCTCCTTAAAATATGTTATTTCTTATGCACTACGTGTAAATGAAGTTCAGAATACCATGTCTCTGTTCTTCCTTCTCCCCAACACTTGGTTGTACATCTTGGATGTGACCTTGTAATCTTTAAATGACTTGCTTTTTTGCAGAGGAGGATGTTTCCCCAGTGCCTGAAATTTCAGCAATGCGTTCATGTAACGTGATGGCAGAATATGGAGAAAAGTATCTTGGGGAACTCTTTGTAACTTCATAAAAAACTGTGCTTTATGTACTCCCCTCTTCTTGGCTGCTGCTTTCTGACTGCATTTAGTGCCATAATAGATTTCTAAATGCATTTAAAAGTCTGGTACTTGTGTTTTCTGGGTAATATTCTGCCATCAGTGGTAAAATTTGTATTGATTTTTGTAGAACCAGAATTTCCAGATTTTCCTTCCTCAGCAAAATCAAGATAATGTTTTCTGTGCTCAAAAGAAGTCATGAGGATATACTTATGTGTAAGCAGTATTGGTGCCTACTTAAACTTGACTACAATTCCATAGAGGTGAATTTAGGCTTGTTTTTTGTTCATAGTGTTTATAGGGAGAGAGCGACAGCTACTGTCAGGCAGAAAATGTAAGGAGATTACTGTACATCTACCTGTCTAGTTCACTGTGCATTGTTTGCAAATAAGATGATTTATTAAAGTCTTGGATTTAAGCTTCCCATGTGGTAGCAGTGATAATCCACCCAAAGAAAATAATTGTCTTCTAGTTTAAAAATAAAACATGTCTTTTTGTTGTGAATTTGATCCATTTCTGACTGCCACCACATTCATAACCTTGTGTGATCGACAGAAAATAATAATTTACAGAAACATTTTCAACCTGTCACTTGATCTGACCCTGGGTGTGAGTCAGCCTCTGACCTTGGAGAGATAGTCTACACTTGGAGTGCATGCAGCTGCACACATGGCCTGGGACTTCATACACTTCTCCATGAGTTTTAGTGGGTTTTTCTATGCATGAGAAATGGACGTGCTCAGGAAATCACATTCCTCGCCCCCAAAGGTTTGAGTTTAGTATAATCAGATCCAGAGCATGTGGTTCTAGACCAGATTCAGTGGTGATATGGAGATTGGTGTGCAAAGGTGAAAACCACAGAAGTTCAAGGTTAAGCTACTTCTGTAGTTTAAAAATTCCTTGTCTATTTGATTTTTACTTCCTTTTTAATCTCAGCTGGAAAGCTTAAATTATTCATAAAGACTAAATACACTAAAGAATACAGGTTCTTAACTAACTGCTCTCAAAGAATTTCATATTTTGTATGTTGCCATAGAAATGGCAGCTACCAAACCCAGCTTTTTACCATGCACAGTGTCTACATAATAGGTGCAGCTACCATTTTGCAGTATTAGACAGACCTCAACATTGAAAGGAAAAGAAGCTCTTCCTCTGATGCTTCACAATGTAGCTCACTGAGGTATGTTCTCACTCTCGTGATTCCTCTGGAGAGAATCACAGGAGACAGTTGTGCTTATTTATTAGTGTGTGTTTTCAAAATGGATGTTGTGGCTCACATATATGAAAGGGCTTGAATGGATTGCTTAATCCTCTGCCCACCTTGTACACCATTTGAGCTGCATTTATAGCAAAGCAGATGAGGTATGGCATGAAGGTCATGCTTAAGGGGACATTGAAGGAATCACATTGGTGCCAAAGTGTAGTGATCTTTGTGCAAATAATCTACGAATATGTAGTCAAGGAAATAAAACTGGAAACAGATCCCTGGCTTCTGGGAGCAGGTTTTAATAATGTAGTGTCATGTAGACAGCCCTATAGCTCCACCTACAGAAGCCATGGCAGGAGAAGGTGGGAAGAGGCAGGTGTCAAAACTTCAGAAATGGAGAAAACACCTTTGTGCTTATGCAACTGCCTCAGTTGAAGAAGACCTGGAGATTGGTGGGAATCCAGGCAGGAGTGAGTAGTGCTGGGATGGGGCTGGAGAGGCTGAGAACCTGGGAACCCCCTCCCCCTGCAGCCTTGCAATGTTGGATCAAATCCCAGTGTGCCTCTGCTTCCACTTCCAGTTTGAAAAACAGAAACTGAATGTGAGTGTGAGTGTGAAGCTGAATGAAAAAAAAGCCATGCAATGTTTTGTGCATGTGCATTTATTTATTACGTGTTCTGATAATTTTGTCAGTAACTGACTGAATATGATTAGTAACGTGGTAAAGCAAATTCTAAAGGCAGTATCTTTCATGTATACCAGTAACAAGGGATGGTGGTCCAACAGGCATAACTAAGCTCTTCCTTTTGAAATACAATTATTAACCAGTAATTATGTATGGAAGTAATTTTCTTTAATAAGTCATTTCTGTTCTGGCATTCTGGAAGGAAATACTCCGAGGGGACCAAGGCAATGTGAGCAGTTCTGTGTACAATGTACCCTGCCTTCTGCCCAGATATAATTAAGATTATTAAATAATGAAAACTGGTGTGTTCTTTTGTTAAACACTTGACAGGTGATTTAAGGGGAAAAATGAGAAGAGATGGAAAAACCCACAGAGCTTCTCAGGCACAAACAATAAATTGAACTCGTTGATTTCCTTGCCAAAATCTTCAAGGTAGAATGGTAAAAGCATTTCCCTTTTAGTTACTTAACAAAATAATGGTGGTGCTGCTAGAACAGGAGCAGGATGTAGCCCTGGAAGGGTTGTGTAACAAATTCTGTAAGAGTGGAAGAATAATGAGGGTATTGGGCTCTCAGAGCAGGAACATTTATTTTTTGATGTTGCCTAGCAACCCTGAAAACAAAATTGTAATATTAACTTAAATACTATGAATTTTTAAACCCATGTGTATTGAGGGGAAGATGAGGAGGAGAGTAAGCTCCAGCAATATTCAGGAAGGAATTTTCAACTTCCATTTCAGGCTTTTAGCTTTTTAGAAAATTAACAGAAGTAAAACCAAAAATCCTATCCCTCTCTAGTAAAACTTCCCCCCCTGATGCAGATTAGAGGTGATTTTCAGTTGGAAGAAGAAATCTGATAAGCAGCTTTAAACTGGTAGAATGAAAAGCTACAATTTATGTATGTCATAACATGCTTTAGGAAGTTCTTTTCACAAACTTGCCCTTGATTAACTCTTCATAATAATGCTGCCATTTGCAGTGTCTAAATCAATTACTTCTAGAAGCACTTCTAGTATGTTTTGAATATCCTCTGCTGTCCTACACTGTCTGATAACAACCTGCCTCATTCCTTTTGACACATATATCTCTGTTTAACTGTGAATCTCTGCCTGAGCAGGGCAATCTTAAGAGACATCATAGACAGCACAAAAGAGATCCATGCTGAAAGAAAAGCACTTCTCATTAAGGAATATTTATTTAAAACATCTATGCTATTAAGCAGTACAGTTAAAAGTACCTTTCTTTTCTTTCCAAAGTGCTTTTGTCCAGGGAAGATCATCTTGTGACTAAAAATAAATTTTTATTATATGGGTTTATGTTTCATTTGCTCTCTAACTGATTAAATCCTTTTATTTGTCAAACCTCTTGGATGGAAATAATTCATATTGTAAATCACACAGTTTTGGTTCCCTGCTTGAGTGGGACTGGATGATCCTGTTTCCAGTTAAAAGAAACAAAATTAAAAGCAAACAGTATTTGATCAATGGAAGAATTTTCTACCAAAAGCTCACATGTAAAAGTAATTTATGGAAATAAACCACCATAGCTACCATATATTTAAACACAAGCAATATTTAGGCTTTATGACTGTCCTTGGGGGAAGCTGCTGGCTGCAGCACACCCATCTGACAGTCATTTACTAGAACCATTTTGGTCAGTGATAGAAAGAAAGCACAGTCAATGTCAGCAGAAGTCCCTGCAGCAGTGGTGATCTGGAAGGCTCTGAAATAGTCAGCTTGGGAAGTTAAACCTGAAGCAAGAAGCATTATACATCCTCCCAGAGAGGCAAGCTCTGTGCTGGGGTGCCAGCAAAAGACCTCCCCTCGCAGCCAGATCCCAGGAGGGGAGGTTGTCCTCCTTGTCCTTGGCTGTAGCAAGAGTCCCATGCATCTCTCCCTAGAGCAGATGGTGCTGTGGGGCATTCCTGCCTCAAGGCCAGTGGGAAGTTTGCCATTTGCTTGAGCTGGAGCAGCAGGGGAATGTCAGCATGCACAGTCACACATGGAAGCCAGAGGGACAATTTCCTGGATTTCACTACAGATCAATTTAAAATAATAAAGCCTAGCTTTAAAATATGGAAGCAATGTCTTACTCAGAGGCATCATGTATCCATTCGTGCTGCCTGGTTCCAGCAAGCTGTCACATCCAATAGTTGATGTCTTTGAAGACAACAGGACATCTCTTTTCTGGGCAAACCAGCCATACCTGCAGTGACCTGATTGTGCAGGGGGATAGTCTAGAATAGCTGTTCTTCAGTGGCTTCTCTGCAATAGCTGCCCATCTGGGCACTCCTTGCTGGAAGTGCCATTTTTCAGTCTGATTCAGAAGTAAACCAAATGAAATTACAAAAAGGTGTTGTTTCATGCTGAATGTGTCTTGAAATAGGGATTTAATGTGCAAACCATTTTTTGTTAAATTTGCTCATGATAACACCCCTCTGGCCTCCATTGGCGAGTCCTAACAGCTGCCTGAGGTAAATGAGTGTGTTCATCACAATCAAAGTTACTGCAAAGTATTAAGATGCTTTTCTCTAGCAGAATTTATCTCTTCTGCTCTGCTGAAATCTTGAACTTCTCTGGTATTTTTGCAGTCAGATGGACATCAGCTTTCCTTATCTGATGGTTTTTTGATTTGTGTATCTTTAAAGTACTCTGATTTTTATATTCTTTGCTGTGTTCTCTTACCTTGCTTTTGAGTTCGGTATATGAAAGAGTAATGGGTAGATGCTTCAAAAGCTTTTTTAAGAAAGAATGAAGAATAAATTTGTTAAATTACATCATTTATTCCAAAAAGTCAGTAACAGGCAGTATAATTTTGGTGAGAAAAGCATTAAGCATCTAGGTTCTCCCCCTGCTGTTAGTTTGAGCCAGAAGACAGCTCCCCTGACTTGAATCTTGGATCAGCATGTTGGCTCCACTGAGCAGTAAGAGAGGAAAAAGAGGAAGAGAAATGTAAAAATGATCTATAAGCAAGAATGTCTCTATATATAGAAGTTTTCCATGAAGCACCAGAATGTCTTTAAGAATTAATGGTGAATTGGCCCAAATCATGCAGTGCTTACAAACCATACTGAGCTTGCTGTTTCTGCTCCAAAGAAGCATTGATAAGTTTTCTTTGGAACGACACAGTCTTGAGCAAAAATGATCACTTCCATTACTTCCAGCTCTTTTTACTTGTTTGGTTTTTTTTTTTAAATAATCCTGTGTTGCTTGTTACCTAACAATTGTTACAAATCAAATATAAATATTAATAAGCAGTGAAGGTCATTAATTTTGCTGACTTGGGTGGGGGGAAGAAATAGATGTTACAGAATATTCAGAAAATAACAAATTAAATTATTAGAACGCAGCATACAGGGAGGTAAGAACTCTCTTCCCTTCTAAATCCTCCTGCTTAGTTCTGCAGTTGTAATCCTGACAGCACAGAAAGAATGAATGCTGCTTGCTCTTTGCAGGCTACTGCATAGAGATTGATAGAAAAATGGACAAAGATCTTTACTGACTGCCCCAGTCTCCTCCTTTGCTTACAGCAGCAAGTGTATGAGGACATAGAAGGTAATTAGCTTCAATTTAGAACAGGAAAACATCTTGTTTTCCACTCCAAAGAGGAATCTGAGGCAGGATAGGGAATTTGTTCTCAAGGCTGCACAGCAATGAACTCTTGGTCACGTCAGGCAGTGTGAAGTGGTAGGAGCACAGCCAGTCACTGCCAGGCAATTGGGTTTTGCTCAGTAGAAGGTCCAGCATTAATCATTGTAGCAAGGCATTGCATGTAAGGAGCTGCAAGAACACTGCCTGTTTAATGATACTTGAAAAGCAACCAGGAAATTAGAACCTATAAAGGATGAAATATGAGAGACCTGGAAATGCTGATGGATTTGCAGAATGCTGGAGGTATGTCAGTTCCCCCCAGTAACATCAGGTTGGCTTTCAGCTACTTGATCACAAAACAAACAATACAGGACTTTGTGTTTTCAGCTGTTTGCACTCAAACCTGTTTTGTTGCTGCTGTTGTAAAGGATGGGGTTCTTTGCTTTCTTCATCCCATGATGTGGGAGGATGCTCTGTTTTACTAGTGGACTACTGGTAAGAAATGGTGAAACTTTATGAGACAAATTTAGCACTGAAGTGTTGGACAATGAAAGTATTAAAAAAGGGCTGATGATGAGATTGTGTACCCATGGTTCACGGGAACCCACACTTGGTGTCATCCTGATGAAGGAACTTGGGGCGGTGCCATTCAGAAGTTACTGTTTTCTGTCATAGTACACCAGTTTGTAGGGTATGGTCAACAAAGGCTGCATCTCTTTTGTTTAAAGATGACCAATATTGGATATATCTTCTAGGCATTTGAAATATCTTAACAATCCATAACAGAGAGATGGAATTACATTTTTCCTTAATTTATGCAGACCGGCACATTGCCTGGAGTATGTCCAGTGGTTACCAAGAACAGGTGAACGAAGTGAG
This sequence comes from Urocynchramus pylzowi, assembly GCA_013397555.1. Taxonomy (NCBI): domain Eukaryota; kingdom Metazoa; phylum Chordata; class Aves; order Passeriformes; family Fringillidae; genus Urocynchramus; species Urocynchramus pylzowi. The sequence goes on from VZRH01002009.1 coordinate 114,517, forward strand.
CAGCAGACAAGTGTGAAATCTGTCTGGGGCTTGTGCAGCAGACTCTTCTTTGCTTCCGTTGCAAATAAGGGATTCCTGTTGTTGCTAAAATATGAGCAACCTGAGCTGCTGCTTGTTTGGCAGGCCAGCAGCAGAGCTCTGCCCACAGCAGTAAGCCTGCAGCCTCTCTGAGCTTCTTGATGGCTGCGTTGTCAGAGCATTACTGAGCTAAAGGCTTTTGGGAGGCAGCAGGGGACTGTGTTCTTTAGCCTGCAGCATGCTGTGGGTAAGGCACGCTGGACACAAGTTCCCCTTAGTGAGGGGATCAGTAACAGCTTTGCTCGAGGAGGCAGCTGTAGAAATAGACATGGAAGGTGCTGAGCTTCACTGCATTGCATACGTCTGCGCTCTGCTGGTGTGTGAGTTTAAAGGGCTTGGAGATAAGAAAAATATGGGAAACTTAATGTATTCATCACCCTGGTTGGTCCTTCCTTTTATTTTTAATCAGCACTTTATATGTCTGTTAAAGTTTTATTTCACATCATTCTGTATTTCAATAATTGGTGTGTATTCTCATCATCCAGATCTTGCAGAAAAAGAAAAATGACAATGTTAAAGATTACAGATTTTTTTAACCAAATGGCATTTCAGAGACAAGATAAAAGCAATTTGTGACCTTAAGGGCTATCTTTCACCTTCAGGGCTATTAGTATGATTTCTCCCCTGAAAGTACATGGATAGAGAATCTGAAGGGTTAGTGGCCATGTTAGTGGAGAAAAATAAATCTACTTTTCCTAGATTTTCCAGAAACTCCACGTAACTATGGACAATTCCATTCTATTTTTCCTGAAAATGTTTCCCTAAGAGAGGTAAATGAATGACTACATGAAAATGCTCTGTTACAGCAGTTATAAATGCCACATATGCAAATCTGTGTACACAGATTTTGGTCCTTTTAGTACTGTAAATCAAAATTACTTGTCTTGTGTGACTTTCTTTATGAAGTAATAGATTATCGTTACCCTCTACAGACTGGAAATGATACTTGGAAAACTGATAGTTACATCAGTAATTCCTTTTCCCTGAACAAATTCAGTTTGGTTGCAAATACAGTTGGCATCTGGCAGTAGTAGTCATCCAGATCCAGAAATCCTCTCAGCCATGTATTCTTCTAAACCTTTCACTGTATCCAGGTGAATTTATTATTAGCCTAAGATGGTGGTCTTACATAGGAAAAATCAGTAGTAGGGATGAAATAAATACTCAAAAAAGCCATTCTTACGGAGGTTTTGCACAGGTGGATAATCTAAGGAACAGAAGAAACCATCAGGATCTTTAATGTATTATAAAAACAACAAACCCAGCCGCAGCACCTCTTCTGTATGTTCTGTACTCACTGCTGAGTGTTCAGATGACTGTCAGCCAAAATGCTGTTGCTTAATCCTAAGTGACATCTAATGAAAAGCACCATTTTGGGAATTACAAGTAGGAGACTTATTTAAAGGAAGGGGAATCACAAGTACATGATGCAGCTTGCCTTTCAAGTGAGCATCTGAAGCTGGGTAAGGGAAATACAGCATTCTTCCTCCTTCAGAACAGAAATAGAGAACTGCACTACAGAAATGCAGAGGGGTTTATCCCTTCTGTGTACACAGATCAGCATCCTGTTAGTGGCCATCAAAATAGGTGAGGCCTTAAGGAGGCCAAGCCCTCTATTATGGCACCCACTGGAGGTGCCAAGCCAGGACTGCAGCTTTGGGAAGCACTGCCTGGACCAGGGGTGGCCTCTCAGTGATTGCTCTTCATGTCAAGGCCAGCAGTTTTGTTCAAAGAGGATGAACACAGGAGCAGTCTAAAAGCTATTCTGGGTATTTACTACATCAGAAACTAAGGTGACAGACCCAGAATCAGGGATCTTGATGAATTACAAAAAGGCATTCAGCTGGTTCAGTTGTAAAGGTCTTCATAACCCAACTCTTGGAATAAAAGTAATCTTCATGAAGTAGATAAACTCTCAACTAGTGCAGATTGTCAATCTGGACTACTCAAGAGTTATGTGAACTTTTTAAACACATTGCTTTAAAATTGTTAGTCTTACTTATTTTGGAATTATCATTTCATAATTCTAAAAAAAAATAATTATATTTTGTTTCCTTTGAGAAACATGTTTTAAAAAAAACTCATCATCTGTTACCAAACAGTATTCCTGGGGGTATTATACAGATACTGAATGATTAACAGAGTTAATCACAGAGAAGGTACAATGTAATTCTGGTCATTGGCAGTAACTAAGCTTGTTTTCTGTATAGGAAAACCATTTTGAGGAAACATTTTCCTCTGTCTTTTAGAAGTTGACAGCCATGGCTGGTAGAAAGGTGGTGTGTAGAACTCAGGTGTGATCAGAGAGATGTGATGTCTCTTGAACTACAGTTTTAAAGTGGGCTGTCTGCATATAATCATCTTCAAAAGTGGGCTGTCTGCATATAATTCATCTTCAAAACAGGGGAACTTAATACGACAATAAATGTTTTCTTTTAACAGGTTTTGAAGATTTACTAGTTTTATTTAATCTTAAAGGTTTTGGATTTGGGGTTTTTTTTTTGCTTCTGAGAAAGCCATGGGTGCTCTCAAATGCCAGTGACAAGAAGGCACAACTTCCCACTTCACAGCAGCACACACAGTCCCCAGCACACATGGATAGGTTTTGTTACTGCTTGATTTCCTCTTGTTTGCAGAGGAATGTGTGAATATCTGTAACATCTTCCTACAACTTCTACATTTACAGGGACATGGCTGAAGAGTAGTTTGGGTATTGTACAACAAGAAGGAAATCAGTTGACTTGGACTTATATTGCACCTCAGCTGGGCTATTGGGTTGCAGCTATGTCACCTACTATCCCAGGTAAGATGGCACTGGATTTCATTGATATTTGCAGCACTGGGTAATTATTTATTCATATATAATGTTTATATTTTTCAGAATGACCTCACCTGAGATGCCACAGCTTGATCAATAGTGGATTAATAGAAAACAGAAATCTGAAAGTAAAGGGCTAAAATATTTTCAGGATTGTGTGGGGCAACCCTGGTGCTCAAAATGTCTGCGTCATTTCAATGGGGAACATTTCAAAGTGTTCCTCCTTTGATGCATTTGTGTCACTGCTGCCTGGTAGAGCCATTGCTAGAAAATGATGGGAGTCATAGCATCAGTGTGTTGGTGTTCCAGCAGGTAGAAGAACAGGTGCTGGGAAGTTTCTGTACAGAAATGCACAGAGATATGGGTTCACCTAAAACTAGCATTATCCTGGGTTAGACACTTACTAATGGATGGATGGATGGATGGATGGATGGATGGATGGATGGATGGATGGATTGACACTTTTTTCCTTTTGCACTGAAGATCCCCATTTTGACCTGAGTTATGCTTTGCATCATCTTGGTGACTGATTAATTTACACTGTGAATAACTTAGCTTAGAAGTTCTAGGAGGTATTTTAGAGTGGCATTAGTACAGAGGTGATTGGTTGCCATCTGCAAACCTCTTGGCATAACTGTAAAAAATTACTTTGAACTAGGCATTAATTATATGTGCTTTGGAGATTATTAATGCTGCAGCTTCTGGTTCTTTTTTTTCTGTGTGTGGATGCCTCAGAATTCTTGGTAGTAGCTCTTCAGTCACCAATAATCTGAGATACCTCTGTGTATAAAAGAGCCAATCAGTCAATCAATCAATCAAAAAAAACAAACCAAAAAAAAAAAAAAAAAAAAAAAAAAAAAACCAAAAAAAAAAAAAAAAAAAAAAAAAAAAAAAAAAAAAAAAAAAAAAAAAAAAAAACAAAACACAAAAAAAAAAACAAACAAAAAAAAACAACCCCAACCCAGAACTCCTTAAAGATTTTATTAGGTTTTCCAGATAAAAACCTAATCCAGTAGAAATGAGAACATGCTTGCCTTGGCTGTGCAAGCTCAATAAACTAAATATAACCAACACAATGAAACTCTTACATGAGGACAGGTTTTAAAGTCTACTCATACATATCATTAAGTTGTTTCATAATATGTGAGCTTTTTATTTGAGGTTCTTTTAAATGATAGATATTAAATGCTGGGATATTCAACTGATTCATTGCTGAACAGAATTTAGAGGCAGGTGCAGATCTGAATAGGCTATCATATTAAATTTAATGGAATTTTACAAAATAATTGTTCTTGAAGAAAAAGCAACTACTCTGAACCAAACATTTCCCAGTACAGCTCTGTCCCAGATTGCAAGGAAGTTACACTAGTCATGGAATTGTGCTTGTAACTCTGAGGTTACAAGGCCTGTAACTCTTCACAAAAGAAGGCTTATTTGTCCTTGTGATTTGCCTTGTATGGTAGAGTTTCTACTTGTATTTTACTTTTCCTTCCTTCTAGGGCTAGATCTGAGTTCCTAAAACTTTGTTGCAATGGGAACAACATTTTTATGAAAAATTCAAGTGATTTATCTTGTCTTCTTTTTGCTTAATGTCCTAAAGCAACAGTAAAATTAATTATGTAATGGTAGTGGTGGGACATAATGTATAAATATTTAGATTTCCTAAATGCAATATAATTTATGTTACTTTAATGAGTTAATGGTTTTTTTGTATGTTTATCTCCTAATTGAATCTATTTGATTTCTTATCTCAAAAATGGACAAAAATTATCTTTGTTTTCCTAGCAGTGGGCTCTACAGACCACTCAAGATCCACAGATGAGGTTTTGCAAACTTTATGTCCTAGACCCTCAAAGTTGGCCAAGTTTGCTGTCCTTCACAGTCCATGCATGGTTAGTCTGCCAGCTGGTGCTGTACCTCCTTGCCTGCAGATGAAAATTTGGGTCTTTATTTCAAAATCATCATAAGGATTTTACAAACCAACTGGGTCACACATGCATAATTGTGAACAGATGTTGTCCACATGTGTGCATTCCTTTGTGTGTTAGAACATTTACTAAGCATTATTTAAACCTGGAGTTACAACACTGTTTCACTAGTGGCCTGTTAATTAAAGCTACTGAAGATCTGCTTGGCTTGGCTTGATTTAGACTTCAGAGCACCAACACATCTTCCAGCGAATCCTGTACTGCACTGTCTCTACTGCTTGGTGTGAAGAGCCACAGATGTTAAAGAGCAGTTGTTGCCCACAGTGTTGCTTTGTGCATTACAGTGCTGGGAGATGCTGAGATGGATTTTCTCCAGTGGGAAGAGCTTTTTGGCACATGATGTCAGCATTAGGTCCTGGAAAGCAGCATTCACTGATGCATGCTCCCTTTGAAACTAACTGCTTTTCCACAGAACGAGCTAGTTGGAATTGCAGTCGTGAGAACCAGCACATGCTTTCTCCACAACTTGCTCCCTTCTCCAGAGAGGGTCTGTTCAGTAGGCACCAGGGCTAGGAGCAGCACTTGCTTAGCACCCTCATAATAAGGGAAAGTGTCCCTCTCCTTGTTCGACTGTTGTTCCTCTTCCTATTTGCAGTTTATTACAGGTCTAAATTCTCTTTTCTGGCCTTCCAGGTCCCGTTGTAACACACGACATTACCAGCTATCACACAATGTTTCTTTTGGCAATTTTAGGAGGGATGGCTCTCATACTTCTAGTCTTGCTGTGTCTGCTTTTGTATTATTGCAGGTAAGATTCACTATTCTGGTTACTTAGTTCATGTTGAAAATACAAGCTTTTTTGTGCTTATGAAATTAAAAACTTTTGTATTGAAACATTTTTCCTTTGGGGAAAAAAAAAGGCAAGCAAACGCTTGAAAAAGAAAGAAACAGTGAGATCAAATTTCCTGTGTTCCTGGTTACATGCAGCATATGAATCCTTGCCTTTGGGAGGATGGTAGTTGAGTGAATCACACACAGCTGTACCTGTGTTGTCCATGTAATTTCCTACCAAACATGGGCGTAGGTTCAAGATCTCTCTACCTGTTACGCATTTGCAAATGAGCTTTCTATTGGCGTTGTATTAAAATGAATGTTAAATTATCAGCAAATGCCTACTAATGAGTGATTTTATACTTGCCTTCTCTAGACATTTACTCCAGTTTGTAATTGGTACTTGAGATATTTCCCAAATGACATTAGTTATTCTTTAATTTTATCTTTGCTGCTGGGATAAGCTTTTAATTTTTAGATTATGTAATAAAAGTTCAATTCCCCTAATACTAATCACTGCTTAAAAATCTTCCATTTAGACACACTTGCTTCTCTTGTTTCTGTGTACAACATTCCTAAATGTATAACTTCTTTTGTTACTGGCTTTTATAGAAGAAAATGTCTAAGACCACGTCAACATCATAAGAAACTGCAACTTTCAACAGCACTGGACACTTCTAAGAAGGATCAAGCAACCTCAATGTCCCATATAAATTTAATATTTTCACGTCGTGAGTCAGAATTTCCAGGTGGATTGTCCGTTGCTAGCAATGGACACGCTGAAAACTCAGGGGCAAAAGAATTAATCAGTGCTGTCCACATGGAGATGGTATCACCTACTGGAGAAGCAGATATGCATACACCTATGCTCAAACACTCCTTCAGTACTTCCCAGGAGTTTAGCTCCCGAGAGGAACTGCTCTCTGACAAGGAGAAAGACAAGAGCAGAATTTCCTTGGATGACCTGACTCCCAGTGGGTCTCTAAGAAAAGACTACCACAAGTCAGCAGATAGTTTTCCTCTAAAGACAAGAAAATCTACAGAAACAACTGAAGGCTATGAGTCCCCTATCAAAGATGAGTATAGGAGAAGTTACAATGCTATGCTGTCTCAGCCTTTGTTTGAAAAGCAAGAGAGAGAAATTCAAGTATCTATGAACCATATTGCTACTGGAAGTAAATACAATATTCAGGAACAAATATACCCCACACCTTCAGCCCCTGAAAAAGAGCTGCTGGACTGCAGACCTACTGATTGTATGATGTCTCGTTCAGTTGATCACCTTGAAAGACCTACGTCTTTCCCTCGACCAGGTCAGTTAATCTGCTGCAATTCTGTCGACCAAGTCAATGACAGTGTTTACAGAAAGGTTTTGCCTGCACTGGTCATCCCAGGTCATTACATGAAGCTGCCTGGAGAACACCCTTTTGTTAGCCAGCCCCTGGTTGTCCCAGCTGACCAGCAGATCGATATAGAAAGACTTCAGGCTGAGCTTCCTAACCCTCATGCACGGCTTTTCCCACACCCTGCCCAGCAGCTGCAGCCCCAGCAGTTGGCATCCCAAGCAATATCTCAGCAACATTTGCAAGACGCAGGTGCAGCTGAGTGGAGTCAGCAAAATGCTTCCATGTCGGAATCTATTTCCATTCCTGCCTCTCTTAACGATGCATCCCTGGCTCAGATGAATAGCGAAGTGCAGCTTCTTACAGAAAAGGCTTTGATGGAATTAGGAGGTGGAAAGCCATTGCCTCATCCTCGAGCATGGTTTGTTTCTCTAGACGGGCGTTCAAATGCTCACGTTAGACATTCATACATTGATCTCCAAAGAGCTGGTAGGAACGGGAGTAACGATGCCAGTTTGGACTCCGGTGTTGACATGAATGAACCGAAATCTGCCCGAAAGGGAAGAGGAGATCATCTGTCTGCACCTCAGAGTCACCCCCCAGTGCAGGAGCACCAGCAGAGAGAGCGGAAGGTTTCAGATAGCACAGCTTACACACAGCTCGTGTACTTGGATGATATGGACCAAAGCGGCAGCGAGTGTGGAACAGCAGTTTGCAGCCCTGAGGACAATGCTCTCCGATGCCTGCTAGAAGGCACCAGTAAGAGAAGTGGTGTGCAGCTGCCCAGCCTGCAGGAGGAAACCAGAACTGTGGATACCAAACCAGAGCCATTAACTAGTCCTGAACATGGAACATCCGTTCAAGATGATGATGATGAAGATGAGGAGGATGAGGAAGATGACCAAGGTGAAGATAAGAAGAGTCCTTGGCAGAAACGAGAGGAAAGACCATTAATGACTTTCAATCTAAAATGAGCTATTGTGAAAATCCACCCTTCCGTGGAGTATAAAATTGCCAAATATCCTTTCTGTGGAAGTGCTTGATATTTTTTTTCTTTTCTTCTTTTTTTTTTTTTTTTATATTGTGGAGAGAAAAGAGAAAAACAAACTGTGGTGAGCAACATTTGAAAGAACTTAAATGCATTACTGTGTAAATGTTAGAAAAGAATTAAAATCATTCCTCTGATTTAACAGCTGCCTCCAGTGAGATAGCTGAACAAAGAGTGTGATTGTTATTCCATATACTTGATATTGGTCATCCAGGATGTTGAAAATACTGACAAATTGTTTTGGTTGGTTTATGACCTCAATCTCCTTATGAATGGGAGCTGGTAAAGCTTTTGTTTTGTAGGCCAATTTTATGTTGATAATGCTACTGAAAGTATCTTAAAAACAGGAGTTTGACACATGGTGTCCAAAATTGTGCATTATCTCAATGAAAGGCTATGCATTGCTGCTTTTAGTAATATCTTGCTTATACTATGCTTTTCTTAATTTTACAAGTTGGTTGTAAACATATTATGTCCTTTATTATAAACTACTCAGCAATTTATTTTAATGTACAACTGCAGGAAACTTGAGTAGCATCCCTTAGCATTGAAGCCTTTTTATGAAACCAAACTGAACTTTGTGTCGACTAAGATTCCTCCAATTCTGGTACCATTTTCTCAAAGTGCCTTTTTTACAGTAACAATGAACAGTCCCTTCTTTTGCTAAGTCCTATTAATTGACCCCATTTGAGATTTTATAAACTTCTGAACTTCTACCTTTTATTTTAAGCTGCATGCCAAGAGTCCCATTTTGTGCTGAGCATTCCTCATTTCAATACAGTGTATTCTGTAGCTATCATGTATATTGTGGATTCTGTTTAGCCAGGATAGACTTAGAAGACATTTTAAAGGGCCCAGAGTAGCCAAGAAGATAGTTTCATTGACTGTATATATTGTTAGTTTCCTCTGGAATCCCATGAGCTAATCATGCTCATATAAAATGGACTATCGACCGAGCAAGTGGACTGAAAGTGTCTAGAAAAATTTGGGGAAAAAACAAATGTACTATCCAAAAGTGCCAGAATTACTCTTCTGTGCTTTTTCCTTACAGAGCTGCTTGGTTATCCAAAAATTATAATTGAAAATAAACTGCAAAAAGTATCTTTGTGGATTTTTTCCTCTTTTAATGGTTATTACATTATTTTATGGTATTTAAAAAGAAAAATACTTTGGTTTCATTTTTTTCCTGTGCATATTTATGCTCGTGTGACTTACTTTTCTTTAGCAGTTTTCATGAGCTTAAGTCAATACTGAAATTTAGAACCCTTTTCAGAAAAGCATCCTCTGTATCTTGATAAATACCTAATGATTTGCTTGAGTATCACTGAAGACATTGGAAATGAAATCCTGGTATCACCAAAATTCCCTGTGGAGTCAGACTTCCCGTGGGCCAATTTTCTTTCTGAGATTTCTGTGGGTATTCACACTTACTGCACTCTTCTCACTTTTTCATGAGTTGGGTTCAAAGAAGAGGAAGCTTGTGACTTCCACTTTTGTGGAATCCTTTGTATACATTCAGTTTATCATGTTTCATTCAGTTATTTTTATGCAGATTAGCAGCAGTCATGCTTACTAAAGTTAATACATAATCTCCAAAGTTATTTAAGTGCTATATAGTTCCTATTTAATTTGTAATAATAAGCCCCAACTCACAGTCATTGCTTTATTTTCAGTAAATTTCAAGGTTTTCATAGAAAGTGAGTCTTGTAATTTCCATATTACTGTATGTCTTAGCTGGGAACCTGATCTCTAGCCAGGAGTTGAATCCCAATTTCCTAGTTCCCAGGTCAGTGCTCCTTTCCATCCACAAAGCCAGATCACCTTTTGCTTTGGTTCATGTTTGAAAGTGGTATATGTTGTGAAAGGAATCTGAAATATTGTGGAGTGCATTGAATATTGAAATCACCATGTTAGCACTAAATTACATTTTACTCATTGTGTATGTGGCAGGTCCTTTCCTGTTCTGTTTAGGAATTTTGTACTGACCACCTGTGAATTGGTTTTGGGCTCTGGGTTACTTATTGTCAGTTTGTGCAAGGTCACTGAACAGAAAAATACGACTTTAAGGACATAGCATTTATCAGATGTCAGTAAGTGCTGGTAATACAGTGTCACTTATTAATCAGAATGCTGCATATGTAAACATTCTGAATAAAATTTCCGCATACTAGAATTATTGTGCTATTTAATTTCCAGTTTTCTGTTGTCTTAAATCTGTCATTTTTAATTACATTCTTTTTTTCACATTCCTTTGCAAAGTTTCCATCATTGCTATCTTGTAAAGTGAGATTGTTGCTATTAAATTGCAGTGGTTTGTTTCTTTAATTGTGTTGGTTTTATGTTCATTTGATGATTTGTGGTCCTAATACAGCAAATATACTTGAACAAACACAATGTGGGTATGTTTCAAATCTTCTTTAAAATAGCATTTTTTAATTGGTGCGATAGTTTAATTTTGCAAAATACATAGTTTATGAAATTTATTTCTCTATATCCACCCCTGGGCCATACACTAAATGAAGCTGGAACAGAGTTAATGCAGTTCAGGTAAGAGTTTAAGATTTAAGATTAGAGTATGTTATGCCTAATCTAAAAGTCCAGTGATAAGTTCCATGTTTTAATTTTCAAAAACTTACTGAGGCAGATACATCAGTAAAATACAAAGACATTTTCTTGCTTGTATATTGCACTTGCACAGTGAAGCAAGTACTAATAATGCTTATAAAACAGAGAACAAAGTATAACTGAAATAGGTCTTGGCATCAGTAGCTCCAAGTCCACATAGAAGATAACCTAGAAAAGCAGTTGTTTTCTTATTTTTTGATGGCAGATATTGGTAGGGAAAAAATGCCAGTTTGTAATGACAAAGCTTACAAAAATAATGAAAATATGTTTGTCTTTAAAAAAAAATACTAGAAACAAATCTTCAAAGTTCAGGTCCATTTATATCACAGACTTTCTGAAATATTAGCACTGTTGGGAGTCAGTACACTCACTATGATTGCATTCGCTTCATGGTTGTTCCTCAGCTCCCACTTTCTTCCTGCTCAAATACTTGCTTCTCAAAGCTTATTAAACTGTCTGTAAAGCACCTTGACTTATTGTGATAATGACCTATTACTATTTGATTAAGTGCTTTGTCAGGGTACCAGCATGCTAAACCCTCTGCAGATAAAGGGACAAAAACTGGTTACTGCTTCGGAGCATTCGCAGTCTAACATAGCAGACAAATTATACAAACTTGGTACTGATCTGAGATGAACAGATCACAAAGGAAGGCCCAGCATTTGGAAATGGCTCATAATGCTTTTGTTACAGGGAGGACTGAGTAGCTTTAGTAGAGTGAATTAAGCACTCTTGAAATACCTTGGCAGTATTTTCATTTGCTGCCCTTAATTCTATTAATGAATGCTCTCAGGGGCCAACTTTATCTCACTATTCTGAACCAATATATTTGAAATTGGTAAGAAATCAAATGTCCTATGTAAGGTTTAGCCTACAGAACAGTACAGGTATAAATAAGCAAGTGTTGGATGAGATATTTACTCTTACTCTAGGAAGGTCTGTAGTGAACCAAAAAGGCTTTTTTTTCTTCATGAGAATTCATCTAGGAGTTAAAATTTATTATAACACAGTAATCAACTATCAATAGTCTGTAACTTGGAGCATGGTAGGGTCCATGCAGAACATCCTTGGACTTGGTCAAAGAAGAAGAGTGTCTGTTTACTTTTCTAAAATACATGTGCAACAGATAGGGTTTTTCTGAATCAGTGCTGCCATTTGGTCTCTCTAGCATTTGAAATTCAAGTTGTGGTATCTGCCACCTGGTGGTGAACTGCTTCTCCAGACGTGCTGTGTGTGAAGCAGTTTATCATTTCAATAAAAGCACAGTTAACAACTTCAGTAACATCAGTAGGCAGTTGACACAGCATCATCAGTTGTTTCCTGGGCCTGCTGTCAGTCCAAGTGCAGAGATGCCTGTCAGCTGAGAGACTTTGCCCAGCCTCTTTGCTGGGGGAGCGTTCAACTTGTTGTTGTAGTGTGCTTTTATATTTTGTAATACTTTGTAATACTTTGAAATAGTTTTTTGTATTCCTTTTGTTTCCTAAGTAGTTTACCCCAAACTGTACCTCTTCCCTATACCTATGTTAACATTCTCCTGGGTTGAGATCATCCCCAAACCCCCCGCCCCGGCCCTCTGTCAATCACTCAGCATCCCATCCTCTTTATCCAGAACCTTCGGCCAAATCCATCGTGTGATTAGCTGGAGGCCAAGAGTCAGCCCCCCAAGAAGTATCCTATACGTTGCCCAAAATGTCCATTCCTTAAGATCCCATCCCTTTAGCATCCTTATTGGTCAACAAACGTTATCTACTTTTTGTTTCCACCTCCCTTTAAATGTGACCTTGGCACAGCTCCCAGTGCTCTGAGCAGGAGCCCCCTGAGGTTACAGGAGTCCCTCGGGAGCTCTGAATAAACCTTGGAATTACCCCCTGCTGAGAGTTGGCCTTTTTCTCTACCACTGTCTTCAGTGTCTTTCCTGCTGCAAAGGCACTGGCCCAGCTGCCATCAGTGCCCTGGGGGCACAGAGAGTGTCCCCCCTCTGAGTGTCCTCAGAGTGTCCCCCCGCTGTCGGACGCATCGGGGGAGCCCCTGCGCTGTCTGCCGAGCCGGGGCTGGCCGGGGGCCCTGAGAGGCTGGCAGGGAGACAGGAGTCAGGTTGTGACATCTCCATTCAAATCAAAATGCATCATCACTGATGGCTCTGTATTCTGCCTTGTGAATAGCACCTTGGGTTTAGAATAAAATTTAAAAAAAAAAAAAATTTAGAAAAAGAAAAAAATTAACTACTGTTTCCAAAGTTGAGGAAAACAGGAGAACTCAATTATTCTTTTCCTATTCCTCTGCTAACAGACAGAAAAACTGGCAAATGCTAACCTTACTATTGTTGTGTGTGTGTGTGTGTATATATATATATATATACACACACTCACATATGATTTATAATACATATAATATTATACTGTATTGTATGCCATGACAGATACGTACATACACTATTTTTTCATTATATGTGCTATTTTCATTTTCATGCTGTAAAACAATTGGAATTGGAGCTTCAGGTGAACAAATAGGCAGCTGTCAAGTGCAATTTTCAGAATAGAGGAGTATTTTTTATTACATTTACTCATGTAATTCCAATTGTTAAATTGAGACCAGGTACTATCTTCTATTTGTCAGTAATAACAGAAAGGGTATCTAGTTCTTTTCAGCTGTAATCCTCTGATATCCACAGGTGATTACTTTCCAAACTATGGCACCTGGTCTGTTATCACTTAACTGAAGTATTTCTTGTTTTATTGATGTGCTTTTCTTCTAGGAATGAACAGTGCCAGTTAGTTTGTTTGATCATTAAATAGCTATTCTGCCTTAGAAACTTACAGGCACAGGGAAGGAAAATGTGATGACAACAGGGAGGTACAAATGAAATACTTGTTTACAGGTCATTTTTGTAATTCTGTAGAAAAGGACTTTGTGTTTACATGACTAGAAAGACAGACTCCTCAATAAACCAAACAGAGGAATGCTCCTGACAGTTTTATATTATAGAGGGATGAAATAGTGCTTAAAATAATGCTGTGAGATGAGAAATCCCACTTTCAAAGGAATGGCTGGTCCTGCTGCAAGAGAGGTTGGGCATCAAAACTAAAAGAACATATTTAAAGTGGGTCCTGTTACAAGCACTGTTTTTTTTAGGGGTTTTGTTGATTTAGTGGTTGTAGGAAATTTAAAAAGCTGGGAGATGAGAGAAGGTATGGGCCTTGGCTTCTGTCTCCTCTCTCTTCAAGTAATGCTCCTTCTATAAAACCAACTCCCTGATTCTGCTTTCATTTTTGTGCCATGCTGTGAGGACACACATCAATGGGACATACAGTGTGACACCCTAAGATTAGACTTTTCAGTGAAGATACTTTAGGTGTTGGCAAGGGCAAGCTTTCTTTGTATCTATGCTATTTGCTCTAACTTGTATTTAACACCTTGCAATCCTGCATTAAATAATAAAATAAAAATGAGAGAAGCAAAACATGACAGCCAGGTTCCCCCAGTGAGAAGTGTATTTGTCTTGACAGCTGGATTGGTCTTTCATTCCTTGAAATCCTTGCAAGTATACTTACATAAGCGTGTGTGCATGCACACACATTCACATGTATGTATATAAGTGCATTTAATATAAAAGCTGGCTTAAATACTAGTTTCAGCATTTCAACATCAGGCAATGGCGAAGTGAAGGTTGCTCGCCCAGACTGACTGGAAGAACCAGCATGAGAGCCCATAAAGGCTTGTATTAATTAACTTAATTGTCCTTGTGGTCTGACATTGCAAGGTCAAAACCATGCTTGATGCTGAGTTTCTGCTGTGCCTCCAACTTCCACGAGATTTCTTCACACTTGCCTTCTAGCCTAGACCTGTTGTATAAATTTTGTGATTAAAGCTTGTCCAGTATCTGTATTTTAAGTAAGCTACTCTGCAGTTGTTGCACACTTGACAGAGTCTTTTCTTTTGCACAAAGTTGTAAAAATCTGAAGGGTAAAATCTTACTGTAAAATCTAAGAAAAGTCTGCATAGAAATTGAAGGGTTATAATAGAGTCTGATTTTCCATGGTCTTCATAGGGAAGACACTATGTGTATGAGACACTTCTTAATTCAGTCTAATTCTCCCTGCCATAGGTGTGCATCCTGAACCATGCTGTTAATCTGTTGCTAACCACCCAGAAGGCACATCTGTCACAGGAAATAGTTCTTTTTCGTTTGTGGCTAAAGAACTATCTGAAACAGACAAAAGAAAACTCTAAAAACTTTCATTTTGGAAAAACTACTGAAATGGTCAAGAGATAAAGAATAATTCACTCCCTTCAGAATGAGGGAAGTAAAGCATCTTGGCTGTACCTGCAGCCTCCCTGCTAAGAGAAGGAAACAGCAGGCACATTGATAGGAGGAAGTGTAAAAGGCTAGTGGGAGAACTGATTGCAGAGCTGATGGGAGTAAATTGAATTGATCTGGAGATTGGATGGGCAGAAATAACTGCTGAGAATCAGTCTGAGCTCCTGGAGTACCTGTGTCAACACTGTCTTTATCAAAAAATCTGTCGCCACTAATTCTCATTCACATACATAGTTTGAGAAGGGTCTCAGAATAAAAATAGAAATATAAAAAAAATAAAAAAAAATAAAAATAAAAATAAAAATGCAAAATATTTATACATTTGTTATAATTATTTAATTGTCGGCTCTGATTATTAAGTATTTTTTACTTTTTGGGGCTAGAGACCCTAGGATCTGAGGAACTGAGCAGTGCTGGAGCCAGTTTGAACCTGTGTTTGATGTAAGTCTTGTATCCTGCTTCCAACAATCATCAAAAACAGATGGTTTGGAGAACTGAAATATCTACTAGCAATAATAACAGTCTTTCTATCCTTATAACTTATTCACTTTTACCTTTAGGCACAAAGATTTGTATTTATCATAAACATTTTTTTTAATGTTCTGATATGTCTTCACTATGCATGTAAATGCCCAACCCTCTGCAGTGTGGTACAGCCCACAGCCCTCGCCAGTGCAGACACCAGCATGGAGAAGTGGATGGTTCTGTGCAAAGGTAAGCTGTAAAATAGAAGAGAAAGGTATGAGCTGCATTTGAAAATGGAATTTTAAAAAGTTGAAGGAGAGTGCAGGAGAAAGAATGGGATACTTTGAGAATGCTTGCCCCCAGTTTGACCACTGCAGCCAGTGCAGGCCATCAGCAAGTGGGCAGTGGGAACAGGCAAGGCTGCAGCTCCCCAAGCATGGTATGCAGGGGGGGCTAAAAAGAGGTACAGTGGCTGAGACAAACCATAAGCATCAGAGGTGTGAGCTCACATGGATACAGGTGTGCAACATGTGGGATCACAAGCTCATTTCCTTCCCTAACCATTTCTACTTCTGCTGTTGCTAACTGTAACATCTATGCAAAGTGTTTTGGTGTATTTTTTCTGTTTATTTTCAATCTTATTCTTTTACACTTGTCTCTCATTCAGAATTGAGAAAGACAGTATTTAAATTTTCACCATAAAGAGCAACCAATTAGAAAAAAAACAATGTGAGGTAGTACTAGTAGACACTTGAATGAAACTTAGAACCAAAGTCTAAATATGTTTGCTCAGTAACTTTTTAAATGTTAATTAGAAATATAGAGGAAACACTAAAATACTAGCTAATTTTCAAATTGGACCCATTTTGCTTCCAATTTACAAGATTAAAAATGTTTACACCAAGTTGTTACTTGCAATCCAAATCCATTTTAAATTATAAATGCCATGAATATTTCAATGTGGTGTGTAAAGGTAGGAGCAGTCCTATGACTGCATGAAAGTTTTAGATACTTTTCTTCTGCAGTGTTTAATAATCAAAACACATAGACTAATCAGATGATGCCAATAGCCTGAATGCTGGATTATATATCACCAGCTCACTGGGATGTAATTAATGTGTTGCTAGGCAGGTAAACAAGTATGGGTTATGCCTGGCTCTTGAGGGAAACAATATCTGTGCCTGGCTGGCTTGATTCAATCACAGAAGAGCAAGGAAAAGCGTGGTACAGCCCTGCCCACATCCTGCACAGTCTCACCTGATGGTTCATCCAGTCCCTGTTCTGGGAATTTAGGCTTCCCAATCCCCAGTATTTCTTACTGCCAAGCAGAGATGGCTCCTCCCTCAGGAACCTGGGCTTCTTCTGAACTCATGTTGGCCACCAAGATGCCCAAAATATTTGAGTGCTTGTAGGATTTCATTTTAGTCCTGGAGTTTCTGCTGGGAGGCAGCTAGGAAAAAGTTAAACACAACAATGGCAAAGTCCATTTGTGCATCTGGACCTATGCTCATACATGCATTTGAGGTGGCTCAAAGCACATTTGAATTATAAACACAGATTAATTTTGTGTAGCTAGGACAGAACCTTGACTGCCTCTCTTACGGAAAACTGGGGAGAGACAGAACCTGGAAGGTAGAATGGGGAAAGATCCAGAAAGCTGAGATTTATGGTGGTGTGGTGGGTCCCCTAGACACTGCTCTGTTCTTTGGTAGCTGACATTAGTGGGAGCAGCAAGGCAGAGCTAGATCTGAAGTAATTTATTTGCCTTTCTCTCTTAGTTCTTTCCAATTTGTTGCCATAAGCAGCTGGGTATTTCATCTACATCTAGCAGCACACCTAGAGTCACTACTAAAGCTCTAAGGAGACCCATGAAAATACCCAACTGATGAATACTTCATGACATGCTGCAAATATTTTAATTGATTTCATGATATGCCATTTAGTATTAAGTGAAGTGTATCTCCTGCAAAGGAAGTCTATTTTCCTGTGTTAATAATTTTTTAGCTTTTGTGCAAAAGGACTGTGCTTTCTTCTTTTCAATCTTCATAAAATAAAAGGCTTTTGCTTTTATCTTCTCTGTACATCTAGGAAGAGGTCTTTTTTGTCAATTAAAAACAGTAAGTTTGCACCTTTACAAACACGAGCTCTTTACCTGGTTAAGTTTAAACATATCTGATGGTTTTTGATGGTCTGCTTAGACTGGTGTGAGTCTGTGGGTTGTGTCTGCAGTTCTGGCATGCAGCATTTTGGGGGGTTCCTGGATATACCCACATGCAACAACAGAGGTGTTGGAAGTACAGATGCCCACAGGGAGCCTTTTCAGGCACTGTTTTTTACATGTTTGCTGCTTGCTGTCCTAATGTTTCATACTCCAAGAACTCTCTGTGGCTGAGCATCCGGGGTGCTGAAATTCAAAGATACATTTTTTCACCTGGCTGCTCTATTTTCAGAAGACAACTATACATGTGATAGTCAGCATCTATCAAGTAGTGTAACTGCTGAGCAGTGTCTGCAGAGTGAATTTAAATGCTCTAGGAATATATCTCGTAATTTCAGAAATGCAAAGCTACCTCAGAAATCCACAGTGCAGGACAGGTGCTTAACTCTCACTTCTGGTGAACTTCTCTACTTGTGGTATAAGCAAAAGTCACATTTTCATTAAATGCAAAGCACAATCCAGTGCTGTCATTTGACCTTGCAGTGGTTGAACCGGGATAATAATCTCAGGATATCAGCTGCACTATGCCTGAGGTTATTCTTCACCTCACACGTGCTACAAAGAACAGAATAGCAGCCATTCTGCAGCTATAGTCCCCCTTCCAGGGAGAGTGCCTAGCAGGGTAGCTTGCTGGGAGAAATTCACATTGCCTCTTTAACTGACAATATGAAATGCAAGATCAGTCAGGATCCAGGCCTCTTCTACTCCATTTGTCTCAATGAAATGAGGAAAAATGTGGTAAAGGAAAAAAGACAGAGAAATCTACAGCTTCTTCAACACAGTGATTCAATACAGCTGTTTAGTCATTGACCCATTGTACTTCACTTCCTCTTACACATTATTATGAGGGAGAAAAAATAATTCATAATCACTGGATTAACTTCTCTCCAGGCTACAGGACAACTTTACAGTTGCTTTTTGTTATTGAAAACTATTGGGTATTGTGCATTTGTTTTGAGATTTCCTTTCTCTCCTATGCATTACCACTGAATAAAGGTTTATTCCTAAAGGTAATTTCAAAGTAGAGTGACATGATAGAAACATTTTCCCTCTAAACTACAGCAATGGGCTTGACACTGGGAGGTCATACTTGGCCAAGTGTAAGTTTCCATTTCATGCATTTGAATCACAAGTTCTTGTGGCAACTCACAAGTTGTAAGGGACCAAGAGCAGTGGGATGAAGGGCAGCCCCAGGCTAGTGCTCAGTACACAGAGGATCAGAGTTTGACAGCTGGAAGGACATTTAGCTTTCTTCTGTTTGGCCAGCGAGATCTTTTACTTGACATGTCACCTGCAATACATGACAGAGCAAAATATGATGCCACCTCAAATCAAAAATGGAAAAAAGTAATCCAGATCAAACCTTAAACAGGGCAGAAGCAATAGCTTCCTTACATTAAATGGCTTTCTCGGGTGCAAAGATAAGGAGAAATTACAACTGATGCACCCTATTCTTATGTTTTAAAGTGGTGTTTGGCAGCACTGCCAAACCAAGCACTCAGAAATTCTGGATCTCTTTCAGAAAGCTTGATATGACCCTGGAAATTGTGACAGTTCAAATGCTTAACACAAGTTGCTCTCTATTTGTTTTCCTGGGTATAAATAATTACTATTCAATCCCAGGTTTTCTATCATGGAGCTTGTAGAAATACAAAAGGCTTTGGGAAACCAGCAAGTGCTGTGAGTGCCCACCAGCCACAGTGCAGGGAGTGCCCTGGTGGCCTCAGCAGCAAATTTTGTTCGTAGAGCTTCATTTTAAGTCCTGGAGCTTCTGCTGGGAGGCAGCTAGGAAAAAGTTAAACACAACAATGGCAAAGTCCATTTGTGCATCTGGACCTATGCTCATACATGCATTTGGAGGTGGCTCAAAGCATCTCTGAATTGTAGACACAGATTAATTTTGTGCAGCTAGGACAGAACCTTGACTGCCTCTCTTACGGAAAACTGGGGAGAGACAGAACCTGGAAGGTAGAATGGGGAAAGACCCAGAAAGCTGAGATTTATGGTGGTGTGGTGGGTCCCCTAGACACTGCTCTGTTCTTTGGTAGCTGACATTAGTGGGAGCAGCAAGGCAGAGCTAGATCTGAAGTAATTTATTCGCCTTTCTCTCTTAGTTCTTTCCAATTTGTTGCCATAAGCAGCTGGGTATTTCATCTACATCTAGCAGCACACCTAGAGTCACTACTAAAGCTCTAAGGAGACCCATGAAATTGACTTGGGCGTCCGAGTGTTTATGGTGCGAGAAGGAAGCACGGGAAGCCGGCAGGGCGCGCGTCGATGCTGCCGAGGCCCGGCGGCTGCAGGCCCGGCCCAGGGGGCTCCGCGGCACGGACACGGCGGGGCTGCGCTCGGCTCTCCCGCTGCTGCGGGGGCAGCGCCCACGGACG
>VZRH01002009.1:135177-179377 GCA_013397555.1 Urocynchramus pylzowi
GGCGGGAGTCCGGGCCCGGCCTGCCCCGAGGTGAGGGGGCGGCGGGGCTGGCACTTACCCGCCGGACAGCGGCCTTGAAATCGTGCCGTATAAGCGAGGGTAAATCCTGCCTTGTTGTTGGCGCTTTTAGGGCTTGGGGGCGTTTCTGCGTATTTTTGGCCGTCAGGAAGTCCCCTGTAGCGGGAGATGCCCCCGTGTCCCCGCGGTGGTTCCGGCTGGGCGGCTGCCGCGGGCAGTCCCGCGCTCATCACATCCACACCCCCGCCCGCTGCCTGCCTGCCGGGCTCCGGCCCGGGCATCGCCTGTGTCAGCCTGTCCTGCCGACACTCCTCCTCACCCATTGTCCTCCAAGAGATGCTGCCTCCAGATCCACACGCTGTGGAGGGCAGAGCGCGTGTTTTCGCACGGCAGTAGCCGGGGCAGACGCTGTTGTCTGGTTGTAGTTCTTTCTCCACTAATCTCGCGTCTCAGATCTTCCCACGCTGAGGATCAGGCGGTGTTTCCAGTTGCCTGGGGAGCTGATGGGAGAGGCAGCCAGCATAGCCGCGGCCCCTGCCACCCGACCGCTGTTGGGCTGGCTGCAGTGTGGCTCCGTTCGGGCACGAGGTGCCAGGGTTCTGGCTTGCTCTGCAGGCTTTTGGGGCAGGGGAGTGGGAGGAATGTGATTCAAAAGTCGGCTTCATTTAAATTTTTTTTTTTTCCTTTTTTGAGGGGTTAGAAACGGGATTGCAGAGAAGGCGCTTTGTTGTCGCAACCAGGAGTGGCTGGAGTAACCTAAAATAGAACTAGGTTAATCTATACAGTGCTACACAAATATCTTCCTGGTGAATTTGTGATTGATCTGCTTGAGAGCTTTTCTGTGGGTGATTGCTGTTTGAGGATGTACTCTGTTGTCTTCTGCTTCTAAGATTTGGTTGACAACAATCTTAAATGTGGCTAGAGAAATGTAAGGGACTTTTGAGGGCTGACTTGTCTAGAAGGCAGGAAGGGGGAAAACTTCGATGCTTGCTGCTCTGTCATTGAGTTAATGGCATGCACACTAAAATAATTGTGTTAGAAATAATTACAGTAATATAAATCTGGGATATTAAAAGGGACAAAGTAGCTTTTTGTTAACTTGGGGCTTTTGTAACATTTGCTTCAGTAAATATGTTACAGTTGGTGATTCCCAAATACATGAAAGTAAAGTCCTAAGAGCAGAGAGTTGTTATTTATTGTTCTTCATAGGAACTGACATGGCATCCTAGTTGGGATTGTTGGATAGACAGGTAATGATAGCCAGGTAATGATTCAGGTTTGATTCAGGTAATGCCTGTCCAGAATTCATTTGGATTGTGTTCCTACTTCAATTTCTTCTCCTGTCTGTGTGTGTGCCCGGGCTGTAGCTGCCCTCTGCAGCGTAGCTCTGTGTGTGGCTGTGCTTGGGCTGCTGTGACAGCGAGTGCAGTGTGTAAGGAGCAATCAGGGAACAAAGAATTGCACTTCGGTGAGTTCTGACTCCCAGCTTGCTGCTCTACTCCAGCACGGGTCTCACTGCTCTCTAAGGGACACCAGCTGTAGCCTGTATGGTCTTCTTCAAAACTTGTTTCTGTTGAATATCCCAGATGTATTTTAATGAGTATTTTTTACTAAGTTTAGTTAAATTAGTGGTAGATCATTCCAGTAGAAAAAGCCTCTTAAGTATTAGTATCTGCTGCATGAAGTCTCATATTGACGCTTGAGTTACTTTATTTTCCTGTAATCTTTGAAAAATCTTGTTTCCTACTCTTTGTCTGCAGACTGAAATACTCAAACGAATTCCAGCAAATGAAAGGAAAAATCTCTCAGTAGAGCATGCACGATCTACTCTTGATCTGAGAGATTAACTTAAAGTAATAGGAGCCTAATTAATTATACCCTGTTTTCTCCCTGTCATTGTATATTAATTCTTGAGGTAACTTTAAAGTTTGCTTCAAGCTTTTAGATTAGGTTTTATATACTTAAGCAATTTATGAGCGGTCCAACTACTTGAGATTATGACTGTGTCAACCGACTTGCTAAATTCTCCATGGTCTCTATTAGTGCTGATCAGTATTTAATCTCATTCTATTTTAACCTGTGTGTTTTTAGAAGGAGGCAGAATACTGTGTGTCAGTCTCTATTGGATTGCTATGTAAGTTAAGTTATTTTCAAGGTGTTTCTTGACATTTGAAAATAGGTCCTTAGAATATTGGCCACAGGAAAACATGATTTTTAGGGTTATATATATGACTTTTTTGTTTGTTTTGGTTTTTTTTTTAATGTCAGGGGGTTTTGTGCTTGAGCACTGAATGAGTGCAGTAGAAAATAAGCATTTTATACTCTCAACTGTGAAAATGTCTTTGTCCTCTGATTCTGCTCCTGTTTTTTAGAGGCAGGATTATGTATGTTGTGTGACTCATTGCTGTTTTCCTGTTCTGTAGTTTGCTCCTGCTAGACGCATTATGCTGTATTTGTTCTGTGTTGTAATAAAGTGTGGTTTACAAAATATCTTTGTTAGTGTGTATGTAGAAAAAAAGTATTTGTTGCACCTGGATCCACCCTACTAAGCCCAGCCTTATAAGGTCTCTCACATTCTAAATAGCTCCTTACCCTCATTGCCAGAAAGGTCTTGGGCACAAAACATTTAGTAAACAGATGAGAAAAAGCTATGACCTTTAAACAACTCCCCCAGCCCTCACAAATTTTTTTGCTTTGAATGTTTTAGTAGTATCCCCCTATGATTATTGTTAAAAAGGCCAACTTTATAATGAATACTACTTCTAGATTTAAAAAAAGAAGCAAATATTTTTAAGGTAGTGGAAGCAGTGCTTGGTTTTAGCAGGTGAGTTTTACATCTTGGAGTACAGATTACAGACTTGAAGGGTGAGGCAGAGGAAACATGCAGATCTGAGGAATACTCATGGGTTAGAGTTTAAGGAATTGCTGCTAGGTTTTCATGCTAAAAACCCTGCATTCTCAAGTATTGAGATGTATGCAAATGAAATCTTCATGCAGAGAGATTTTTTGTATGGCAGTTTGTTAGTAAGTGGAATTTGAAGGGCATAGACCCTTCTGGTCAAGACCTTTCTACATTGTCTTGGAGTGGTGGTAGTTTTTCACAGCAGTGAGAAAGCCCTTTGCACCTAAACCTCCATTTCCTTTATGAACCAATGACAGCCCTAGTATAAATAATACTGCTTTAAAATTTTTTGAAGTCTTACCCATATACACGAGACCTAATTTTTGTGATCAAAAAGATCAGTGTAACATCTTCAGAAATGCAGCTTTGCAACCTCATTTACTCACAGGGAGAGAAGTACTGTGAAGGCAAGAACCCCACACAGGCCTTTGCCTGTTTAAAAATAAACATCTGAAGTACATGTTTGATTTTAAATTTGAGAAATTGCTAACTTAAAATTACCATTCCATGTAACATAAAACAGATGTTGATATTACAAAAGGCTATTTCTGCTAAAGCAGAATTTAATGTTCAAAAAGGAAATTAAAATAATAGTGACAATTAGTCAGTGAGAAAGATAATCTCAAACCAAGGGAACTGAAACAGTTTGACCACCTGAACAGTGTAATTATCACGCTCCTCTGGATTTTTCCATCTCAGCTTTTCATGAATATGCTCCGAGCCTGTAAAGTAAGTTTCTCCACCCTTGCCACACTTCTCCCCAAATCCACTAAGTATTCCCATTTTTCAGTTTAAAAAAACCTAGTCCAACCAAAACATCACCACATGCAGGGAGAAGCAAAAGTATTTTTTCCCACATCTATGCAAAACACCAGATGTGTGTACATAAGTGGAAAGGTATGTGGGTGGGATCATGGGCTTGCATTTGTGACTTGCAGACAAAATCATAAAACTGTAGGCCTAAGTGACTATCTCTGAGTCCTATCCACAGCCTGTTTCTGAGGCAGGGTTAAGTCATTTTGGGGGAGAATAAGGTCTTTTGACCCTTCTTCTGGCTCAACTGAATTTTGATTTGCATGTCACTTTTATGCTGGCCTCACGTTTTTCTCATTCATCAGACTGACAAAATTGTCATTGTAAGTGCAGTTAAAAATATCTTAGACTGTGCCTATACTTAGATATAGCTGAACCTGTGTATAGACTTGCCCTCCTGTCTTTAAAGTTCTCCTGGTGTAAGTCTGTCTCCACTAGACTGACATAGTCAAAATCTTCCAGAAGTCTAACGTTGAATGGTTTTCTTTCTATAATCTGTAGTGGTCTGTGTGGCAGGCTGGACAGGGGCAGATGTGTTGATCTGATGTGTGAAAAGGTCGTGTTTCCTGACCTGCTAACTTGACATGGCAGTACCCTGAGCTCAGTATTGTTTTTCTGCTTCTCACATAGGACCTGAGCTCAGACTTGTGTCACTTTACAGGTGCAGGGTAGTTTGGAAAAAGAGATTTCACTTTTAAAGGTCAACTTTCATAAAAATGGGAAACTTTTTTCCTCCCAGCTTTTAAGTGTGAGATATAATTCAACTTGTCATCATATAGATGTATCTGACCAGACAGAGGAGAATTCAGCTATTAGTCAGGACACAAGAATGTCAGAGAAAAGGTTTTAATAGGAGCCTTTGGTTTCAATCTTGTTACCTTTGCATATTCTTTGTGCTGTCAAGTCCAGCGTAATTACTACAAGTTGAGCAACCAAGTTCCTCCCTTCCCAGCCATTCTCACTCCCAGTTTTAGAGCCTTTCATTTCTTTTCAAGGCAGAGCCTGAGAAGGACAACACATCCTGAGATGTTTTTGTTTTGCTTCTGCCCTGATTTGCTTGGTATCTATGGTTGTAACTTGTGTTGGACAAACCTGTTTACTGAGTAGAAGTTTCTGTGTGCTGCCTGCTGCCAAATATCTGGGTTGCAGGCGTGCCTGAATAGTAGGATGAGTAGAACTCTATTTAAATCCTCTTTTTACATTGTATGGACTGCAACAGTAAAAAATAAACTGACCTAAGCAGAAGACTGCATAAATAACTGCTTGAATAACCTGTCTGACAAAGATACCAGTATTTATTTTGCAACAGACAGTGTGAAAGATTTAAACCTGAAGGTCATAAACCAAGGACTGGGATTTTGGAACATTAAAAAAAAAATTAAAAACTAGTAGTATAGTTTTTAATGCCACATATATTTTACAGCAATTTACTTCTGTCTTCCTTCTTTCCCTGAAGCTGAAGAATATACATTTCTAAATCAAAAAGATCTTTAATTGGTCAAAGTACAAGCTATGATTGTCCTGGTAAAAGTACGGTTTGACTGGGGATAACATTAGTAAAGCTTGGCAAAGCTGATTTTTCTCCATAGCTGCCGAGCTTTTTTTTTAGTTCAATTGTTCATTATTTCACCCAACTAAATAAAACATTGACCCTCAGGTAATCCTAGTGAGCAAAATTCCCCTGTGGTGTATGTGACGCCGGATCCTCCTGAAAGACAAGAAGACAAGTGAGCTGCACTGGTGCAGTTCGGGGCTCGGTGCCTGCTGAGGGTGTCTGTTCAGGAACAGTGTTTGCTGAAACTCCAAATAGCCTGGTGTTGAGCACACAAACCCTTGGGAGCCAGCTCAGGGACACAGAGGCATCATTTGTTTGCTCTATGTGAGGTGTTACAGGGAAAGACAAGTTTGTGGACAGTTGCAGAAAGTAAAAAAAAATACTTCCTTAAATGAATCTCAGCAAAGGTGAAATCACTTCCCCTAGTATTTTTGTCTCAGTTTTGCTAGATAGATGTGGCGAAGTCCTGGGTCTTGTACACGTGTGAGATTTTACTGTTTTGTATTTATCATCACTTGCCAGTCTTTTGGGTCTGTTCTGCGTTTAAATTCTGTACAAAATGTCAGTTTGGTATACAGGCCTTCAGACAGATTTAAATTTTATTATTTTAAATGAGTCGACACTGTGCTGCCCAGATGGCCAAGGAAGCCAGTGGCATCCTGGCTTGTATCAGACTGATTGTGGCCAGCAGGACCAGGACAGTGATCATACCCATGTACTTGGACTGGTGAAACCGCACCTTGAACTGTCTTTGAGCCCTTCACTGGCCTCAAAACTAGAGCTGGAGCATGTCCAGAGAAGGGCAGCAGAGCTGGTGAAGGGGCTGAAGAATAAGTCCTGTGAGGAGTGGCTGAGGGAAGTGGGGTTGTTTAACCTGGAGAAAAGGAGGTTCTTTAAGGAGCTACAACTACCTGAAAGGAGGTTTTAGCCAAGTGAGGGTTGGCCTCTTCTCCCAGGTAACAAATGACAGGACAGGAGAAAATGGCCTCAGTTTGCATCAGGGGAGATTTAGATTGGATGTGATGAAAAATCTCTTCACCGAAGGGGTTGAGTATTGGTAAAGGCTCCCCAGGGAAGTGGCTGAGTCACTGTCCTTGGGGGTATTGAAAACGTGTAGATGTGGCACTGTGGGGTATAGTTTTAGGGGTGGACTTGGGTTAATGCTGGGTTCAATGATCTTAAAGGTGTTTTCCACCCTAAGTACTGTGATTCAATGAAATTGTTATTCATTTTGGATCATGTAGGTGATCTGGCAATATGCTTATTCTGCAACAAAAGATTTTCTCCCTGCTCACTTACACAAGTCCATCTTCTGTTTCTGCAGCCTTCTAGTAAATGCTTCAAACTCTCTTATCTCTCCAGGGTGTTTGGTCTGCTCTACTGTTGTCCATGGAGTAGCAACTTGGTCCTGTTCTAGGGGCTGCGGCATTTACAACGCTTCCATTCTGGGAGCATAACCCAGTGTAACCTTGAATGTTAGGGACTTCTTGAGATTGATTCTTGAGACTGATCTTTCACTACAGTCTATTCTAAAGTACAGTAAGGATCTCACAAAAATCAGTCTTTGCTTAGTCGCATTGTTTGGTTGATTGCAGGCTTTGGGCCTCCCAAATGGAGGGAGGGTGTTTACTTGACAATACCAGCTCAGGCAAGGTATAGATGCTAAGACTGGTCATCATAATCTTGAAAGTGAGCATGTTACAGCAAATAATATGTCCCTTGCAAATATGTTGATCATAGTAACTTTAGTTATATTCTTCTGAGTTTTCTTTCTTTTTGTTTGTCAGTATGATATGTGGGGTTTTTTCCCCTCCAGGATTAAAAGAAACAATTGTTTGTTGCATTGACGTTTTTCTTTTTCAGTGAAAAACACCCAAGCCCCCCAAAATCTGATATCTGTCTTCAGTTCCATTATGTGCATATGATTTTGCTGAGAGATTAGCCTCTTGAAGACAATTTAGTGTTAATTGACTCATTGCTTCCGTATTTTCGTTCTGTCTGAGAGTTGCCAACACATCCCACACTTTGCAAATTCTGATCTAATCTTGATTCTATATCTTGATTATTTGTTAAATAAAAATCTCCTTTAAGAATAACTTATATTATCAATAGTCAAAATATATCAGAATCCTCAAGTGCAATTTTTACTTTGTTGCTGGGGCTTTTTAATTAGAGTTGACCCCATTGTGCTTATTGTTTTAAAGCACAAATATTTGGTTAGTTTTATGTTGTCCTTTACTGTGATTTCAGCAAGACTTTCATTGTGGCTTAAGTTAGGAACAAAATTTCCTGAAAACAGAATGTTTCATCTGGATTCTTCTCAAATTTAAATGTGTCTTATGGTTGAGCATGAAGGAGAAAAAGTGTTGGGGGCACTAATAGTTACTGAGTTTCCAAAGAGGTTACTTTCCTCAGTTCCCGTACTTTCTTGTGTTTGAGAATATTGTTGAATTTGGTCCTTTTGGTTTTGTGCTGGATAATAGTCTGGAGAAGAGCACTGGTTTCTATGTAGTGTCACAATTTGACATTGAGCATGTCAAAATGCCTGGTTGTGCTGGTGTCAGAGTATAAAACAAATGAGACAGCACTTGCAGGAAGTTTTTCATCAATGCTTTCAGTTCCCCCCTTCCTTGCTTTCTTTCCACTGCCTTTTCTTTACATTCAAAACACTGTTAAATTTTTCATATCAAAATGCTGGCTTTTCCATATTTAACTTTTTCAAAATTTGAGGCTCAGTGGTATTGATTTTTCTTATTGCACATTCTTTGAATCTCTGGCAGAAGTCCTGGAGGGGATTTGGGAGCGAAGAAGAAGAAAAAGAAGCAGAAGAGAAAAAAGGAGAAACCAAATTCTGGAGGCACCAAATCAGATTCTGCATCTGACTCCCAGGAAATTAAAATTCAACAACCTTCAAAAGTGAGAGCCTGGTTCTGTTTTAATTTGTGCGTGCTTTCTAATTTAATTTTAATTTGCATGTCACTTGTTGTTAAAGTGAGTTGGTAGTTCTGCCTTAGTGTGTGAAAATTAAGCAAATGGTTCCTGTCCTGAACAGAGAGAAGCAAGCCAAGACCTGGTGTTTTCAAAGCTGCCATCATCACCACAGTGGTGTACTGTGAGGAGGGCAGAGGAGGAGTTTTGTCTTTCTCTTTGAGCAGTTAGAACTTGGGCTAGTGACAGCCTTATGATTATAATCATTATCTGCAATGGTAATGCTTTTAAATAGATTTTGTATTTGATGAATTGCCTTTAGTTTTTAGCCACCATCTAACTTGGCTTAGTGCAGTTTTGGTCACTGGTGCAGCATGAAGCTCTCTCAGCAGCAGCAGCAGGGAGGAAGGTGGGCCTGCTGTGCTAACCAGAGTCTCTTTAGGGCAAGCAAGCAGCATGTATTAGTACATAAAATACAGTAATCTCAAACATGGAGATAAAGGCTGAAGAAAAGTTTTGTTGTCAGAAAGGCCTCCACTATAATTAAGAATGCAAAATTGCTTGAGGGAATGTACAGTCCTTGTGGATTTTCTGATAAAATAGCATTGTCTGTGTGTGCTTTTGTCTATCATATTCTGGATGAACAGTGAATAACATGATGTGGTGCCTTTTTAGCATAAAGCTTTTATCCCAAAGTGAAATCTGAGTCCAAGAACTAAAGTTTGTAAAACTAAGAAAGTTTATGGACTGTTGAGCATATTGAGGTAGTTATATTTGCTTTTTCTGATTATTGTGGAGAATTTTACACTGTTGTACCAACAGGAATCTTTGTCCTGTAAGATTTGTCAAGTATATTGGGGTTACCAACTAATTTTAGGGGGGAAGGATTGTGTTCTGGCTCATTAGCATAGTGACAGATTTTTGTGTTGTCCCTTTAGATCTTTTCCGTGTTACCCTGATGGCTTTGAATGGGCACATTTGGGACAGGGGACACTCTATAATATGTAGAGAGATCCTAAATACTTTACCACATGTTTTGATACTGCCTTTCTGTAAAACATGCCATGAACTGCTAATGCAGGAAGACTGTTGGCAAATGATGCACAAGTAACTTCACACTCTTAAAACTGGCGTGAGGTAAATGAGGTAAAAACATAAAGGCACAGTTAGTTAATTGCTATCCCGTGAATTCCTTGATTTTCTGCTGACCAAGGTTATTGTTCCATGTGTTGCTTCTAATTGCATTAAAAGAAAGCTACTTCATGGGGTTTTTTTTGCTTTTGTGTGCAAGATTTTAGTCCTGCACCTTGCAGTCTTGCACGCCATTTCTCTGATGTGGTGTCTTCTGGAAATGTGGAAGCCTATCCTTGTTCCAAGTTGTGTGCTTAGAGTGACACTGATCATGATTACTTTACTGACACAAGTTTAGTCAGTTCATTAGTAATCTCACTAAATTTTCTATTTTATTGGCATAAAGAAAAAGTTCTTATATAAGTCTTTCTTTCAAGCTCTAGGCAGCTAAAGCACTTTACTCTTCTTTTATGGCTTTCACTTTTCTCTAGTCACAAATGCATCAACATTGCCTGGGGGTTTATTTTGCCTTCTCTGCTGTGTTGCAGGTCTGTCTTAGACTACTATTCTGTTACAGATTTTTGGACAGCATCTTAGACTGCTGATCTGAATCAGTGTGGAAAAGTATATTTTTTTGTCTGCTACTCAAGTAATACTTGGATTTTGTATTCTTGTGCTGTATGAAATTTAATACAGAAAACAGGCTTTTAGTGTTTGCTTGCTCTTGGTTGAAAATAATATATTTTAGAGGAGAATGGCATTGTAGACCTTACCTCTAGGAGAATATATGCAAGATCATCAGGTAGAACTCAGTGGGGCTCCTGAACTCATTGAAAAGGATTTTGAAAAAGGATTTTGAGGTCACGTGAGTTTGTAAACAGATCTGTCGGTCTGGAGATGAGTAGAACAGTGAGTCTCCTTGGCTTCTGCCTCCCTTATATGTGATGGTAGTGATAGGAGACCTTTTGAACTCTGGTATGAGTGTAATCACAGCAGTAAATGATTGTAAGTATTGTATGCTTACAGTGACCTTGAGGACACTTCACTGCCCATCTCACAAGACTTCCATCTCTCCCTATTACAAGTTCCAGTGATGTAGGCTGTCCACACTGACACAAAGAAAGCTTGCCATATCTGCAATTTCATCAGTCATTATTGTAGTCACTGGTGGCCTACACAACCTAGTCACAGAATAATAGATTGGAAGAGACATCTGAAGGTTTTTTGACCAACTTGCTGCTTAGAGCAGGTCCAGCTAGATCAGGTTGCTCAGGCCTAGTTCAGGTTGCTTGGTCTCCAAGGATGGAGACTCCACAATCTTTGTGGGTAACTTATTCCAATGTTTGACTACAGTTTTCGCTTAAAAAAAAAGTAATTCCTTATATCTAAAGGGATTTTGCTGGTTTGCAACTTGTCTCCTTTGTTTCTTGTCCTATCACTGTGTTCCTCTGAAAAGATTTGGCTCAGCTTTCTTTATACCCTCCCATTAGGCAGTAATAAGATTTCTCCTACTCCCTCAACCTTCTCTTCTTAAGGCTGAACAAACCAAGGTCTCTCATCCTCTTCTCCTTGAGTGTGATGTGCTTCAGCCCCCATTCATCTTGGTGCCCTCCAGAGAACTCCCAACACTCTGTCAGTGTTCTCCTTGTAATGGAGAGCCCCAAACTGTAAGGAGTGACCTCAGGGGTGCCAGATAAAAGGGAAGATTTCCTGGCCAGTCTTACTGGTACTACTAGTATGCAGCTGGTACTACTAGTATGCAGCTGTCTTTTGCTGGCCAGCAATCTGCTGTCTCACCTCCAGCCCTCTGCCCACCTGGACCTCCAAGTTCTTTTCTGCAAGCTGCTTCCTTGCCAGTCCATGCTGGCCTCTGCCTTTGTGTGGGCTTTTTCTAACCCAGATGGAGGACTTTGCATTTGCCTTTGTCAAACTTGATTAAGTTTCTTTTTCCAGCTTGTCAGAGCAGCTTTGAATAGCTGCTCTGTGGTTCAGCATATCAACAATTCTAGAAATTCTTCTTCTAGGTATCATCTGTGCACTTGCAAAGAAAGTACTCTTTGTCAAGTCCAGATCATTAAACAGTATTGACCCCTGAGTCCTCCCCCTTGCATTCTTGAAAACGGGTGTGACATTTCCCTTTATCCATTTATAGGAAACTTCCACCAATTGCTATTTTAAACTTAATAGATGTTAGTTGCACTAACATCAGCCAGCTCCCTTAGCATCCTCACATGCATTTGGTCTGTTTTCAGGGACCTATGCATGATTAGTTTGCTCAACAGTCCCTAACTTTTCTCTCAGACTGCTACAGTGCACAGGGACATCAAAGGCCTGAGGTCATCAACAAAACTGAGGCAAAAACACCATTTCCTACCTCAGCCCCATTGCATGACAGGGCTGTCTTGTGCTGTGAAGAGATATTTGCCCTAAACTGAAATTAAACAAAAGAGCTGGTTTTTGTTTTTCTAATTCATGTGAAGTTCTGTGTAGGTTTTCTTGCTTTCTATTGAAGGAAAACAAGAAGTGTTGAAAATAAATTTCTTAGGCTGATCTCTGAGTATTTTGAAATGAAGGGGATTCCTCCTGATGTCCCTAGCCATGGTCTATTTAGTACCTGAACATTAACTTCTTACTTACTATTATGCTACTAAGATCTTTCTTAGGAACTTTTCTTTCTTTTAGATTTTCTGTTTTTTTAATGTAGAAGACATATTATAGACTTTAAATAAATAGACAGAATAAATTACAGTGTGTCAGCATTCATGTATGATTTCATGATGTACTGGTGAGAGTTCAGAATCTATCTAGTGGCATTAGTAATTTATGTCTCTGTTCTCCTGATCTAGAAATAAGATAGGCTTTTTAGGCTGCAACAGTGTTGCTCTAAAGTGTGTAAACATGTTCATTCACAGTTACTCAGTTGACAGGTGTTTAAGGCCCACTTACATGTGAAATTTGCAATACTTAAACATTAGGCATTTCATTAACTTAGATAATAAAAGTGTTTATTATAAATAGGAAATGATGGGCTGCTTGAGCTCCAGGCACAAAGTTTTACTCCTTTTGTGATTGAGGATACCAGAGGCTGATCACCCAAATTGAGCTTTATCATCATTATTACATTTATTTTATGGTGGTTTTTCAATGTATGAATCCTAGAAAGAAAGTGAAATATGGAAATAGGAGTCCATTGCTATTCAGTATAAAAAGAAAAAAAAAACCAAACCAAAAACAGTCTGGTTGAAATCTCTGTTCAGAATTGCTTAAAATTTTCCAGTACATTTGAGACTATTCCTTCAGATGCATTATTGCACTGCAGTCTAGGGAAACCTGAGCACAAGCATGCTGTTGGTATGCCTCAGAATGGGACTTACCACTTGGAAGACAACAAAACAAAACAAACAGATTTAAAAAGAGAGAGGGAAAAATCCCTTTGTTTTTAGAGGCCTGTTACCATTATTCCTCTGTACTGTCCTATGCAGGAAAAATTATTCCTGTTACATTTACTCAGTGATCAAAAGTGAGGGTTTAACAGTACAATTTAGAAATGCTTAGGTTTATGTTTTTAAAATAACTTTTCTATAAAGATTTTTTCAACCTTTAAGTGGAAAGTGAGTTTATTTTATGTTTGTCTGCTTCAGATAAAATTGTCTTTAGTTGTCAGTGTTGGCACAGTTGACATGAGCAGCAAGGTGGTTAACTCCTACATGTATGATGCAGAAAGGTATTATCTGCTCTAATAATTATAAGCAAATAGAAGGCAATATAAAGGTAAAAAGCAGATATTTATAGCACATCAGTGTACCTTCAGGTACTACTGAACCAGAGAGAATTTAAATATAATTTTATATTGTATGTGTAACGTACAACTTCAAAAAACTCCATGTGTACCAATGGTACCTTTATTGTTAAATACCTAAACTGACCCTTTTTTGGTATTTTATTGTGCTTTACCAGGGGAACAGGGAATATAAGAAGCATTTTCTATTGCGATACAGTGTCCTGCCTTAATGCTGCTGTATTTGTGTTAAAAATGTTGATGTTTCTTGGTTAAATGCAAGTACTGCTGACAACTGTTTTGTTTGCCTGTTGCCCACCTAACTTTTTCACCTTCCTGTCTACAAACATTGTCCCTAAACAATGATGAGAAGAGTACCTGTAAGAATAGGTAACAGTAACAGAAATTAACATGTTCGTACAGCTATTCACAAAGTAAATGTACTCAATAAGCTTCCTGTTCTGTTTGTCTGTTTGTGCAGAATCCAGCCATTCCAATGCAGAAGCTTCAAGACATCCAGAGAGCAATGGAGCTGCTCTCTGCATGCCAAGGCCCAGCAAAGAATATTGATGAGGCTACCAAACGTAAATACCAGTTTTGGGATACACAACCTGTACCTAAACTTAGTAAGTTTAACTGGGTCTGTGTGAAAGAGCTGTCTTATGATCACTGAAGAACTGTTGTGCTAGCTCTGTGACATGTTCTCTAAAATGTTTAGAGATATAAAGTTGGACTATGTGTGTTATGGATCCTTAGTCTTTTGTGTAGTTTATGTGGAGCTCTTAATGTTTTCCAGGGAAGTGGTTGTTTTCCCCACAGATAATATGCAAGATACAGTGTTAATAGCTCTCATTCTCATCTCCTCTGTAAAAATCAGAAATGCTATTGAGATAGCATTCTTTTGTATATTTTAGGTCTGAAATATTGAACAATAGAACATAGAAGTCTTTTTCACTTTAGGAGAAGTAAGAACTCTTAAGTGGTGACAAAGAGTAAACTTTAATTTTTTTATTTGTAGTATTTGTTTTGTTAGTTTATTTGTATTTCCTTAAATTTTTTTTCAATAAATAGATTTTTGATCACAGAAATAATGGCTCTCCTGCCATAGGTTGCACTGTTTTCATACAGCTTTAAGTAGACAGTGGCACTTGTCTGATACATTTGTCTGATACACTGTTTTTCTGCTGTGTGTTCATGTTCTCCTCCACAACCTAGACTACGTTGAAGACATGCTTTCTCAGATTATGTTCTCTGTTCTTGATTCCAAGTGAGATGATGAGGTGATCTCTCCTTGCCTTTAAATTTATAATGAATTTGACAAGTTATTTTTTATACTGATCTGATCCCTGATAACACAGTTGGTAAATCTTCTCATTGTTTGAGAAAGTAGTTGCTGACTGTCTTGTGTTTTCTGTGTTGCTTTCTGAACCTTCTTTTTCTGTTTTTGTTATCTTCAAGATAACCAGTTACAGCTTTTCAGTGTGAACATACCTTGGGGGCCCCACAAGTAAAACATTCTCAGCACAGTAGCTGGTGCTGCTCTGTCCTGCAGGTTTCTCTCCATTGCACTGGAGACTGGTATAGAATAAGCAGAAATAAGGTAGAGTCTAAAGCACAGGAGCACTCTGCTCACTCTCTGTCCACAGGAAGCTTTTCACATTAATCCATGGCTGTAGCTTAATCCAAAGCAATCTCATTTCTTCCTGACTTTTCTTGCATAGAGAAGTCCAGAGCAGAGTCCCTGGATATAATATTTTCCTCTGGATTGGACTGAATTGAATTTAATTGACCTGCCATGGCTTTTCTCTGTGCAAACTTTATCCAAATACCTGCATAATGTAATGGTAGTAATTGTCACCAGCAATCCAGCCTAAGTGGAGAAAGGCCCTAGCCAAAATAAGCTGAAGTGTAAATCAAAAAATGCTCTGGCCATAATCAAGCTTTTCCAGAGCTAGTTCAGGTGTCTGTGCAGTAGAGCCAGGAGTTCAGTTCAGGCTAATCAATGTATCTTACAGCAATTAGATAGGGAGGAGATTCTGTCACTTGCCATTCTAAAAAGGCCCATACAGTGGCTAAGAAAATGATTTGTTAGTGTTGTTCAGTAGAAGTATGTTTCCTTGAATTTGGTCAGTGAAGTTTTCTTCAACAGTGTCTATGAATTTCTTCTTAATCCCACTGATTTTTTAAGCTTTTCTTTATCTGCTGAATGAACAGATTGGGAAGTCATCACTAGATATGCTTTGTGTGTTTAGGTGGTAAAAATAATCTGTCAAGTCAAGAAAATGTTGTAGGAATCTGTGCATTAAACTTTCTTCAGAATCCTTTGGCCTTCAAGTTAAAATTATTAGCAATAGGTCCTTTAGTTATGCCAAACCTGCCATTTAGTGGCAGTAATATTTGGGCTGTTGGTACTTTTCAGTGTTTGCTTAAAAATCCTAATAATTATGACCTTCCAAACTGGATGGCAGGCCATAACTATTAGTCAGGATTGTACATCATGTGGAAAAATTCATACTCAAAGGAACATTTGACTGTCTGGTTTGATGATGGCTGATGATACGGTTGGGTGTTTATGGGTGAGACTCAGGGGGAAGGCCATGATCATCAGGGCAGATACCATGGTGTGAGTCAGTTCTAGATCTCCCAACAAGGATGAAGAGGCAAATGAAATGTTCTTTCAACATCTGGCAGAAGTCTCACAATCGCTAGCCATGTTCTCATCGGGACTGCAGCGTACGTAGGATTTACTACAATTACAAGAGTGACTTAATTATAGATTCCAGATAACAGCATTCCTGCTATACTCAACTCATGTGCATGCACACAGGCACAGAGTTGTTTACTTGCTACTGTGTTCAAAGGTGCCTGTTAAAAATTCCCCTTGAGCCCAGTGACATACATGGAGTCCCTTGCATTTCTCAGCAGGCAAGGGTTGGGCTTTGAGGAGTGGAGGATGTCAGTGTAGGTCTCATCCTCAGCAAGTCTTCAGAGCATCACAGACTTGAGGGTTTGCAAGACATCCCTCTCAGAAGGAGGAGCTGGTATAGCCCACTGTAGTCCAGGGCACTCTAAAGGGCCTCACTTAGGACCACTTTTCATAGCATTGCCAAATAATTGGCTTTAATCATCAGTAAGTTTCCATCATGGTGTCAACCCACATTGGTAACTGCTTTAAAAAAAAAAAAAAAAAGCCAAAAAATCCTATCCTGTAACTGTGGTACCATTTCACTTGGGCTACAGTTCAGGTAAATGGTGTTCCAAGGCTGTCAGGGAATAGCTGGTTATTAGGGAATAACTGATTATCCCTTGTTCCCCACCTTGTTCAGGCAAATGATGATCCCGATACAGTCAGCTCCCACCTTTACTGTGCAGGAGCTCCTGTTAACAGCCAAGGGACATTTCACTGCCCAGCTGGCTTGGTCAAGGCTTACTGGGAACTCCTGAGATCACAGAGCAGGCCCAAGGATAGATGGAGAGATGCCCCACCAAAGGGACTGCAAAGATGCTGAGGTTATGCAGGGAGAAAATCAGGAGGTCCAAAGCCTTACAGTGTAATCTGATTTAAAGGACAGTGCTACAAAAAAAGACATTGAGGGGCTGGGCTGAGTCCAGAGAAGGGCAAGAAACCTGGTGAAGGGACTGGAACACAAGTCTGATGAGGAGTGGCTGAGGGAGCTGGGGTTGTTTAACCTGGAGAAAAGGAGGCTCAGGGGAGACCGTATCACTCTACAACTACTTGAAATGAGGTTGTGGCCAGGTGGGGGTCAGCCTCTTCTCACAGCTAACAAGCACTAGGACAAGGGGAAACTATTTTAAGGGGAGCTGTGCCAGGGAAGATTTAGGAAAATGGGATGTTAGGAAAAAATCTGTTCACTGAAGGATGGTTGAGAATTGGAAGAGGCTTCCCAGGGAAGTAGTGGGGTCACCATTCCTGGAGGTATTTAAAAGATATGTAAATATGATGCCTAGGAACATAGTTCAGTGGTGGGCTTGGTTAGTGAGTGGACTGATCTTAAAGGTCTTTTCCAATCTAAATGATTCTATGATTTAGTAGGTGCTGCTTCTTAGAAGAGGAACAGCTGCAGTTTATTAGTGTGTGCTGAGACTGGTGCTTTAAAGTAAGGGAGGAGAAGAAAGCAAGCCTTCAAGTAGGGTTTTAGGACTACATTTCACATACTACCAGTGTCTCTTAAATGCCCTGGCTTTGCTGTGTCAGTGCTCCTGAGTAATCCTGTTGAGTTCAGGTCTGTTCAAGCCGGTGGTAAACAGGATCTGAGCCATAGCTTGTTAGCTGTGAGTACATGTTCTCATGATGAGGCTGTGGATCTCATGGCTGGCTAAATGCTGTGTGTGTGCTGATAAGTTGTTGTCTCTTCTGTTATGAAATGCAGGATATCAGTTGAGATGGAGTGGTTCTGTGCATATCTATAAATATTTTGATGAGACAGTCATTAGTCTAAATGTGATCTATGAGAATGAGAAGTAGTGTAAACTAATCCTAATTTTTTCAGCATTTTTTAAAAGCTTCTTGTTCCATTCACATAATCATGAGGAAATACATGATGCAAATTAAATGCAGTTTACAGAACTACCAGGAAAGCTAGCAATGTAACAGTTTTTTGGTTTGGTTTTTTTTCTCCTTCTCCTTTAAAAGATGAAGTTATAACTTCACATGGTGCAATTGAACCAGATAAGGACAACGTCCGCCTAGAGCCATATTCTTTGCCACAAGGTTTTATGTGGGACACATTGGATCTTAGCAATGCTGAAGTTGTAAGTAGAACAATTTTTATACGTATCTAAAATAATTCAAGTTTTTTCTGATTGATATGTGGATAAGTCTTTGGATTTTTTGTGTATGTTTTCAGCTGAAGGAGTTATACACACTATTAAATGAGAATTACGTAGAAGATGATGATAATATGTTTAGGTTTGATTATTCACCTGAATTTCTTCTGTGGTGAGTAGCAAGTTCCACATTCTGTTCTGGCTGGAGTGCAATGAAGGGTGTTTTTATTACATCTTCTTAGGCAGTAATTTGTAATTATTTCTGTCATCAATTCTAGGGCATTGCGTCCTCCGGGCTGGTTACCGCAATGGCACTGCGGGGTTAGAGTGTCTTCAAACAAAAAACTGGTAGGATTCATAAGTGCCATCCCTGCAAATATTCGTATTTATGACAGGTAAAATGCACCAGTACTTTTGTATTTGTTAAAGAAATAATGCCACAAAACAAACCTTAAACTGGTATCCATTGCTATAGAGAACTTAAAAAGAGAGAACAAGGTGAAGAGCACGTATATTTATTTAAGGAATTTTCTTAGTGATGAATGATACAGATAATGCCATACAATTTTCTGACCCTGCTGAAAAGCATTTATAGTTGATCAGCTGGGCTTCTTGGCCAAGTCTTCATACACTGACACACTGATAAAGCATTGTGACTCCACATAGCATTGCTTGGATGCTATACTGCATCTTAAAGTAAAGCAATCAGTTAAGTCTTGATAGAGCTCTGGTAAAGGAGTGTTGCAAACCTCATAAAGATAGCTTGCATGTTGCACAGTTTTTCATTGCAGTCACATAGGCATAGATTAGTGTTCATTGCAGATGTACTTTGTCACAGGCAAGTTTATTTTACTTCGAATTCTTCTGTCACAGTATGGAAAACTGTAATTATAAAAATGGAAACATGCGGTTTGTAACTCTCTTTAATTTTTCCACTGCTTAATGTCTTTTTAGTGTGAAGAAAATGGTAGAAATCAATTTTCTGTGTGTCCATAAGAAACTAAGGTCTAAACGGGTGGCACCTGTATTGATTCGGGAAATAACCAGAAGAGTAAACTTGGAAGGCATTTTTCAGGCTGTTTACACTGCTGGAGTGGTACTTCCCAAACCTGTGGCCACTTGCAGGTAACCTAGGTGATGTTCTTAATATTATTGGTTCCTATAACAGTAATTTTTAAGAAAATTTAACGTAATTATCTTAAAACAGTAAAAGCATAAAATTCAAAGCTGTGAAATTTTGTGGCCTTGACTAACCTGAAGGCCTGAGTGCTTATCAGTGTTGGTTTTTTTTGGTGTTGGGGTTTTTTATCCCCCTTCCCTCCCAGTGCCTCAGCTAAAACAGCTTCTCGGACTAAAATTTAATTTGTGGTTTGTTTAGCATACTTTAAATAGACTAACAGATGTTTCTGTTGACCTTCTGCTGGCAGCCATGCTAGCAATGACAACATTGTATACCTGTGCTTTTCAAGTGGCCCGTGTCCCTGCTGGGACACTTCCCTGTTAACCTGGTTGCTTGCCAGGGATGGCAGAGCATTTCTGGTAATTGTATGATTTGCTTTTTTGAAAAACTTTTCATCTTCCCTGGAGAAAGGAAGACTTTATTGGCATTTGATAAATACAGGAACACTACCATGTGGAAGAGTTTCAGTCAAATATCATTTCATTTGCTTGGAGTGGATTTTATTTCTACTTGGAAAATTTCAGTTCCTGCACTTTTAGTCCAGCTGTTTAGACTTTTGGAGGATAGGGTACCTTTTGATTTGAAATTGTTTTGTACCTATCAACACCAAAGATCCTGTTAGTTCTGTAAGAAATGATGTGGGGGGGAAATAAAAAGCTATGCTGTGTTAGAACAACCAGAGATGCTCTGTTGTACAGTGACCTCCCAGGAAAGGGAAAGCTCCTTCAAAAAAAATGTTCAGACGTGAGCAGAAGGTCCTGTCTGCACAAGAAAATAAACATTGCTATGTATGTGTGGTGAGTTTTTCAGGGCTGTGACAAATGCTTAAATGTTTAGCCCTATGCTTATTCATTCTGTATCAAAAAGCATCTGTTTAGATTGAGAATACCGTGATAGCAGGCTTGTTTTAAAACCTATTGCTTGGCTATAGCTTTTCCTTTTTTCTTTTTTGTTAATCAGCCTTCTTATACATAGTATAGGCTTGCTTAGAAACAAATTTGGAGAGTTGAAAAGGAGGAAGCAAGAAAGCAGGGCAATGGATGCAAGTGACACTGACACTTAAAATACTATTTAAATTCATAATTTGGTTGTATTTCCAGGTATTGGCATCGATCACTAAATCCCAGAAAATTGGTGGAGGTGAAATTTTCACATTTGAGTAGAAACATGACTCTACAAAGAACAATGAAGCTCTACAGACTTCCTGATGTAAGCAGTATGACTTCTAGAGAATCCCCACAGTTATTGTGAGGCCCAAAATAACCTTCCATCTGTCTCTGACAGCACAGGCTTTTCTGTGTAAAGGCAGTGCATGCAGGACATTAAAACAATAATCTCTGGTTGATGAAAAGGACCTTAAGGGCTATACTAAAAAGAAGAGACTGTTGCTGGAAATCTGGATCTCTATGGAGAAAATACAAATTTTAACCTAAAATCCTTAAACAAAGGAAAAAAAAAAACCAGAAAGCTTGACTTCACAAACATGTGGGATTGAGTTGAAGGTGCATAAAACTATTCTCGGTATGTTTAATCTGATAAGAGATTACTGGAACAGAAAATCAACAGTTCATGTCATAAAATTCTCAGAGAAGTCCATCAGCAACTTGGCTGAATACAATCGTATTGTTGATTCGACTCTGATTCACATTTTTTTCTGTGCTGGCAGAGACTGTTGTTCTTCTGCATTGAGCAGGCTCAGTAAAAGCCACTTCAGTATGTTGTGTACTGTTAGTTTGCATGGTCTAGTAAAAAGCAAGTATTCTGGCATGGCTAGGTTAGTAAGAGGTTTTTTTTCTTATGTTTTCAGCTAATAGTTAAGCTTGCAAAAAGCCTTAGGGTGCATTTCCATGACAGGGCAAGTCACTGTAAATGCTACGTACTGTTAAAAAATCTCATTGCTGTAATTAATAGCCTGTAGAATTTAGTCTGAGCTTTATGGCTGAAAACAATTTATTTGCTTGTAAAAGCTACCTTTTTTGAAGGGATTGCAGAGTATCCCTTACCCGTACCTTATTAGTAAACCTCTCTTTATTTAAACAAACCCTCTCTTCTGGTTAAAAGCAATACTTTTTTTTTCCTCACTCACAGTATTTATAATGATTTATCTGATTTTGGAGAACTGTGTCTGTTGCTGTATTTGACTTGATGCTGCAGATTCTCTTAGTGCTCAGATATTTGAGCAGTAGGCTGAGCAGCCTTTGGAATAAAGCACGTGCCCTGCCTTGATCCGTGCTGCCTCGTTTCCTGCCCCGCCTGGTGCCACCTGTGCCTGCACATGCAGCTTCTCCCTGGCGTGCAGGGCAGCAGTTTGCAGAGCTGAAGAATTAATAACCAAATTAATTGGGTTTTAATCTTGGGCAGCTAAATATAGCTTCCATCAAATCTTGAAGACATTTTTAACAGTCTGAAGAGTGTAATATACAGTTTCAAGTGTAGGTTTTGGTGGCAACTCTAGTAATGTTGCTTATGGAAACAGCTGAGGAAGTGATTAAAGAATAAGGATCTTACTTGTAGTACCAAAGGTATAACTACAGAGAATCATTAGAAATAGCAGTTGTATCCTGATCATTTTCCTTTATCATAAAACCCAGTTTCAACAGAGAAGTTAATTATGGAAAATAAGTAATATGTCATTATCTCATCCATAAAATACAGCTAAGGCAAACATACACTGTACATGGAAGTGCAAGTAGAAAATAGGTGCTTTCAAAATCAGCTTTTAAAACTAAGGGATGTAGGAGTCCATATACTTCAGGATTTTTGTTATTTTTATGTTGGATTTGAGAGCTTCTCAGTGGAAAATAAAGATTTCATCTTTGTTCAGATGATTTCTCTTTAGGTCTTGTGCTTTGGGTTTATTTGGAGGCTTTTTTTTTTCCTGAGAAAGGGATTAAATGCTGTTGAGGGTCTTCTTCCTCAGTTTCAGGCAGTTATAAACACTACTGTCAAACAAATTTGTCCATTCAGTCCATGCTATCCTGTCCCTCCACACCAAACACTGTTTCTTGCATTTTAACCTAATTTCTTAATGTCCTTGGAGTATCATTGCCACT
This sequence comes from Urocynchramus pylzowi, assembly GCA_013397555.1. NCBI lineage: Eukaryota > Metazoa > Chordata > Aves > Passeriformes > Fringillidae > Urocynchramus > Urocynchramus pylzowi. The sequence goes on from VZRH01002009.1 coordinate 157,264, forward strand.
AGGAGCTCATCTCCCTTTAAGAGAATTAATCATTCCTAATCACTTGAACAGCCTGAATTAAAAAGGTTTTCAGGTGTAATAAATACTGTAATTAATAAATATGTCCCTCCCTAAAGGCAGTGCATGTACCTATAGATACAAAAAATAAAAGTGTTTTTTTTTCCTAAGTGTTCAATCTCTTGAGCAAGGAGTTTTCTGAAAGAAGTAAAATTTGTTAGCATTTAGAGTCAGGACAGGAGTTTGTTTGTCTCTCTTGTCTTTTCCTGACCAGCTGAGATCCTGATGCTGGACAGTCGCATGATTACGTGCCCAGAGAAACAAATTTTAGCCCAGTTCTGTACACTTTCCCTCACCTCTGGGATTGCAAATAGTCACTTAGTGCTGGCGATTCTGAGCATTACTGGGGGGAAAAAGAGCTTCCACCCCAGCTGCTTTTCTTCCATCCTTCCTGTATGTCAAGTATACACCCTTCTGGGATAAGGGCATTTAACAATACAGATATGTGCTGTTGTGGAGCCAAACCATAGTCCCAGGCTGCCTAGAAAAGCAGGAAGATGAAATGTAAGACACAGGCCAAAGCTGTGGCAGAATGTGCCTTGATTTCTCATCTGGCTGCTGACTCCCAGAGCACGTGGATAAACATCTCCCCCAGAATAATGCCTTTTGGGCAAAGCATAATCAGCTACACTAATTTCAGGCTTCCAGTAATCAAGTCTCTACCTGGCTGCTCTTGCAATCGACTTTGCTATGATTAATGTGGTACGTGCCCAAGTATGTAGCTCAGACAGATGAGACAGGATAAATGAGCACTGAAGAGAGCAGGCATTAGACTCCCCAAAAGGAAATATCCAGGAAGACTGGCAAAAGATGGGAAGAAAACTTAAATCACTTTTGCTTGTTTAAGCAATAATTGCATAGTAGTAGAAAGTAATTATTTCCTTTTCTGATATTTAAAGTCAGAAAAATACTTATTAAAATAGGTTTTTAATTTCAGGCAGCTGTAAATTATGAGAAGCTTTCTTGATAACAGAATAGCAGTTGTGCCTGTATAGAAGGTTGTTAGCAAGGAAGTTTACAAGTGCTAAAAACAGGTAGAATCTTTTTTGTTAAATAATTTATAATTAAACTTAATCAGCTGACATTGATTATAGCTTGACTGTAATTTCCATAAGTTTGAATTGCATGTGTTCTTGTCTTGAGATAACTCCTGATATGCAAGTTTCTTTGTTTTGTTTCCATGTCTGGGCCCCAGGTAGTTTAGAAGATAAGAAATAGATTGACCTAAAAAAAAAATTTAAAAAATGCAAACTGCACAAAGTGTAGGCAGTTGGTGATGGTATGTCTTTCTCTGGAGAAATGAAGCTGTTTCAATAATGAAATTAAAAGATTGAAGTGCCCCAGACTGTCCCAATAATTAGAAGAGAGGGAATTCTGATTGAAAGCCGTTTGTAAAATAGCATAATGAATTAGGTGGCTGGGATAAAGTAGGCTAATAATGAATGCATTATAGCAAGTGGAGTGACTCTGCAACCTACTTTCAGCCTTTGCTGTGTGTGCAGTTTTCCTTTCAACATCTTAACATTTATTTTTCTTTTTTTTACACTAAGGCCACAAAGACTTCAGGTTTGAGACCAATGGAACAAAAAGATACTAAAGCAGTACAAGAATTAATTAATACTTACTTGAAACAATTTAATCTTGCTCCTGTGATGGATGAAGAAGAGGTGGCCCACTGGTTCCTGCCTCGGGATCATATTATTGACACTTACGTGGTAGAGGTAAAATGTGCACCAATGTATATTCATGTGAGTGAGTGTCACTCAGTAGTTCAGAGCACTCTGCACTCAGAGTGCCAGACTAGTTCATATCAGCATCAAGTTTTTGAAATGCAGGCAATATGAAATATGTGTTATCAGTAGAATTTGATACCATGAGTACAAGCTTTGTCCTTTGTATTACATTCTGTTAACAAGAAAATGTTTGGCTCTGATGAACTGCAGTGCTCTTATAATAGAATATCTTAAAGAAGAATTCTGAAATATAAAAATAATCACTATCCTGACAAGAACCATACATATTTTAAGATCAACTTTTCCACCTGCATTTCTTGATTGTTTTTTACAGAGGTATGACATGATACTAAACAGTGGTCTTCAAATCTCCTTTTCCAGAAAAAAGGAAAAATGATGCCATGACTGAGATAAGGATTTGGTTTGAATTGACTATAATTCTCCCAAGTGTACATGTTTCTGCCATACACCATTACAAAATTCTGTTTTAAAAAAACTAATTTTAGAGGCACCTGCTGGGGGAATTATGTTTTTTGATGGTTTGCTTCAGTAAAGTGTGTTTTTTTCCAGTAAAAGAATTTGTGCATGTATGCGTATGAATTCGCATATATACATACATATACACACACACACACACACACACACACACACACATCCACCACCCCCACCCTCCAGAGAGCTGGTCATAATGCTTCTCTCAAAATAAGGAGTGCAGGAATAGATTAGCATTTGGATTGGAAATCTCCCAGACATGTTTGGAATAGGTGCACTAAAGCTAGTGGAAAGATACACCCTCCTCTTTGAGTCCATACAAAATCAGTTGTAGACAACATATTTAGACAGTGTATTACTTTGCTTAAAGTGATAACATTATGTAAAAATGATCAGGACTAACATCCCTAAGCCTTCTTAGAAGAGCCCTAGGTTGTGAAGCTCAGCATCCCCACACTGTAACCTGAATTTGTACAGGAGCCTCGGCTGAATGAGGAAACCTGGAGCTGCTGGAGATGAGTGGTCATGCCCATCAATTTTTATTGCCCAAGCTTAGCTTTCTGCTTACCTTGTACTGGATCTAGTGCTCATTGGACTTTTCCATGGTCTAATTTATAGTCCCACCTTCTTTCCCCACTCCCTCTTCTCCCTGCCTTCTGCCCTGCTCCCTGAGTTGGTTTTTGGCTTGCTTTGTGAGTTGAAGCCTACAGGAGAGTTCACAAGCACCAGGATTAGCATGAATGTGACATTAACAGTGCCATATTAACTAAATAGTACAGTATTCACTTACTTGTTTTATGCTGTCTCTTGGACTAGTTTTTTACTATACAAAGTGTAGGTTTGCTAGTGATTAAAAGCTTTTTAAGACCTGTGTGACCTGGAGGAGCTACTATCAGACTTTTACAAAGATTACAAAGTCATCTTTGTAATGTGCAGATCTAAGACCTTAAAATACTCTGTATAATTTATGAGTTAATATTTTTGTTGTCATCCATACTGAATTTAGTGAGTGACTCAATAACTTTTCTGTTCCTTGTAGTTAGTATTACTCTACTACAGAATCTGTACCTGCTCTAAGACAAAAGCTTTTTTGCATGTGATATGTTCAACTGTTTTACATTTTACTGTAGAAATACTATTAATTTAAGGAGCAATGTGAGGTCCTTCATTGAACTCTAATTAGAGGTTACTAGTCATTCAAAAATGAAACAAACAAGCAAGAAGAAGTATTTGTGTGTCTCCTTTACCTTATTTTCTTGGAGATACTCTGGGGAGTTTTTATTAATAGGCTTTGAGCCTATTAATAAAATAAGCCACCACAGCATATTTTTTCTCTGTTTTTAGAAAGACAAGAAAATTATTCTTTGATGTGAATGTCATCAGATTTTTTAAATATCCATAATATTATATTTTATTAAAAACTAGTTTGGTCAGAAAAAAACTTCAATACTTCCAGTGGAAGTGTGCTATGTTAGCTTGGTCTATAGAAAACTACTGCTTTGACAATTGTTTGTCAAAATGTTAATGATATAATAGACTAGAATAATCTAAATGTTTGTTTCTTCAAATCTTAGCTAAGACTAGCTGCTATACCATAGTACTTACAGTACACAAACCTTCCTGCATCTATTGCTTTTTGTAGAACTGTCACATTAGCCTAACTAGTAACTGATTACTTACTAATGGACTTTTTTGTTTTGGTTTGGTTTTTTATAGGGTTTAAATGGTATTTTAACAGACTTCCTCAGTTTCTACACATTACCTTCAACAGTGATGCATCATCCTGTTCATAAAAGCCTCAAAGCTGCCTATTCCTTTTACAATATTCATACAGAGACTCCCCTGCTGGACTTAATGAATGATGCACTCATTATAGCTAAATTGGTAAGTTGTAGGTTGGGTTTTTTCTGCTTCATTCATAAAAGTATTCTTAGGAGTAGTGGCAAGGAAAGAACTGGAGTAATTTATCCATGCCAGTGCATTTACAGCAGAGTGCAGTTGATGAGACAAATACAATATATATATCAAAATATAAAGCAGTATGCTTGTTTTTCCTTTTTACTTTGAGTGATGCTGGGGAGTGATAAATGCATAAAGTATTTGCAATAGCTTGAACTGTGGATACACCCAAGAGCACACTGATGACCATAGTCACTAACTATCAGAAGAATGAGAAGTATCACTAAAATAATTTCCCTTGGAGATGATTTAATAAGCGTTATCAAACACATTTTGCTTTTTAAAATTATTTTTTATTCCTAAAATATGTAGAAATTTATTTATGTGAGCTTTATCATGTTATCATTGCTCCATGTAAAGCTCTGTAGATTATGTCATGGTGTAGCTTTTAAGTATACCCTTAGGTATGGAATAGATAGACATTTATAGTCTTTCCCCTTCCATTCAACCAAAGAACTGATAGATGTTTGGTTGAATGGAAGGGAAAAGACTCTAAATGAAGTTCTTAAAAAGAAGAATTTTGAGAGTTTAGTACTGTCTAATGAAAAGATATCTCTCAGCTCTTACACTAGGGTTTCCTGGGAGTGCAGTGCTAACACCAATGACACATGCCAGCACTCTGAATGAATTTGCCAAGACCTGTTTGCCCTGGGTGGTTCAAAGCACTGCACAGGCTTCATGTGGTCCATAGCAGCCACTCTGCCACCATTCCCAGCAGGCTGCAGGCACAGGAATGTTTCCTGCTCCTCCTTCCCACACTGCTGGTGGTGTTACAGCCTCCTGGGGAGGCTCAGGCAAGCCATGCTCAGAGCTGCCTGCACCTGCCACAGGGGTTTCTGTGTCGGTTCTGGACAAAGCCAGTGATGGTCTGCAAAGGCTGTATGTGTTCAGACTTCAGGCTGCATGAAAGCAGCCACACAATCTTCAGCCTGTCTGTCCCAGCCATGTTCATGCAGCACTGCAGCTGAGCTGCCATCTGTGATGGGAACTGCTTACTGAGGCTTGTTAACCTAGAAGCAGTTCAGTAACTATTTGTCAGGGAAAACTCCTGGATACTTACAGGAAATATGGTTGTTCAGGCTTCAGAATGATCCAAAAGGAAGTTCAGAGACAGACTTTGAGAAGCCAGTATAATTTTCAGGAGTGGCTAAAAATACTGGTAATTATTCTTAAAAGTCAAGGTGAAAAAAGGTTAGTCTGGGTTAGAAGTGTGGCACAGGGAGCTGTGTGTTTGGCCATTCTCTAGGCTGTGTGTCTGGCTGTTCTCTAGGCTGTGTGTCTGGCTGTTCTTTAGGCTGTGTGTCTGGCTGTTCTCTAGGCTGTGTGTCTGGCTGTTTTTTAGGCTGTGTGTCTGGCTGTTCTTTAGGCTGTGTGTCTGGCTGTTTTTTAGGCTGTGTGTTTTGCCATTCTCTAGGCTGTGTGTCTGGCTGTTCTCTAGGCTGTGTCTGGCTGTTCTCTAGGCTGTGTCTGGCTGTTCTCTAGGCTGTGTCTGGCTGTTCTCTAGGCTGTGTCTGGCTGTTCTCTAGGCTGTGTCTGGCTGTTCTCTAGGCTGTGTCTGGCTGTTCTCTAGGCTGTGTCTGGCTGTTCTCTAGGCTGTGTCTGGCTGTTCTCTAGGCTGTGTCTGGCTGTTCTCTAGGCTGTGTCTGGCTGTTCTCTAGGCTGTGTCTGGCTGTTCTCTAGGCTGTGGGTGGGACAGGTGAGGAGGCAGTTCCATGGCCTGACCCCAAGGCTTTGCACCTTCGCCTGCATACGTTTCTCTCTCAGTGTGACATGCTGCTCTTTCCTTTTGAGCAGATCATCCTGTATCCCTTGCAGTACTGGGATTTAGACACCTGTGGATTTCTTAAGTACCTGCTGGGCCTGTAATGCATCATTAGATGCTTAATTATAGTTGCAAATCTGGCAGTTGAGTTTTATATGAGGAGAGGTAAGGCAACAGAAGAGAGATGATAACGCAGTCCTGTTCACAGCCTTTGTTTACAAACATACTGAGTCTGGCTGGGATGGAGTTAACTTTGTTCCTTGCAGCCCATATGGTGCTGCACTTTGTCACTGAAGCAGGGCTGATAACACAACAGTGTTTTGGTTGTTACTGAACAGTGCTTGCACAGCCTCAAGGCTTTGTCTTTCCCCTGCAGTGAGGAGGCTGAGGGTGGACAAGAAGTTGGGAGGGGACATAGACAGGACAGGTGACCCCAGCTGACCAAAGAGATATTCCACACCATATGATGTCCTGCTGTACAATAAAGGCTGAAGGAAAGGAGGAGGAAAGGAAGGATGCTTCCAGTGGTAGCATTTATGTTCCCTAACAATCATGATGCATGCTGAGATCTTGCTTCCCAGGAAGTGGTTTGACATCTGTCTGGCAGTGGGAAGTAGTGAATGTATTCTTCTTTTTGCTTCCCTTGTGCCTTCAGCTTTTGCTTTCTCTATTAAACTGTCGTTATTTCAATTCACAAGACATCTTGCCTTCCTTCTCTTTTCTCCCCATCCTGTGGGAGAGGAGTAAAGCAAAGGCTGTGTGGGTGTTTGGCTCTTGTCTGGGGACAGCCCACCAGTCTTCTTTCTGTACTTTAACTCCAAAGCATGGATTTTGAAGGTACAAATTCAGCTCAGCAAATTGCTTCTAATGTCAGCTAATATTTATTTTTATCTTCATATCTCACTGTATAAAATTGGTTTAGAATTAGTTTGGCAGTTACAGGGCAAAACACCTGACCTTCAAAGTAAAACCCAAAATTTGGAGTTATTAACTTAGGTTCTATGTATTCTGCATGGAGAGAGAGTGAGATTTTGCATCAGGATAATCCCTTTAAAACCCTGCATATTTTATTGTTGAAGCTGACATGAAATTTCTAGATCTAGAACACAGGGAAGAAATTCTCTTCTGAGTCTGATTAAGTGGTCTGTCAGAGCTGTGGAGAAAGTACCTTGAAACAGAAACCTTTTTATCCCTCTCAGAAGATACTAACCTGAAACTAATCTGCTTATATTTAGATATTGAATTAAAAGTACATCTGTAGAGTTTTGTTTGAATTTTGAGTGTTTAATTGCACAGCTTAGTGTGCTTGTAATTAGAGTGTGTCTATTCTCCCCCACTTCCCTTCCTGCCTTCTGAGATTGCTGTTACTGTTACTTACTAACTTGGAATATTTCAAAATTTACTTTCAATGCCAAATGTCAAATATTGTCACCTCATTTGTCTTATTTCTGCGTGTTTTTCACAGCACATTTAACTTAGCATGGTGTCATCTGCACACAGAATGATCTTTGTGTAAGGTAGTAGGAAGTCTTACTAAACTCACTGTCTGTGCTGTGTAACTTTCTTTTAAATAGTCCTGATGAAGAGCTTAAGTGTTCTTTTTCCTCAAACCCCCTTTTTCCTAATATGGGATGCTAATTTAAAAGAAAAAAAAAAATTTTTTTGACTGAGTGAAAAATGTTCCTTACCCCATCTTCTTGTGCTTAAGTAATTGAGCATTATTGTTTTGTACCTTTTGTCTTAAAAGTGTATCATGTCCTGCTGGTGCTGCACCTTTGTGCTGTTAAGATTCCAGGAGCTTAGGTCAGACTCCCTTGTAGTTAATTGCAGATAAATTGCAAATAAATGGATTTTATATCCATACCCCTGAGCAAATTCAGCTCTTCATATGTGATGATTATTGCTGTAATGGCTTAGCTGACCTGGGGTTTTGGTTGCTTGTTAAGAATTCCCACTGAGGAGAAAGGATTTGAGTATGTGTTGATGGAGAAAAAACTCTTGAGACTGATTTGGCCATTTGGCTCTTCTGAGACAAAAAAATGTCTCTGTGGTGAATTTGGGACATTTATGAAAAGAGGAGTTGGTAGAGGGTGCATAAGTAAGGGAGGGAGAATCACATGGAAGATTTGAATTCTAAAGAGAATGGCATTTCAGAAAAGGACTAAATCACTAAAATATATTTATCATTAACAGAATGATAAATTGCTGAAAAACACAGTAACTATTTATGCAGCTTCAACTAGAATAGGCCATATGTGTCAAAACAATGTATGTGACTGTAAAAAATGCATGTCTGTAAGGATAAAATAATGGAAAATGCTTTAGGGACTCTTTAGACATTAGGCCCTGAAAATGGCTTTAAAATTTATACTCTTTTAGAGCTAATCCTCAAGCACAGTTGTGCATTATACTTTAGTTTTTATCGAGAAAATGTCTTCATGTGTGTACCTAATTAAAAGGCAAAATTTATTCCATTGTATTTTTTCCTTTTAATTAGCCTAAGTCTCTTAGATACCATATGCCACTCTGTAAAGTATCGTGTGTCATTTGAAAATTTCAAAAGTAAAATTTTAAAAATGTTTTGCTGTTGCCAGAAAGGATTTGATGTGTTCAATGCACTAGACTTAATGGAAAACAAAACATTCCTGGAAAAACTCAAGTTTGGGATTGGAGATGGAAATTTGCAGTATTACTTGTACAACTGGAGATGTCCAGGCATGGAATCTGAAAAGGTAAGGAGAAAAATGAGTTCCTGAATTCCATTAGATGTAATGGTACATTAATTTACACTGGTCAAAAATGGGCAGAAGTTTTAAAAATAATGTAATTGGCCCTGTTTATGATTCATAATTGAGATGCAGAAGACTCTTGATGTTGAGATTTACTGCCATACTTGAACTAAAATACTGTATTTTTCTTCTTCCTTTAGGTTGGTCTTGTATTACAATGAGAACGCTTATGTTTCTAGAACTCTTGAGGTCATCATTTGAGTTAATTTGATCTCCATAACTCTTGAAGTGGTATTGTTCAAGAGGAGCAAAAGCACAACGTCAGTGATACTGAAATAGTCCATTAAATCTGATCAACGAAGACATCCACATGTGACCAAATTTACGCATTTTCAGATAGATCAGACGGTTCATGAAACTCTTCTACTGCCCATGAAAAGAATGAAAAGCACATTCATTTAAGTTTCAAAGCTTAGCTTGCACCTGGATGAGAAGAAGGTATTTTTTTCCACTCTGTAGAAAAGACTGTTTTGTACAAACTGAACTTCAGTGGTGGATTAGGGTACAAAAATATTTGCTATTATGTGGATGAACTGCTGCATTTCTATTTATTAAGTGGTGGTGTATGTATGTCAGTGTAACAGAATGAAGGATACAAACTGGAGTATCTTTGCTTATTTACTTAACATGGATATCATCATTTGGGGGAAAATCATGAAGTATGATACCTTTGTAGCTCTTTGAAAGTCCTGGATGTTTTTTGTAACTGGAGCAGTATGACAGTGCGCTGGTTTAACTAGTGCATTTGTTTCTCCATAAGCAACGCTGCCAAATCAATAAAAAAATACAGATTTGTACTTTGATCTTCAATAGATCAGTGGATTGATTTAACAGTATCGCACTGTTCAGTGCAGGTGTTATCTATGTTGCCAGAATGATAATACATTACTGTACTTAATTTACAGTTGTGGCACAATACCTTAGTTTTTCCTCAGTAGAATAACATCAGCCTGTGTGTAAAACTAAGAATTTTAGTAGTGCTATCAGGATATTTATAGTTTGAATGTTTTCAATGCTTCTGCGAAATTGCACATATTCCTTTGTCTACTTTGATTTCCTATGAAGTCTGTAATTCTAATGAAAAGTACCTTGTGTAAATATGTATTCATAAATTGTTCCTGGTAGTGTTTTTATCCTGACTTTGGAACAAGAAGTTTTGCTATATATGTGGCTGGTAAGCAGAAGAGAAATGCTCTGCCCTCAGTCCTTGGAAGTCTCTGTACTGCACTTCCTGAAATGTAGGAGGGCTGATCTTTGTTGTTGGGTGGAGCTGTTTTAATTCCCACATGAATGCTCGGCAATGGGAGTGGCTTCTGAAGCACTTTATATGCATTCCAGCATAGCATCATAGCTAGAGATGATAGCAGTTCTTTCAGCTCATGGATGCTGCAGAATCGTGAGCACTGAGAAAAATCTGTGTTAAGAAACTGTTCTAGCTGAAAGTGCCAAATTGTGGTAGTGAAGCCTCTGTGCTGTGAGCATCTTTTGAATGTGACTTGAATATCTCATGAAATGCAAATGTCTAACTTTCCTTTTAAACATGCCTGTAATTCTGACAGCAGATTTTGCTGGAAGTTTAATTCTGTACATGAAGATAAATTTGTCTGTTCTTCATAACTGTTAGCCCTACCCACTACCTTGTAGCAGTGGGATTTTTCTTTCTTCCTGCTCCTTTTTCACTGTGTGAATGGTTTGTGGTTTGGTTTCTTTTTCTTGTTGAATTGTGGTGAGAGGATTCTGCCCTAGAAACAGTGATAAATACTTTCCCTTACTGCATTATAGCTGATTAAAGCATTGGACCTCCTTCAAACAAAGGAAGGGACTGAACGTGGTTTGTTTGACCCCTGGTTGTGCACCAGCTCAGGACCTCATGAATTTTAAAGGACTTCAGAAGAGATCTCATGGTGCAGTTGGGCTTTACATCTCTGGCCACTCTTCATACCTCCCTTCTAGTAGCAGTTAAAATAGATGATGAAGAGACAGCTTGGACTCTGTGTGAGGCCTGAGCAGAATTAAGTGCCTGAAAATGTAATTGATGGTAGTGATACCTGAAGTAACAAGAAGGATTTAATCTTGACCCCATCAAAGACTTAAGTTTTTAACTCCTAAAAGACAAGATGGTGCCTCCTTGGCAGGCATTTTCATGGAGCACTCTGGGATGAGGTTCACCAAGGAGCTCAGTGTCTTCTGCTTCAGCTCTTAAAGGCTGAGCCTCATCAGTCCTCTCTCAGGGCTGCCTGAGGTGAGTTGGGACAGCAGGACATAGCTCTGTTCTCATGGCTAAGATACTTCCTTGCTGAGACAGCCCAGGTGATCACAGCCCAGGTGAAGGATATGTTCATGTTCTCTGCCTTCCTTCCCCTCAAAAAATTGTGAGTGGAAGAAGTGTTAGGCAGATGATTTCTTTTCTCCTCTGAAATCAGACGGCAGATCCTCCCAAATATTGTCCTTTGTAGAACTGCGGCCATGATAGGACCAAGTATGTCCAGGTAGAAGACAGACTTGAATGTGGTTTTCCTGCAGCCTGGCTCTGCCTAAATCTTCAGGTTAGGGCACGTGAAGGAAGGAGTGTGGCCAGTCTTGTGCTCTCTTCTAGTAAAGTAGTGCTATTTGCTTCTGAATCCAGGGGATAAACTTCTGTCTTGTCTGGCTCCCTCTGCATGTTCACTGCGGGGCTGGAGGGCAGAGACATGCTCCTGCAGAAGCTGTGCAGCGCTGTAGCTGAGAGAAAATCTATCAGTCAGAGCATGAGGGAAGCAGGCATCTAAGCCTGAGTGCTGGGACAGCTCTTGAAGAGTTCTGTTCATGGACTTGTGTGTGTTAAGCATGGCTTCTTCTGTCCTTGCTGAGTGCTCTTCACCTGTAGTGTTTTGCTGAAGTATCACAGCATCAAGAGGACTTGAATCTTGAAGGTGTCCCAGTTTGCACCTACATAATAAGGCTCTGGAGGTGAAAACTGTGGCAACTCACTTTGACTTCCTAAGCAGGTACTAAACAAAAGGTGAATATCTGTGTGGGGCCACTGTCAGGAGCTCAGTAGGAGAGACCCTTCTCTTGATTCCAAGGTTGAACCTGTGTGCATTAGTCCTGCTATGAAGGTAAGGCTCCTCAGAACCTAACAGGTGTTTGCAAAGGATTGGCAAATGTAAAGCTTGCTCTACCACCATTCCCACCTGGCTTTTTAAAAATCTCTTATTTCTTTCCCAAAGTAACTTCCTATCTGCAGAGGGAACCCAAATCCCTGAAGACAGAGATAGACCTGGGCAGGCAGTGAAGTGCTTGAAAGATGATTGCTGTGCTTATGTTTTTTACCAAAGCTAATCCTTATGCTCTGTCTAAATGCTACGACCCTTATGCTACGGTTAGCCAGCCTGGGAATGAAACACACTAGTGCTAGCATGCCTTCCCAGTTTTATGCACTCAGAAATCCAAAAAAAAAGGACATGTGTAAAGGACTATGAAGCAAGGCAAAGAAATTTCACCTCTTCTTGCACCCTCAGACATGGACAAAAATTGCAGCATTAAATGCTGTGTTTAAACTTCAAGGAGTATCATGACTACACAATCACTGCTCATTGCTACTGCCTGCCTTCGTAGTTGGTATCATGAACTAAAGTGATCTCTAAATCAATTCAAAACACAGATGAGCTACTGGATGGCAGTGGTAGTCTGGATTAACAAATCTCTGAAAAATACATGTAAATTTTACCTTTTAAGGAACAACAAAAGTTACTCAGTTAAGGTATTTTATGCTTTCTTCTACAAGTAAATTCCTAGGCTGTTGATTGCCTGAATTGCAGTGCTGTTTCCCTTCCTTCCTACAGCCCAACTCCCTCATTAGGAAATTTTTCATAGTTCCCAGTAAAATTAAAGGAAACTCAGAAATTACATGATACATTTTCAGTCTTGTAGCAGTAACAGTTCTCATCTACTTTATATAAAACAGTATATGGCTTATGTCAATTTCCTGGGAAATAATTTTAGATTTCATTTAGAGATCTAATGGAGTTTAGGTTTACATTTTCTCACAGGATATGTGTTAATAGTTTGCTTTTTTTTTTTAATACCGCAGCAGTAGTAACTTGGTTTTGTATTTGGAAATAGCTTTTCCTTCAGCATATCATGCACCAGGTATCAGGTAGTAGCATACCATGCACCAGGTATCACATTTGTGACCAAAACAAGTTGTTCAGCAGAACAAACTGTAATAACAGTTCAAAAGGGAAGTCTCTGCCTGTGCTATTTACTTGAACCCAGCTTTAAAAGACTTCTACTGGCATGGACCTTTGTTTAAATAAACTTTCACTTTTGGTATTTATTTGTTTGAGTAATTATACTTAAATCTCTTTTGCTTAAAGCATGTTCATCTGTGTAAAAAGACAAAGTTCATTTAATGCTTTGTATTCATTCCAAAGAAGTATAAATTATGTCTTAAAATTACTTTGGCATGTTCATTACCGGCTTTAACTGATCTCCAGCTGCAAATGAAAATACTTACCCCAGTAAAGACTAACACTCAAGTCTGAGCAATATTTTTTATTAAAGCAGAAAGTACCTCAGCCAAATGCAACATGAAGTTCATCTTGCATTCAAGAACTTTACACTGTAAAGCTTAAAAGAACTGTTAGAACTATACTCCATCCTGCATTTAAAAACCTGTTTAATAGAAAGAACCAAACTCAGTTATGCTGAAAAAGCCTTTTTCTTTTTGCGAGGTGGTTTCTTTATCTTATTGGGATTTGGGACAAGTTTCTTGATTTTCAAAGGCTGCAAAATTACATTTGAAAGATCAGGCCGATTGCTTTCCATATGCTTCCGCTTCTGACTTGTGAGCTTATCCCCCAGCACCTCTGCAAGCTCTTCGGGTTCCGGATTTTCTGAAGAATCCGTATCTGCATAATCCATGGATTCTTCAGTTCTGTACTGAAACCACGGCACTTCCAAAGCCGGTATCTTTGGAATTATTGCTGCTATTGCTTCAGTGAATTTGTCAGAGTGCTTTTTGAAGCCGAGTGCCAAAATGGACGTTAAGCCGAGGAGGGGCGCGACGGTCTCGCTGAGCCGCGGCACCTGCCCTGCCGGCGTGGCGCGGCTCGCGCTCAGCTCCATCAGGTGCGACGTGATCATGGCGGGCTTGGCAGACTTGCACACCAGCAAGAGAAGAAGTTCATTTTTTTCCAGTGCTTTTGTAACTTCATTAATTCCAATAGCAAGCTGTCTTCTGATACTTATGTCAGTCCATCCTGGTTTTTGTTGGTGGCTTTCTGCTTCCTCTTTAGGGAATTCATTGGTGCCAGCATCACACTTTCTTTCTGTTTGTTTTTTTGTAAGGGACCGTTTTTTCTTTCTTGGACTCTCAACCTTTTTAAGTCCAATATGTTTAATCCTTTCTTCTAAGGTCTCTAGTATAAAATGCATATCTTCTCCATCTATGGTTTTCCACTGGAAAACAAAGGGATTATCTAGACATGTTTTTACAGTGTTTTTCTTTGCTTTCCGAAGTGTTGCCGTCCCTTGCTGAATTACAGACATCCTGAGGTGGTTCTGTGTTTTGTCACCCTAGGAAGAAAGAGCAAGACATTAGTCCAAATACTGTACAGTCTGCTGTGGACATTGTTACCAGAAGCTTCTTCTGGGAATGCAGAAGAGAAATGCTCTATGCAGTGATACTGGCATCTATGGACCTCCTCATGGCACCAATCCTTCGCACATTTTCCACAGGGCAGGTGTGGAGCCGGGGTTTTTTTTTAAAGAAATAAAAAGCTGGACAGAACAGTATGGCAACAACACTGACAACAGACCCTTCTGAAGCTGAACAAAAGCAGCTGGAGGTATTACAGATGTGAAAAAAAACCACAAGCCCAACCAAACAATAGCCCATCCCCAGAATCACAGGTTAAAGGACACTCCATTTTCACTGCTGCACAACTGCATTGCCCCCCGGGACATGGGAGGGAAAAAAAAATCGCAAAAACTGAATCACAACATGAAACAAGTTCCTGAATTTATTTAGGATTTTTATAAATCTGTTTTTTCAATCTTTAGTCCATGCCTTTGTGTTTTTCTGTATTTAGAAGGTATGACAAAAACTTGCAGACTCATTAATAATTTATGCTTTCAGGGAAGGAAGGCAATGCCCTACAAGCCTCCAAAAGTTCAGAAGGGGTCTTTTGTGTCACCTGGACAATGCCATCAGGGGTGAGAGAAACTGAACAGGAGCAGAGAAAGTTTAATTGTTCTTGCTCTGATTGATCTAGTCCAGACTAACAGTGAAGACACGAGGTCAAGCCTGATGACAGTCCCTGGTAAATTGCAAAGCCCCCATGCTCCTGCCTGGGAACTAATACCATCTTCAGTGTTGCACAGGCAGGCTCACAGAATGAGCACAGCTCCGGTTTCTACTCAGGGAAACCATGACATGACTCCCTCCTAGGTTTCCTGGTTACCCAAGCAGGCATACAGATTGCATCTATGTACAGTTCATGAACATCTAAAAACTGCCACCCAAAAGATACCATGTTGCAAGCCATACCAGTTCTCTGTCTACTGGTAGTGAGCCACCTTATTATAAAAAGACAAATAACATCTTCACCCCAGTGTACTGCCATCAAGCAACATTTATCTGGATAGATTTTTCACTCAGTTAAACTCTTGTCTGGGGGACAAGAGGAGAAAGATGCACATGATGTGATTCTGGGGGCAGTCCACGAGTTGGACTGGAAAGGGCAGGAGTTGGATTTGATGATCCTTGTGAATTCTGTCCAACTCAGGATAGTCTATGATTCTACCTTGAACAGAGTTGTATCAATGAACTGTTACACAAAATGAAAGTCAAAAACCACTGTAGGCATTTTCAGAGAACAGTAAAACTGAGAATTCCAAAACACTACAAAAACACCGTGGTACTCGAGTACTCTCAGAATAATCTATGAAATACCCTGGGCCACCTCAGCGATGCTCCATGCGACCCAGTTATCTGCCTGCAACACTGGAAACTGGAGGAACCACCTGGGGAGGACAGGGCTGGCATTCCCCTCAGCTCCCAGGCACCCAGAATGGTTGCATCTGGCATGTAAGAATAAAGATGTGCCGACTTAACCTGTTAGTCCTTCATGGAGCTATCATTCGTGCAGTTATCTAATCCCTTTTGCTTACCATCACAGTAGCAACAACCAAAAAGTGAACACAACTAAAAAATGGAAATGACCACAAGAATTCTTATGAGTGACTGAGTTAGAATGGAAGCTTGTGGTTGTTGTAAAAAAATTAGCTCTGGATTATCGCTTTTAAAAGCTTTCAATTTTCTGATGACCTTTGGCAAGCAAAATCAGCAACAGACACGTATAAGAAAAAACCCATTAAACATGTTCACAGTTCAAAGATTACATTTTCCTTTTCAAAACGGGCACTCCTGAGGAAAACAAGCGTGTATGAATAAAGAAACAGAGCAACGAGTGAACAAACCACCGCACCTCCTCCACCTGGCACCACGGTCGCGACCCCCTCGCTTCCGGCGGAAAGGAGCTCGGAGAAACGCCGCCCGCGTCCGCCTCCGCCAGGATCCTCCCCAGCCGCTTCCGCTGCACGGCGCTCCGTGGGCTCCTCCAGCGCCTGGCAACGGCGACACGCGGGCTAAGCACGGCCCCGGCACAACGCGCTGCGGCCGCCGCCGGGGCCCTGTGGGGCGGGGGCTCTGCCGGGCCGCAGCACCCTCTTCCCCGGACCGCAGCACCCTCTCCCCGGGCCGCAGCACCCTCTCCCCGGGCCGCAGCACCCTCTCCCGGGACCGCAGCACCCTCTCCCCGGGCCGCAGCACCCTCTCCCCGGGCCGCAGCACCCTCTCCCGGGACCGCAGCACCCTCTCCCCGGGCCGCAGCACCCTCTCCCCGGGCCGCAGCACCCTCTCCCGGGACCGCAGCACCCTCTCCCCGGGCCGCAGCACCCTCTCCCCGGGCCGCAGCACCCTCTCCCGGGACCGCAGCACCCTCTCCCCGGGCCGCAGCACCCTCTCCCCGGGCCGCAGCACCCTCTCCCGGGACCGCAGCACCCTCTCCCCGGGCCGCAGCACCCTCTCCCCGGGCCGCAGCACCCTCTCCCGGGACCGCAGCACCCTCTCCCCGGGCCGCAGCACCCTCTCCCCGGGCCGCAGCACCCTCTCCCGGGACCGCAGCNGGGCGGTGCCCGCGCTGCGCTCCATGCCGCATCGCGAAGCGGCCGTAGCGTTAGCGCAAAGCAGCGACAAAGCTGGTGCCGGGGGCCTGCCCTTGGCGGGTCTCACCGTAGGCTCGCCACTGGCGTTCCCAGGGCTCCAGCGCTCCCGAAAACGCGCTTGGGCGGTGGCAGACCTGCTCAGTCGCATGTCAGCTAACGCAGTCAGGGCCAGGTCACCCGGTGCTGCATAGGGACTTCACAGCACAAGGGTGTCCCTCGCTGCAGTGCAGTCAGGATGCGCCGTGCTCTGCACCGGCATCGTGTTCTGCGACCAAGGGGACAAGTAAGGACCGGTTCCGTTCAGTGTTTCCTGCAATCTGCCCTCAGCCTTTAACAAATCTTCACAAGTGCGTTCATTTTCCACATTCACCGTAGTGCACAGCACGGTTAAGCACAGCTTCTTGGCCCTGAAAGAGCAGAACTTCTTCACTAAGGCACCAGTACTTGAGAGATGTTTTAATTTTTTTTTTTTTTAATCTCCTAGTTACTTAAATTTACTTGGATTGTTTTCTTGTTAATTCCTGAGTTAATTTAACCTGGACTTGTTTTCCCTCAAATTAGTTTTTTGGCATGGTTTTATGGAAGTTAGCAGGTTAAAAAATGCAGAAGTACCTACCATAGATCAAACTATGCTTAGGGAATGATGTACATAAATGTATATAGAGGCACGAATGTAAATAATTCATTGATTAGGGATGATTTTTTTTTCAAGAGGGATGGAATTTTTTTTCTTCAGTGGTTACATTTGTAGGGTATTTTATCAATTAATTTAATAT
Source organism: Urocynchramus pylzowi (assembly GCA_013397555.1). Taxonomy (NCBI): domain Eukaryota; kingdom Metazoa; phylum Chordata; class Aves; order Passeriformes; family Fringillidae; genus Urocynchramus; species Urocynchramus pylzowi. Next base: position 175,043 of record VZRH01002009.1, read on the forward strand.
TCTTTTTATTCTGTACTTAGTAGACCAAATTGAAAACCAGCATTCACAGTGTATTTTGTGTGTGTAGCCACTTGCATGGGGTATCCTCGGGATGACCCACGTGTTTTTCAGAGCTGCAGCTGAAGGGTGCGAGGTCCCAGCTTGGCTGGACACGGCCATGGGCAGGGACTGCGGCAGAAGGAACAGTTCCGATCACTGCACTGCTTGCAGTTCAAATCACTCAAGAAATTCCTTTGTCAAACAAGCGGCTTGGGAATCTTTCTGTGTCACTGCTCTCAGCCTGGCGGCCTAATCCCCAGTGGTACGGCTGGAGCTCCGGCTTCCAGCGGAAACCACGGCGGGCTCCGTGCTCCCTCCCCACCGCCCCTTCCCGGCGCTGGTGGCCGCTCCGCTGTCCCTGCGGTGCCAGGGGCGCTGCTCCGCCGCCAGCTGAGGTCACGGGGGCCACCCCAGCGCCACCGGAGCCCTCTGGCAGACGAGCCGCGTCCCCGCCGGAGAAGGAGCGAGGCCGTTCCCTGCGCATCCTCGCAGCATCATGACTCTGCAGGTACGCCCTTCTGCATCTGGGGAGACAGGAGACAGGAGAGGGATGCGCTGTGCGTCCGTGTAACGCCGTGCTGGAGACTCTGGTATTCCGCATAAGGATTTTTACTGCAAAATCAAGGTTACTTTGTGGCAAGGGAAAACTGCCTAAACCCTTGGAGGTTAAATAGTGCGTTACTTTTCACAAGTGGAGTATGAGAAGCAAGCTGCTTAATTTGAACTATTTCATGGGTCATGTAATATTTTGGATTTTCTTTTTTTCATGGGTCATGTAATTTTACCTGTTCAGAGTATGCATGAATTATGTTTCTTCAGGTGTGCATCTGAGTTTGCTAGGACTGAGTTAGACATGGAAAGGCAGGTACATTCTTATGTTTTCAGGATCTAGCTGGTTGCTTGGAGCTGTTAAAGGGAGGGAAACTTCTAACACTGAGACAGTGCTATATGTGCATTTGGGAAGCGTAAATAATTTTTAAGGAAGTTGTGTGTATTTTTTAGGACTGCTACATTTTGATAGGTTTGTGTTTTGGTAGGAGAGCTTCTACTTTCTTACCTTCTGTCTAGAGAGAGAGCTTCCTGTTACATACTCTCTGATTGTAGCTTTAAATAGCTGTTGAGGACATTATCTTTATTGCTGGCTTTTAGCCTCCTACCTTTGTGGGAAACTATGAATACTTCCCTTGTCTTGGCCATGTCCTGATAGATTAAGCTGATTTTCTTCTTTAGGCTTTCCTGTTATCCCTTTCACTTTCAAGATTTGCCCGCTCTTCTATCCCTGTCTCATTATGTCTGTCTCAGCTTAGTTAGTGTGCATTTTGCAAAGAGTGAGCAGCACAATGCTCTGACCTAGATGCAGGGAGTGCACTGCCAGCAGCTTAGCAGTTTTCTTCTGAGCTGCAATTATGCTGAATAGCACAGAGCTTTCATTGTGCTATGTTACAGCTAAGAAGAAATCTCTTTCTTCGGTGGGTCAAAATTGCCAAATCCCAAATATAACACCACCTTTGCTTAATTGATAATTGCTGAAATTATAGTTTGTTTTATTCTGCCCTGAACTCAGTCTAGAAAGTGAATTTATTAGCCTGACGATTAAATAATGATGCATAAATTATGATAAGAAAGAGCTGAATGCAGTACGATATGCTGTTCCATACCTGTATACAGTTACACTTTCACGTAAAAATCAGTGGTTGAAATTTTAAGATGCTGTATACATTCTGCATTAGATATTATAGAGCTTGTTTGCTTGACAGTTACCAGCCATAACCATAAATTTACTGAGTCTAGCTGTATGGGAGTGAGGACAAATGAATAAAATAATGTTCTCTTTAGTGAGCCTGTAAAGTATTTATAAATTTTGCAAACTGGTAGAATATTCTGTAAATGAAGAATTTATTCAAGCTTTTTTCTTTGCAAAAAGACAGTGTCTGATAATTGTCTGATAACTTGTGCTTTTATCTTTAAGGCACATGTGTATGTTTATGTCTGTATATATTTTTGTGCTTTTTATTTGAGGAGTTAAAGGGAATTTTATTGGCACATGATTAAAAGGAGATTATATTTTTACAGGCTGCTCATAAGCATGTTGTGTAAGCAGGCAAATCCTAAGCAACGCTCTGTGCAGAATGATTGGCTAAAAGGGGATAAAGAACAAAAAGTTTAGTATTTAGATTTCATTTCTGCACCTTTCTTGCTCTGTAAGATATGCCTTTGCAAATCTTTAAACTATCTTGTGATACTTGCCTATAGATGCAAATAGAATAAAATTATAGGAAAATAGGGTTATTAACTTAATGGTTTCCTTAACTTATTTTTTTCTCTTTTGCCTTGTACAATTGAGCAGGGCTTCTGGTTCATTCTTGCTGTGAGGCTGTCATGGTTTAACACTACCCAGCAAACAAGTACCCTGCAGTCACTTGCTCACCCGCTTCACCCACAGTGGGATGGGGAGGAGAACCGGCAGTGGGGAGAAGGGGGAGGAAGCAAAAACTCATGGGCTGAGAAAAGAATAGTTTAATAATTTTACAAAAAAGGTAAAATATAATACTGTGATAGTAGTAATGAGAGAGAGAGAGAGATAGAAAGGGAGAGAGTGCATGTGCAGTTAAACCCAGGAGAAGCAAGTGATGCACAATACAATTGCTCACTACCCAGTGACCAAGGCCAAGCCCATCCCTGAGCAGCAATCAATCCTTTTTGACCAATTTCTACACAAGCCCATCCCTGAGCAGCAATCAATCCTTTTTGACCAATTTCTACACTGGGTATGAATGTTCTGTGGTGTGGAATATCTCTTTGGCCAGTTTGGCCAGCTGTCCCAGAGGTGTTCCCTCCCCTTTCCCCAAATTCTTGTGTAGCACCTCTCGTTCAGAGCATGAGACACTGAAAAGTCCTTGGCGCAGTGCAAGCACTACTCAGCAATGGGCAAAACATAAGTGTGTTATCAACATTATTCTCATCCTGCATCCAAAACCCTGCCCTGTACCAGGTACTAGGGAGAAAACTAACTATACCCCAGACAAAACCAGGACAGAAGTTTAGATCAGAAATAATTCCAGAGTTGTGAAAGATTTCCACAGATGTCAGTGGTCCTTGTACATCAGTGCTGGCAGCTCACATGCAGTAGTAACTTATTTAAACTTTAAACATTGTGGCAACCTAGTTATGGTTTATTATTGATACCAATTTTAAATCTTACAGTTAACAGAGTCCTGCTTTTGTTTGCACATGTGTGGATAATATTAAGAGATGTCTATGATGGAGGAGTCAGTCATAGGTAGAGTCAAGAATGTCACATTTCTGCTATTTGGATTAATAATGAAATATTTATTTTAATAAAATTGTATCTTTAAAAAAAACCTTGAGCAGTAGGTCATCACATTTATTTCCATAAGTAAATGTCCATCCCTTTTAGACATCTGTACCAATAGTGTGACTTCAAATGCTTTGCTTTGAGGAGCATCAAATATGTACAGTTCAGTTTCTTTGGACCACTGTTTTTAATTCCTTGGTAAAATAGTTTGCATTGCTGATTTTGTTTCCCCTCGTTAAATGCTTCTCCATTATAAATGCTGTACATCTACTAAAAGCACTGTTGTTAGTGCATAGGAGTTTTTGTGTAATTAGACTTGTCTTGCTACCCCAGTACAAAACTCCCTCATATCCTAATGCTGCAGTGCCTGGAACACTGCACAGCAGCGTGGCACGGCTGGAGTGGCTCAGGGGTAGGCTGGGATGTAAATCCAGAGCATGTGAGCTCCTCTGCAATCCCCATGTCCTTGCCTCTCCCCCGAGGTGAGCACAAAGTGGAACAGGCCTGTTTCCATGGAAGGATAAGGCATCTGACTGTCAAAAACATCCCTGTGAGCAGTCTCACAGGGACTGTGAGTTGAGACTCCTGCTTGTGGCACTGTGTCTGTCCCCTCCCTGCTCCCCAGCTGAAGGCACTCATGCTGTGCCTAAGACACAGGGCAAGGTGCTTCTGCCCCAAACCCCAGATTCTCTGCCTGTGCTGGTGTGACTTCCTGGCCCCAAACACATGGGTTCACCATTCTGGGTTTGCTGCTGAAAGGAAGAATTGTGTTATTTACTTACTTACTATGGGCCTCAGCAATTTTGAATGAAAAATTAAAACTGAGCTTAACATCTGAACTTGTTGAAGCATTTCAGGTGGGTGTAGCAAATCCAGGTGCAGTTGCTGTGCAGAAGGAGACCAAGAGACAATATAGCATAAGAAGAAAAATAAAAATGTCAAGATTTTCACAAAAGCAAATATTAATATTAAAAAAAAAA